>JAODKL010000039.1:17167275-17201565 GCA_026780765.1 Petrocephalus schoutedeni
GGGGGGGGGGGGGGGGGGGGGGGGGGGGGGCGGAGATAACAGGATGAGAGGCAGATGTTTCCTCGTTAATGAGTAACTGCACTTAGCGCAGTTCACAAGCCATTAACCAGCCAGCAAGCATAAGCAGGAAAGAAAAAAAAAAACAACCCGTGAAGGAAGGAAGGAAGACAGGCGCAGGAATGGAGGACAGCTCTGGCGGGACAGCGGGGGGGCACTCGGAAACGGACGCGTGATATTCACAAAGACAGGAGCGGGAAGGTGGCAGACAAATAAATTTGATTTTTTTTTCTTCCTCATTCTGGACAGAAACGGGAAGAGAGGCCCATCCCAAAGTGGGATACAAACAGTCCCCGTGCCTCCTCCTTCTCGAGGGGTCAGTGGCCATCTTCCTCAGTGTCTCCACTCGGGCCTGGCCTGTACACTTCCCCGTCTGCCACCAGACTTATCTAGTGTAGTAGACTCTGTAGTAGACTGCTTTGGACCTCCAGAGGGAGTAGGAGTTGTCGAACTTGAGGAGATAGACGCCGCGGCCGGGGTACTGGTGGCTCCCTGCGTACACCTCCTCGTGGCAGTCCCTCCGGTATACCGGCACAATCTCGTCCACCTGAGGCTTGTTGCTGTTCTTCTTGGCTTTCTCCTCTTCGCTAAGGCCGTCGCCTGTGAAGACCAGCACATTCAGGACATTAAGGACAGTTAAAACAGGCCTATATCCTAAGAAAGGCACAGGGCAAAGCAAGACCAGATTCTTTACTAGGAGCTCCTCGACTTACGATAGTTCGACTTATGATAGATCAACTTTACGATGATGTGATATCGCTGCACATTCAGTACTCAGCTTGAAATTTTGATCTGTTCCCGGGCTAGTGAAATGCCATACGGTACTTTCTACTGATGCCGGGCGATGACAGCTTCCACACAGCCACTCTCTCAGTTTGTGTTGTTAGACAGTTACTCATCATATTTGACTTAAGATATTTTCAACTTAGGATGGATTCATTGGAACATGACTTTATTGTAAGTCGAGGAGCATCTGTATATCCAAGGGTAGGACTACTTTATCTCAACCCATAGTTCCAGACCCATGTATCCAACCCTTAGATCCCTTAGATAAATAAAACAATATAATTTTTCCCTGCATTCACAATGTCATTGTTGTAGTTATAGATTTTATGGAGAATCAGAAGTATATGGACGTGTCGATTTTGCAGCTCACCAAAGGCGACCCTCAAGGCGACTCACCTCCATCGTCCTCCTCATCGTCACTGGACTCACTGACGTGCACACTGACGCTGGTGTCACCAGAGTCCGTCCACTCGAAGTAGACGCCGAAGCCAATGTCATAATGGTCGGTGGCGAACTCCCAGAAAAGGTAGGAGCCCTCCTCATGCGTGGGCACGCGGACCGTCACGACCTCACCGCGGCCCACCGTGATCACAGAGTCCACGTCCTGCCGGATCTTCTCCTTGAAGTCCTTGATCTGCGGCCGCGTCCACATGGAAGGTGCCGCAATCAGCGGCGTGGTTTCTGCATGGAGGGCAGACAGGGGGCGCTCAAACGAGGGCAGTGGTGACAAACGAATGGTACCCCCTGAAATTTGAGGGGATCCAGCCTTTCAGCTAGAACAGTGGTACTGATGGCAAGCAAAAACGAAAAGGTGCATTTTTGCCTCAACATTTCAATTAGTGTTGGGCTTCTTTGTACCTCTTCATGAGGCAATTAATGACTCCAAGAGTCAGAGCACTCACTGTCCTCTTACGGCCCGGTTATATTTGTTTGCTTCTATAATGCCTACAAGGTCTTTCTATATATGTGGCTAGGCTAAAGGTTGACAGGTTATGGGCCTTCATAAGCAGCTTTTCAAACTCTGAACAGCAGCTACTGGGTTTCTAGCCGTCAGACTGATGCCAGGTACTGGCCCGTCATGGCAGAGGAGGTGGGAAAAGCACATGCCTGTGGGCCCGTTTTCTGTTAACTCCGTCGGCTCCTCAGCCGGCTCCACCTCCGAATCCCTGTCCGGACTCTCCGGGCTGTGCTGCCCATTCAGAGTGAAGCTGTCGACGGTGCTCATGGTGACCTCTGCTGGCGACGACCCCATCGTGTCTTCCTGCTGTTTTTGCAGGGTGGCCTGTGGAAGGACAGGGAAGGGACCGTTCAGAACCTTCCCGGGGAGAACCACGCCACATGTGACCAGAACTAGGCCTGAAAGCCACCTGCTGCTGGGCCAGCTGGACCTGGTAGAGCTGCTGCATGTACTGCTGGTAGTGCTGCTCCTGTAGCTGTCGGATCAGAACCAGCTGCTGCTCCAGGTTCCCCGGGTACTGCTGGGCTGCATACTGCTGGAACTGGACCGCGGTCTGGGCATTCAGAGCCGCCATGATCTGCTGCCTGCAGAGACAGGAGATCAAGGTACCAACATGCTTACACTGTCCTTATAGGGACCGCCTACCTCATTCTCATTTTAATACAATTAATCATTCCTAATGACGACCCAAACTGAAAACTAAAAAAGGAACCTATTATGCCAGCCATATTCCTTTTGGATAAATAAAGTATCTCTCTATCTAATCAATCCATCTATCAATCCATCTATGGCAACTTTAGAAGCTCATTTTTCCATTTAAACAATCACCTCCAGGTAATTTATACCTCCCCGCCACTAGAGGGCACTAAACATATAAACAAGAAGCAAAACAAAGCATAATTAAGGAGACTGCTTGACTGTAAGCCCTACAGTACTGGGCCAGAAACGCTCCCCCTGGTTAGCAGAACCTGCTCCGAGAGGCACAGGCACTCACTTCTGCTGCTCCACCCGTAGCCTCTCCTCCTCCAGCCGCAACCGTTCCTCAGCCTCCAGGCGCTGACGCTCCGCCTCCCGCCGACGTCTCTCCAGCTCCTCTTCTTCTTTCCTCCTCCGCTCTTCCTCCTCCTTCCTGCATATAGTCGTTTTATTCCATCATTCAGGTGCTAAGTGCCCAATGAGATCTTCTCAATCACATATTCATACGTCCTCCCCGGCGGCCATAATCGACGCGGAGCCTGAAGGCCAACCGAGCAGCACCTTTTCCTTTCCTGTTCGTCCCTCTCGATCCGGTGCGACGTGACGTAGGCCGCAAATAAGCTACAGCATTTATTCAGTAGCCTGACAAACTCCACCATGGCCTCCGACTTGTCCATGTTGCCCAGGGAAGCCCATTCTTTGCTGCAGGAGAAGAGATGCGTCAACAGGCTGTAGGGATCCCAGCATAGTTGGCAAAAGACACTGGCTGATGCTGCCATTTATTTAACATTTTATACACCCTTTGATATTCAACTAGAGCAACGGAGATTAAGTATCACGCTCAAGGGCACTGTGGAAAGATGTCTCCAGAGATGAGCCAGCGACCTTGAGGAGCTACAACCTTACCTGCTGCCCTAACCCTCCCTAACAGGCAGGACGTGGACTTCTCAGGAAGTGCGCACAGAAGACGGCTGCTGAGGGGGACATCCCCAGGGGCATATTTTTATCACCGACGGCGTGGAGAGCGTTTTGCTAATTAAGACGCTACGAGTGAAATAAAACTGTAGCTTAACACACAACACGAGAATGAACAGCGTATCAAAGTCAGCACCTGACCAATGGGGACTTTGAACGCACACGTAGCCTGTGTCCGTCACTACGGGCTCAGATGCCGTCGCCATTTATGGGAGATGTTTCTTACCGTCGGTCGCTCCCGAGGACGTCAAAGAAGCCGACCTCAGGCGACGCATCTGGGTTGTAAGGTCCCAGAGACACCTGCTTGTGCAGGGCAATGAGGCGCAGCTTGTCCTCGTACGTCGGGTGGAAGGCTTTGCCGTCTTTCTCTGTCGGGAAGACATAAGCCGGGTCACAGAGAGTGCAGACCTGTGGCTGTCCTTCCCCTGTGCCCATCTGAGTGTAATCAAAACACAGACGGCAAGCAGCCTCAAGACAAACATGTGAGGAAGGGGCCTTCACTCATGACTCCCAGACAGTGTTACTTTAGCTCTGATTTTTTTTATTCAGTTACTTTTACTTTATTTTTAGAATATTTTCAGTTTTAAGTTTCAGTTTGGTTTAAGGTACTTTTCAGTGTGGATTTTATTCAGTTATATTTAAAAGATACATTCAGTTTTCAGAATGTATCAGAATGTATCAGATACATTCAGTTTCAGAAACTGAGTCGTCCAGCTATTGTGTGTCTGGTCTTTAGAGAATCCGACATGAATACACAGTGCACATTATGTAGTAATGTCCACAAAAGGGCCAAAAGATGTTCCAAGAATTATTAATAATCATTATGCATAAATAAATCATTACTTTTAACTAATAAATGGTAACAAAGTATCTGATGTTTATTTTTAAGTTAGATACTGAAGCTGTATTTATAGTTGTCATTTAGTTATAATTATTTTATTTTCATATCTTATTTTAGTTTGAGCATATTTTCTCATAGTTTTACTTGTCATTAAAGATGATAACCCTGCTCCCAGCTAGGCCACCAAACATGACAAACCAGCGAACCATTCACAGTGCTCTGTTATCTCTGAGAGGCACCCAAGTCGCAGACTGTGTGCTGACGGGCTTTAGGAGCGGGGGGTTACCCCACTACGAGGACCACAGGGGCTGGCCTGCTCTGACCCAGTAAAGATAACCCCTGTGCCTACAGTCTCCACAGTGAAAACAAAAGAACAGGAAAACAGACTCTTCTGCTCATCCTGTACCACCGATACTGCATAATGTGACCCTATTATTCAGCAGTGTGATGGCCAAGATCTGGACAAAGAGGAAGCGTGTGCTGATAGAGCATCCATATCTGGCGGATAATTAGGTTTCGTCACAGAGAGCCCGGCTTAGTATCCAGTCGGGTTTCCAACAGCAAACTCGATTAACTGCTTGGGAATCCACAGCCACGCTGCATTTTAATAGGAAACTATCCCCTCACCCTGACCATTAAAGGCTCAAATAAACAGTCCATACATCACTACTCATACATGTCTACATGGATTTTTACAACTGACACTTAGCAATCGGACATTATAGGAGAAACAGTTTTACAGCAAAACCCCCTAAAGAAGATCCAGTAAACCATAAGAATTAACAATACAAATTTAATAATGTTAGATACATATCTAATTCCTTAGCCTGAAAAGTCTTACATTTTCTTGCACACAGAAATTTGCGATTTTCATCATCCTCGTTGTGCCTCTGACTCTGCTGGCAAACCCCCCCCCACCCCCCACCCCCCACAAAGCAGCTGTGTCCTCGATTTCTACCTAGAAGACGTGAGAAGCACAGGCCCTGGTGAATAATCACTGGATCGTTGAGAGGACAGGACGTCCCACACTGACCTCGAAAAACCTTCCTGACGACAGGCCGTTAGTGATCCTGCTTGCAGCTAACAAACAACACAACAGCATGCCTGAGTTTCAGATAAACTGGGTGGAAAATATATAATACAATTTAAAAATACAAGAGTGATAGAGACAGGACACTGCGTACGAGTCCCCCACTGTGGCAGGACCGTTTCCATTGCCTGTCTGGGAAGGATAGGGCAACAAGTGCTCCATGGATAAAATGACCCATTCAAGACCAGAAGCTGAATGTCCTGCCTGCCCTGCAGGTACAGCCAAAAACCCATCGAGGCACCAAAAGCCCATTACTCAGCAGGGACATCAGCTGCACCACATAAATCAGGTCAGTTCGTCACCAAGCGAGGACATGAGCGTTGGTGCATATACGGTCAGTCCATCCCGCATCGGGGATTATAAGGCCCGGAGTCTAAACAATGCCAGTCCATCCCCCATCAAGGACATAAGGCCCAGAGTCTAAACAATGCCAGTCCATCCCCCATCAGGGACATAAGGCCCAGAGTCTAAAAAATGCCAGTCCATCCCCCATCAGGAACATAAGGCCCAGAGTCTAAATAATGCCAGTCCATCCCCCATCAGGGACATAAGGCCCAGAGTCTAAACAATGCCAGTCCATCCCTCATCATGGACATAAGGCCCAGAGTCTAAACAATACCAGTCCATCCAACATCAGGGACATAAGGCCCAGAGTCTAAACAATGCCAGTCCATCCCCCATCAGGAACATAAGGCCCAGAGTCTAAACAATGCGAGTCCATCCCCCATCAGGGATATAAGGCCCAGAGTCTAAACAATGCCAGTCCATCCCTCATCAGGGACATAAGGCCCAGAGTCTAAACAATGCCAGTCCATCCCTCATCAGGGATTATAAGGCCCAGAGTCTAAACAAGGCCAGTCCATCCCTCATCATGGACATAAGGCCCAGAGTCTAAACAATGCCAGTCCATCCCTCATCAGGGACATAAGGCTCAAAGTGTAAATTGTGCCAGTTCGTCCCTGAGCAGGGAAATAAGGCTCAATAAATTAACTGCATCATTCCGTGGACTTCACAAGTCATAGCTGCAGCATTGCTCTTACACCCTTATCCTTCAGAGATAGTGATTAATAATGGAAAGCTGGAATGGATGTGCCTGTGCCTTTATACATACACTATTTGGACAATATTAGGACACCTGGCATCCACAGGAAAGTTTATGATATCCCATTCTAAATCCATCGGCATCAATATGGAGCTGGTCCCCCCTTTGCAGCTATAACAGCGGTCACACTTGTGAGGAGGCTGTCCACAAGATTATGGAGTGTATCTGTGGGAATTTTTGCCCATTCATCCATTCATTTAAAGAGTTTGTAGACCCGACTGTACCTGATTTTATACGCATGTGTAGGGCTGAATGATTTATCAATTCCAAATTGAAATCACGATTTGAAACAATGCCATTAGCAAATCGCAAAGGCTGCGATTTAGGATATGCATTATACAGCACGTCTGACCCAGGGTTTAAAAATGTTGTGAGAATAGTTTTACAAATTTATGCTGTCCTCCTTGTGAGACAGTCAGTCTAACCAATCAGAAGTGCCATGCTCCTTGCGTGCCAATCAGAAATGGCCCAAAGTGACTGCATATATGCCCACAAACAACAGACACGTGAAACCCAAGGAAAACGTTACGTTACGGGGTAAAAAGTTCACATTGTTTAGAAACTGCTCTTAGTGTACATGTCATATCGTTCAGCCCTACGCATGTGGCATGGGTCCAAATGAAACACCTGAATTCAATAATTAATAGGCGTGTCCCAATACTTTTGTCCATATGGTGCATATTCCTGTAGATAAGCTGGCATAGTTTTTTTTTTTTACAGAGTCTGATTTCCTCCTCACTGTGACTCCTCGAATCCAAACGTCACCCTGACGGATGATGTGTGAGCTGAGAAGGCAAATAAGGTCGACTGCCTGGTAAACTCACAGGCGTGTAATAATAAATCAGCTAACCTTCTAACCAACAGGGTGTGAATTACAGAGCAGTAAATTATAGTACAGAGATGTGTGTTCAGTTTCACTACAGCCAGTGCCAGCTTTCCTGAACTCCTGTATGTTGTCTTTGTAGCTGGAACAAGTGAATATCCATTTAAACCTCTAACAATTACCAGCATCACCAACACAAGGCTAACTGCATTTAAGACAGTGTAACCTCTCATTAAACGTATCTGTCAGCAGCATTTTAAGACAAGGTTTGAGCCTGCTTATAATCTCCAGTAATATTATCTAAGTTTGAGGCCTGAGACACCTTTTATTATTTTTATCAGTGCAGTCTATGTGCCACAGTAACTCACACAGACACCTGGCAGGATATCTTGACTGTGTCCTCTAATTAGACAGCATTGCTGCAGTGCCCGTCCTGTTCAGCAGGCATAGATTCTGGAATGACACCTATCTGAATGCTATAGTTCATCCACACCCCCCACACACACTCACAGGCCACACAGTTGGTAGCTGCTGGCAGTGAAATCTCACTGAATGCTGTCTCAGAAACTCAACACTCGCACAGAATATGGAGGTAAATAGCTTTCCACACTGCCTATAATGACGGGGGATGCATCTGGACACCAGTCCGGGAGTGCGCACAGAAACGACCCAGTCATTTGCTGAGCGAGCATAAGTGAGCAGACAACGATATTGGTGCATTTACACACCTTAAGATTAATATTAAATGACAGTGTGGGCCAGGGGGCTAAGCCTACGTGCCTATGAGCAGAAGATCACCGGTTCGAGCCCAGCCTCGGCATGTCCATGTGCCCGTGAGCGAGCTTCCTGTGTGTCTTTATGGGAAGCTAGCCTTCCACTTAAAGAGAGCAAGATAGGATAAGTGAAAAAGCAATTTCCCATTAGGGATCAATAAAGTACTGTCATTAAAATAACAAATGTGTATGTTGCACAACATATACATTTATGCAGCATTCACTTATACGTCAGGCCGCTGGGGAGGCTAGAGCAATATAGGTTATATCTCTTGGGAGCTCAGGTCACGAATTCCTGCCCTAAACGCTAAGCTACGCGCCATATCGTCATCCCTACAACCCCCTGACCCCCCGTGAGCTAAATGCCATCAGCGTTTCTGTGAGAGTGCTCTCCCACGGCCACAGCAAAACACATGGGTTCCGAGTCCACATTTCACTCAAAATGTAAACCACACATCAAGGCGGCAGTCCAAGTGATATAAACAACCCTAGATGGTTAACTAACCCACCACCGAGTTAAAGCTACGTATAACTAGCCCAGCCAACGAAAATGAACTGTCAGCCATATAAAATCCGCTGCACAGTAGCTACAGACAGATACAGCCTATTAATCATGCATGCAATGAAAGCAAGAGTAGGCAAGCAAATGTACAGTTAATCTGGAATATCGGGCTGCCTGCACAGCGATGCACCGAAATGTTGGTGCTGCAGAACAGATCTGCGCCAAATGTCAGTTGTTCCGAGCAACTTCATACAGACTATGTCAAACACCCCGCATTTAACCCCATGTCAGCCTTAAAGTGCGATCATTTTACAGCTACGTCATACAAGGCTTTGCGAATTTGCATACTATACCTTTAAAGAATTTCAGCGCCAGCCCGTAGAGCTCCTGCAGAGAAAAGCCCCATTTTAATTCCATGGTACTGGCAGTGTCGCCCTTTTCGCCATCCGTCCCATCGGGGGCACTCGGGGCTCCTTTATCCTGCCCCTGCATCTCAGCATTCAGCCGCTCGAGGGGCTCCTGTTCGCCCTCGGAATCAGGGCTCAGTGTCAAGCCGTCGATAGAAACTTCTAGGCGGCTGGAGCCGCTGCCGCCGCCGCCGCTCGGCTCGGGTCTAAGCGCGGCCGTCGCCATCACGCTGAGTGTCAGCCGGAGCGGCCACGTACCAACTTCCGGCTCGCGTTGCGCCGGAACTTCCGGTATCAGTCGAGGGGCGGGGTCTGAACCGTAACGACGCGTGCGCGAGGACCACGCGCAAGAATGAATGAACTGCTAAACAATGTTGTCAGTGACTGAAAGTAATTGCCCACTACCGTATACAAAGCAACGCCTTCTTCATCTTTTGTAATATTCACATCTATCTATCTATCTATCTATCTATCTATCTATCTACCTGTCTGTCTGTCTGCCTAGAAGACATTTTCCGTTTCTCTTGCAAGAAAGGCGCAGCATTTCAACTAAAATAATCGCATCACTATTCGCCTCAGATCGCAAATATGAAGAATTTCATACAAGTTCCCAGCTGGCACATGACCCGTCTTCGACGCTGAAATGTGGTTAAAATAATGTCAGCTCAGCTTCAGCTTGTCAGCTTCAATGTTGAAACTACGTTTAATGCTAACGGTTGTACAAAGGTTAACAAAACACACTCAGGATCACAGGGAGTCCGAAACTACAGCGATAGGCAGGGAACAAACAGGGATGGGGCACCAGTCCATCTCAGTGGAAAAATATAATTATTATTATTATTATCATTATTAATAAGAAGACATGCATGGGCACCGGCTGCTTATTTAAATCATTAATAGCAATAAGACATGGGCAAGAACACTGCACTGTAAAAAAAAATCTAACTTCAAAAAATTTAACTGAACTAAATTGCATGTTAATTAGACTGATGACTAAACAAGATGTTGATCCAAAACGTAAAACGATCCCCTCAATGGCTCATTAAAATGTGTGTGTCACATATAAAGTCAAGTCGAGAGAAATAGTCGACTTAAGTTTTGACGATCAACTATTTGCAACTACGCATGCTCAGTTTTCCAACCACAATTGCTCAATGTTGCAGCTGTCACCCGTGCAAGAGAGAAGCAGTTTAACTGTCGTCGTCGGTGATACAGGTGGCTTTGATTTGCCTGAAGAAATAAATATTTCGTATTCCGTCATAACAAGGTAAGATTTAAGATTTAAAATGTAGTATGGGAAAAACACCCTGCATCAGCTGGATTTCAGTCTATCATTACGTTGTCCTCTGGCCATACAAATCTTGGACCAATTAAGCATCAAAGTTATTGTGAAATTGGTTTAAAATGCTGAAGATGCTAGTGACGAACTTGTGGAGTGTGGTTTTCTGACTTCACAAAAGTGTTTGTGCACTTTGCGTTAAACGTACAAAGCGTGATCTAAACGTGATACTACTAGACTTTTGAATAGCTTTGGAAAATGAACTGAAATTTACAAAGTTTTTTGATGATCTAACCATCTTTTGGTTTGTCTTTCCTCTACAGACGCTGCCATAATCGCATACCAAACATCGCAAATGAAAGTGGTGGAGACCGCGTCAAAGTATTTGTATGCGCCAGAGAAGAGGGCTGGTGGTGCCTGTAAAAAGACTCTCTTGAAAAACCCTTGTGTTTTTTATGTTTAAATATTAAATATATATCAGGAATAGACATTTTCTTTGTTTTTCTTGTCTGCTTATTATTATTTTTATTATGTTATTGTATATACCATAGTGTCACCCCATGATGTCGCACAATGTTTTCATCCTTCTTTTTGGCTTCATAAACAATGTTTTGCTCACATACAATAGGAAATATCCCACTCCTGTGCTACAGATAGCTACTATAATAAAGAGTTCAGAAAGCTTACTCTGTGAACAGTCTTTCCATCTATGGAAGATAAATTCTAACAGCTGCTTTCCCTCATATTTATTCAGGAAAATGCCATAATTTCTTTTACAGGGAGTCTCATTTGATCACATTCAAGGTTTACCAATAACTTATTCAGAGGTGTTTATTTTGTGTGTATGGTGTAAGGATAGTAGTATTGCAAGTCATGCACTACACGTTGCATAAATAGTTGCATTGAAAACATATGTACAATAAATCAGTTTAAGTTAGTATTAAATTAATATAATGTCAATTCAATTGTAAACTAGAGCATTCATAGTTAAATCAATGTTGAAAAGTGAGATGTTGAAATTGAGTTGCAATATCAGTGTTGATTAATTTTTCAGACTCAGTCCTTAATTAAATATTTCAACATAATCATATGGACACACGTTTTGAAGATTGTGCTCTTTAAATCCTCAGCTGGTGCATCTGCACATTTCTTAGTTGTTTTATTGTAATGTTATTTTACGAGTTTTAAGATGCTTCACTATGGAAAGGCATCTGTGGTGTCAAGTGTCGGTCAGTACTTCAAAAAAGATAGGTGGGGTGGAGAGATCAAACGCTTGTCCCATTGTCGAATGCTCTCTGCAGCCCAGGCACCACATTTCCTCTGATTTTAACCGAATCAACATTGGAATTCCCTCTCATGCCCCACTCCTGAATTTGAATTGTACCAGCTATATAATTATTTCAAGATAGAAAACCATTATTGTTTATCTTTGATGTTTTAAAATCAATTGCAACGGAATTCTTAGCTATAACTTTCTGAATATCAAATTTTAATCCTGTTTTTTATACCTTATTTATAGATCACTTTGTTCACGTAGAATATACTTCATTCATACTAATTCATTGATATCAATGAGCTGTCAAAATAATATGACAAAAAATGTATCACCTTCTGTCCAATTCAAAATGACTTATTCTAGTCATAAAAAAGGAAAACGTTCCTCAAATCTCTGAGACTACAATTGCAGTAACTCCTGCTGGTATTCCACCCGGTGCTTGAAGCAGTCCTCTTCTGAGTACCGGGAATGGTTCCTGGGTACAACACCTTGCTTGCCAGTATTAAATACGAAGGGGAGGACTGGCACCGGCATGCGTACCTAAGGCACACTGTATTCCTGCGTCACAGTGAGGTCTACCCACACTGTCAGGAAAAAGAACAGTTTTGTTTCCCAAGGTATAAATAACATTAATATACCCAAATGGTACAAAAATGTTCAATGAAGTCCATTTCAGACTAAAAGGTACATTTGCCTGCAGCTAGGGTACAAATGGCAGACCCTTGAGGGTACCGCCCCAGTGACAAGTAATTGTACCCTCAAAGGTACAAATTGGTACTTTTTTTCTCATAATGCAGCAGGGAGGAATGGGCATTCATTTTGCTGAGATAAAAGCAATACACAAACCACTATTATTTTAAAGTATTTCATTTCTGAATTTGTGTCACTCTCTAGACAAAGTTACCATTAGAATTACATTACAGAACAGCCAGTGATTTCAGAAACGTATGCATCATGTCAGAATAATAAGCCTGAGGGAGGGGGTGGGGTGGTGGGGTAAGCACTTAGCCCAATACACAACAAGTCACAGGAATGGCAACACCTACAACATACAGAATCTGAAATCGTTTGAGATAAGAAACTTTATTGATCCCAGGGGGAAGTTCAGGAAATTTACTTTGTAGATTTACAAGCAATGTGCTGATTGTCATATGACCGAATGTATCATTTTTAAATACAGAGGAGAAAATGAATCTTACTAATCGTGTAGGAATGCAGTGGGGGCATTTTATACCATGCATCTTGCCCTAGAGTAATCAGCTGTACATATCTTCATCCATCCATTTTCCATAGCTGGTTACACAGTACAGAGTCATGGTGAAACTGAGCACTACCCCAGTAAGCACAGGGCACAAGGCAGGGAACACCTCTGCGGGGATGCCAGTCCTTTGCAGGGCACACTCACTCACACACCATGCTTTACTTATTATGGGCAGTTTGAGAGGCACCAATTAGCCTAACTGCATGTCTTTGGACTGTGGAAGGAGTCCCATTCTACACAGGGAGAAGCTGCAACCCCCTCCTCCACACACACACACACAGAATCGGGCCAGCTATCTATATGTGCAGTATGTATGTATTACTGCATTATATTCTGGCCATTACTGACAGTTTTGCAGATAAATTCAGATAATTCCAGTGGTTGGTCTGTGTGTAAATTTGTCTGAAGAGAAGAAGAAAAAAAGAACACATGATAAAAGTTTCCCAGGCTAAGTGGAGACAGGTCATTAATCCAGATGGGTTCCTGGCAGGGACCTTTTCACTGGCTTTTGTGTATTACTGCTGCCTTTGGAGTGTGTGTGATGGGGACAAGTTTTCATTACACAAGACACCTTTTCAAACACAACAAGCTGGAATTACAAAGGTATGGTAAAATAACAGCAGCCTCTGGCCAATAACCATTAAGCACAAAGCAAAGGACTCAAAAACAGCTGGCATTTTACCTAGGAGAGCTGGGGAAGGAACTGAAGTAAATGCAAATAAAAGAGTATTATTATAGTGCATATGCCCTCACACACCCGTGACCATGACCAATATAAACGGTCAGAAGATGGATGTTTCAATATAATCAAATAAAAGATTGTCATTCCTAAATACGACCCCAACACATGAACACAAAATAAGAAATGTTTTAATTTTTTTGTATTTCAAATGCATTAAACCACAACGGAACTATAGTTAGCATGTATGAGTTATATAAGAAATCATATTATATATTTTTTTCAGAATAACTTTGCTTCTTGTTCTACGTTGTCGTTTAAAATATTCCGTTTTATTTATTGCAGAGATTATGTGTATTGCCTGCGAGAAGCCCATTAATACCGCTATAGATTATCTGACGGATGGCTGAGCTCGGGCCGTAACTTCACACATACCAACAATCAGACGGCTGAAATTTCGGTGTCAGCCGAAGTAAATGGCCGAGCGTTCACACGTCTCAACTCGACTTTGATCACCCAAAACAACGAAGCAGGATATAAGTCGAAGCCGGCTGAACTTCATTTCAGTTCAAGCAAGCAACCGGAGGAGTACCTCGGCGTTCAAGCCCGGAGTTCGAAAACTAGCGTTCAACTACAGATGTATTCTGGGGGGAATCCCGACAGCACTGTCCACATGCCTCTACCAGGTCGGTCTTTTAAAAAGCTTTCATTTTTCTAATCAGTGGATTTAAAATGAAATGCATGCAGAGTTTACTTTCAATGAGTATTTCTGCGCAGACGTGTTGATGGATTTGAACTTCTTCCTGCAGAATTCAGTGCAAAAACCAATCTTCCGGCATACTACGGCGTCACAGACCCCGTCCGGCCCAGGACGGACAGTGTGGCTTTGCTGACCCATCGCAGAAAGAGGACCAACTTCACTCAGCAGCAGATCGAGGTCCTGGAAAAGGTCTACTCCGACACCATGTATCCAGATATCTACCTTCGCGAAAGGCTGGAGGCTCTGACGGGACTCCCGGAATCCAGAATTCAGGTGAGCAATACGCGCAGCACTGCAGGTGCATATGTTTTTACAGTAAGTCTATATTAACATTTCGCTGTGCACTGAGCAGCGACTTCATTAGACACTGACTATTGCACTTAGCGATTTACATATGCATAATATTGCTCATGGTTTATTGGCGAACATCTGGACTTCCGTAACCTGTAGCGCGTATGGTGGCTGTAGATTTCACATAAGTTTGACGCTTGCTCTCCAGGTGTGGTTCCAAAACAGACGAGCAAAATCCAGGCGTCTAACGGGGATCCCCGCATCAGTGAAGCCCAGCAGCCCCAGCCATCCGTTAAAGCAGCTCCAGAATAGGATACCGACAGAAACGCAGATGCTGGCCCATTTCACGGCGAGAAAGGACTTCAGAACCCCGCTGACCAGTAGGACGGAAGATGCGCGTCCGAAGGCTAGACCCCCGCTCGGCGACAGCTACGGGCATTACGGCGTGTCCCGGGTTTATGAGGCTGCGGCGGACGGGCACCAGCAGGTAGCCTGCTGCGCTCCAGCCGGGGCTCACGGCGGCGTCGTGCATTACCGCAAGGAAAACGGGCATCTTCCGCAGCACGCCGCCAACCCGTCCAAGCACGTTCTGGTGGACTACGACAACTTCCCTCCAAACAAGACGATCGGACCCGAGATGAAAGTTGTGATCCCCCCGCTGCCTTCAGCCAGCACCTTCGGCAGGTCGCCGCCCAAGGGCTCGGTGCGCCCGGCCGGGGCCATGCGGCCGGAGACCGGCTTCGACGCCTTCGTCAGTTTCTCTCCAGTTCATGAGTCCGAGTCCGGCGACCGACTTTCAGATTCCGATTCCGACTGGGAAAGCAGCCCAATATCCAGCTTTAACGACTTCATTTATCCTTAGTAAATTTCGACGAAAAATAGTGTCTATTTTTAATAAATATATTCACATTCTTAATACGAAGTATTGCTTTGTTAATAATTTTCGCCGAAATTATTTATTGTATTTAATTTTTTGCATAATCAGTTTTTACAATTTTTTTAATGTCCATCGACATGTTTCTATTATCAATTATGGTTGAGGAAAATTTTTATAGGGTCTATTTATCAATCTTTTTTATACTGGGCAGAATCTGTATTTCTGCACGATTATTTCTAAGGGCGGTCAGTGCCTGGGTATGTACATGCTGTTAATAAGGAAAGACTGAACGTAACGTTTGGCTTCAATAATTTAATCTTTCCCAAAGCAAAAGCACCAGATATTTACAAATGGAAACCATTCGTCTCGGGGTTACAGCACCAGCATATACAAACCTTCGGCCTCTCGAATGACATTTTACTCCTGCCTTGTGATATACGCTTTACTTCAGAGAATAACCCACTAACTATATAATAAAGGCATTTAAGGGAGGGAAGGGGGGGTTTATCCATATAGGTAGGTTATGTTTATATCATTTGTGTTCGTCAAGATAAAATCACAAGTCGGCTTTAGAAAAATACTGAAAGTCATACTTGTAAACAAATGTTAATATTTAAAGTATTTACAAGATGGTACAAAAGACACCTTGAAGTAAAGGCATCCCAAAACACTACAATAAAGCAGAAATGTTTTTTTTTAAAAACTGTACAGTATATACATAAAATCCTTTGACGTGTCAAATCAGCAAAATCAAAAACCTCTTTACATTTGCATTTCATAAATGACAAGATATCCTTACAAATGAGCATGTTTCTGCCAATTCCTACAAGTACACTACCTATAATTAGTGTTAAACACAGATGTCACTTCCGGCAACATGACTCTAGAAATATGATGCAGAAATGGGCCTTTTTTGGCACAAAACATCCTGTAATGCAAGGTAATTAGGGGCACAAACATTTTAAGTGGTACACACTTGCTGGCCAAGTCCATTTCTTAAGTGGCAGAAACTAACAGGCTTCATCATAAATGTGATCATTTAACAGGTTGTATCTATTCAGAACAGTCTCTGAGGTAGTCATGTTAAAGTCTAACCTATTTACCAGGACGTGTGGGGCAAGGGAACCACAATGCGTGCATCTGAAAATGTATCTACCTTAGTTTCTTGAAAGTTCAACCATTTTCCCTTTTGCACACCGCTTTACCAAGTCAGGAAACGCATACTGAACACAATATAAAATGTGATGGAAAAAAAAATGAAGCCGTTGGGGCGATAGTTTGGTTGAATACAAGCCAAGAAACCACCACCAGGACTCCACAAACCCGCATCAGTGCCACCAAAAGTGAGGAAATAAGAAGAAAACAGGAGAACTGGCAAAAGGAACACAAACTCGGCTCAAAAAAACCAAGAAATGAGCAACATGGAATCTCGTGGATATAAGACAAGCATTTCATTTAACCCTTTGGATGCACACTGCCTTACAGACTGACAGGCAGTTCACTCAGAGAACAGTTTTCCTTATGATGCAGAGCATGGTGCCGAAACGTCACGCTCTGTTAGTGTTGTTGGCAGTAAAGGCGTGAAGATTCCCCATCTGAGTGAGGCCACTCTGAATGTGAGCTATGTGAATCTCAACGTTATTCTGAAAACAGCTGTGGGGGGATTGAGAGAGAAAATTAAGAATAATTCACCATCGGTAGAATGAGGAAGCTCACATTATAACAGTCCAATTACTGCAATGCACAAGAGAGGAGGTTTCTTACCTCAGGTTGGAACTGTCTATACAGCTCTTGATGTCATTCAGGGAGTCAGACAATGACTTAAATTCAAAAGAATTCAAATCGTTTCCCTCTGCCAAACCCTACGAAACATAAAAGGCGACTTCAGTTTCCCCAAGTGGAGACTTGACCTGGTTTCATTTACAGTGACAGACACTTAGTGGGCTGTACACTAGCCTGACAGTGTAAAGTAGAAGGGAGAGCCAGAAACAATTGAATTACTGGGAAAATGGGGCCACTGCCTAGAGAGCCTTGAAGGGGGCAGCTCTATCATTACAACAGCCGTTACCACAGATAAGACCCCTGCCAAAAACTGTTGCAGCTATTAATTTAATTTAAAATCGGCCCTCCTTTGTTTAGGCACACTCCAACAAAAACAGAAATATAACTGCAGAAAATATTACAAATAAACAATTACACCTCTGTTAAATGCAGACATAAATGTGAATTAAGGGAGTCCTTTACAAACAGGAATAGCGCCCCGTTTTCTCTCACATTGTGGTGTTTTGGCAGGTTTTTTTTAATTTTATCCATTACACTGTATAGCTATAAACAAAGATAACTGGCCACTATGGAGACATTCTGCTCAATCACTGCTTCAACTCAAATGTCTGATTTATACCACTACCATCCAAATTAATGTTCTTCAAATGATTTGGGTTTTAACAGAGACAGTCAAACAGGAACAAATTTTATTTATTTCACTGTCCAAAGTGTCTATTTAGCCAATTCTTGTGCAGCGATACTCATTAACTAGCCAGAACAGCAATTATCTGGCTCCCTGGTAATGCTGGACTATACAGCAGTTGTTCTGTACATCATGAATTCCGAGTTATAGTACTGAGTAATGTGCTAAATTAAACTAGCTTTCCCAGCTCCTAACACCAGGTGTCGCCACAGAGCATACGAGTGTGTGAAACATTGCCTTTATCTGCAGGAGGAGTGACGTGAGGCCAGAAATCAGGTCTGTCAGGCTCTGGCTGCGAACGCACGGCTGGCCGTCATGAAGCGCATTGGCCTGCCGGACTATCTCGCGGGCCTCATCCTCACAGCGTCGTCGGAGGTCAGTGGGCCGGTCAGCCGGCTGCATGCCCTGCTCCGGGGCCAGCTGCACAAGACAGAGAGAGACCCATGTTCCTCTTCTGTAACTGGAGGGTAGCACCTAGCAGGAACCTTTGGTTTAATCAACAATAACTAAGGACAAAGGTGTGCACAGAGCAGACATTGCAGGAAGCCTCCTGGGGCTGCCTCCTTTCTGACAGGGTGGGAGGCCTCACCTCGTAGCAATACTGCTGTACTTCATGCAAAGGGCTGCATCCTTTCTGACAGGGCGAGAGCCCTCACCTCATAGCAGTACTGCTGTACTTCATGCAAAGGGCTGCCTCCTTTCTGACAGGGCGGGAGGCCTCACCTCGTAGCAGTACTGCTGTACTTCATGCAAAGGGCTGCATCCTTTCTGACAGGGCGGGAGGCCTCACCTCGTAGCAGTACTGCTGTACTTCATGCAAAGGGCTGCATCCTTTCTGACAGGGCGAGAGGCCTCACCTCGTAGCAGTACTGCTGTACTTCATGCAGGACTTTGTTCAGGTCTTTGTTGAGCTGCTCCAGGTCTAGCACAATAGTGGCGTACCTCTTCTGGAACTCAAACCCTATAGGCATGGAGTAAGATTTCTGTCGAAAGCAGACAGACGTCACAAAATTACACCAATGAACGTCACCACACGGAAATTCACAGTAAAAACGTGTCAGTGGAATATAAAAAAAAATTCATTCAAGTATTTCAAAATGTAATGCTGAGGCAAGCAATACAATGCAGGGCCTTTTGTTTGACAGTGCTTTAAGACAATTCAGAATGAATGAATGTCATTATACATCAATACAAAGCAACCACAAACCAGCTTCTCAGCCTCAGCGTTCATGTTCTTTAACTGTCTAATGTGTTCCTTCTTGACCATCAGGATCTTCGAGAGCCTTGTCTGAAAAAGGGATACTTCTTAAGCCAACATTTCTGGGCCATTTGTCAGAAGTGTCCAGCGACACGGCTTACGCACCCGCTGCCCTGTGCAGACTGTAAACATGGGCGGCCCCTGTTCAGACACACTTACCACTTGCACGAGGAAATTGACAGGGAAGCCGCCTAGAGTTTCCCCTTCAGCAACGAACAGCTTATTCTTCCACGGCGACTGGCCCAATAGCGGGTCGCCATCCTGTCAGAAGAGCCAATCAGGTTAAGGAATAATAATGCAGACGAAATTTAAGTTTCTTTTAAATGCTTTTAAATTTTAAAAGTGCTTTTTCAAATTTTATGGTAATAGTAATAAATATTCTACAAACTTGCACCAATCAAAAAAATGAGTGCCAGTTACCATGACAGCTGGCTGTGTTGGTGGGGGGTAGGACACACGGGGCGGAGTCAGAAGACCCTGGAGATGAGTGGGTCGCTGTTTGAGCACGAAGGCCGAGATGGGCATCGTTTCGTGGGGTTCGTTGCTCTGTAGGATGGGGCACGAGCGACACGTCACTGCAAAGCTGAACTCAACCATAGTAAGAGAGCGAGAGGCACAGAGACAAAGCGAGCGCGTGACACTCACGAGAACCTCGTAGTCAGGCACAGTGTGCGTCCCCAGGCCGTTTCTGTCAAAGGTCACCCGGTAAGTGGCCGCGCTGGTGTCCACTGCGTCGATCTGTCCAGTGAACAGGCCATCGTGAACTCCCCTCAGGCGGGCTTGGGTGCAGAACACACCACACGCAAGTTACCACGGAGACACCCCCCAGACACTAGTTCTTAAGCATTTTGCAAAATAGCAGCAATTTTTACCTTGACAATTCTGTTTAAAACCGTAGGCATGGCTGTTTTTACTTCTAAAGGACACTTTATGTTCAGATTATTTAGTTAAGATTGGAAATTATCTTAAGTAACATTTAACCCTTTTGTGCAAAATAGCAATTTTCTTGAAAACTCACAGGTTTCAGTGGTATAACTGCATATCAGCTTTCACCCAGTAAGTAACTTACTGTTACTACTACTTAGATTAATTCATGCATGAAAGGGTTAATGAGGGTTTGGGTCAGTGGTGAGTCTAGGCTCAGCCCATTAAAAAAAAATACAGGATACCCCCTATATTAAGGAGGGCTTACAACTGCCTTACAACTTATAAGGTCGTAAACTGGTTGTCTATGTTCTTACTATGAAAATATTTGATTTATAAAGAATCCCACTTTGCGGAAATTCACGCGGTACAGTCTGGAACTGATTAACCGTGATAAACAAGGGCCGACTGCATACTCAAATTTAAAAGAATGCACTGCAAGACAGTGGAGACACTTAAGGAATCAGATGACCACAATTATGTCTGCCCTCCAATAGGTGGCCCAGAAAGGTGTCCACAAGCTCTGCAATATGGGAAGAGTCTCGGGAACTTACCGGTGACCTTGGTGCCGATGACCAAAGGCAGAGGGATGTGCTCTGGCAGGTCTTTGCAGTGCGACACGTCCGTCAGCTTCCGCTGCTGCAGCAGGCGCATCTTCTGCCTCTTCTCTTTCAGCGACGACCGCTCCTCCGCGAAGAAAGCAGATGAACACCTGCCGGAAAGAGCAAGATGTTCTGCGCCTTCGATCTCCAGCTGGCTCCAAGGACTAAAACAATAAACCACCAACAAAAATAGAGCGACAGACACATTCAAAGTGCCCCCTGCCTGGTCAGCCCTATGCTTCCTGCTAATTAATATCATAGCGGTCGGGTCCTCGAGCGAAGCCCCTAACCAGAACTGCTCTGGTGGTGCTGGAAGCCAGGAGATGCTGTGCTTTGCACCCAGACCTTACGGCACCTCTACATACATGTACCTTCTCTGATATATATATACAGCAATATGGAATACACAAAAATGACCCAATTTCCCTACAGGAATGAATAAAAGTAAATTGTATTCTATAATAATGAAGAAGTGTTTATTTTCCACATGCCATGGCCTGATTTGTGGTAACCCTAAAACTCAAACATTTGTATATCTATATACATCAATATATAAACATAGACCATACCGTCTAGGCTTCCCCATCAGCCTCCTTATCACCCCCCATTCCACCCGGGTCAACTTCCTCGTTTTCAGGTTCGGAAAAGACTCCTTCAGACAAAGACAGAAGTCATTGTCGCCTTCAAACAACGGCCTATAAAGAGAAAGCAGAACATAACACTGAATTAAGATCTTTGGAAACCTTTATTGTCACTGTCACTTTCGCAAATAATGAAATTGAAGAAAAAAAAAAGAAGAAAACCCTCAATGGCATCATCTGTAGGTGTCTCATCTCACTTGCTCACTGGAGGCTTTGACACAATGCAATGTTGTGAAAATGCGCTATAGAAATAAAACTGAATTGTAGGCGTGACATTATTTCAATCTGGCCAAAGCTTACTTGTCGATGTTAGAGTAAAACCACTCATAAATGCACCACTTGTGAGCCTTGGGGAGTTTCAGGAGGTTCCTCAGCCTTAGACCGATCCTCTGTGAGGCCTTCTTGTCGGGGGTTGGAACACTCGCAAATTTCTGTGGCAGAAACCAGACAGCAAGAACCTCTCAGGTACTGGAAAGTGCACCCCCCCAACATTCTATATCAACGTCTACGCACAAAGCATACCACACACAGTCACACGTCACCCTCATTCTGCCTTAATTACTTCGCAGAATACATCTGACTTGTCCTGAAGGTTCTGTGTGGTCAGCCCTCACCTGAGGCACAGTGGTGACCCGCTGGCTTCTTCGAGGAGACCGGAAGCTGACCACTTGTCTGTTGTCCTCCTCACAGAACAATCGGCTCTTTTTTGAGCTTCTTGGCTTGAAACCAAACCAGAGATATTCAGGAGACATGCTGCCTGTGAGAGTCCTCATTATGCCTCTTCCATAACACAGATATTAGTAACTAGCCACAGGGTGAGTCCCAGTAAAAAAAGGCAATTCATGAGAGTCGTTACATTTAAATTTCAAATGGTTTTGCGCCACCTTTTATTTTGATTATATTGACATATGAATGACACCTACCTTCCAGATATAAGAAATGTTTAAAATAAAATGTTACAGCACCTTTCCTTCGTCATAACGGGGCTCTTATAAGCCGTAACTACCCCCCCCCCCCCCATTAAAGCTACATGGCTCAGGTGGGGCTTGCCGGAAAGCTGAAAGAGTACTTGGTATTAACAAATTTAACTTTTGCATGAAGTCAAATTTCTTTGTGCAGTTCTCAGAGAGAGAGGTACAAGTCTCACCATCTCCATTGGGGAGCAGATATTCCTCCCCCTGGTGTTGTTTGATCTGCCTACACTGTGCTTTTCATTCCATGAATTTGCCAGACTTCCTTCTGTAATACAAGAAGAGAACGATGCAAATTAGCCAAAATTCCTCTGTTGTGTCCCAAAGGACCAATATAATAAAGTAATTTGTATGGATAAATATACACCAATCAGTTATTTTCAAAATTCTCTCAAAAAATGAACAATTCAAATTATTAGAAGTAGGGATGCACCGATTGCAATTATCTTTGCCGATCCTAATCACCGATTTTTTTTTTTTTTGCGGGTGTGGTCGGCCGATTTTTCACTATGAACAGCGAATACAAACAAAAATCTAATTTTCTTTCATGCAAAACTATTTTCATAACAAAATCTTATTAAACTTTACTTTACAAATTCAAATAGAACCAAGTAAATAAATACAACCCCAAATAAAACTAAAGTTTAATACATTCCTTCAAATAATAGGTGCAGTAAGTTAAAAAAAATTATATAATAATGGACTTTTGCTTTTTGTCTTTGCATCATATTATAACCAAAATGCCACTACTTAAGCATTAACAGCAAGTTTCTCTTTATAAATGGAATTGGAATCTTTGTAAAACTGAATACCACTTTGGGATCCACTTGTAGCAGACTGTGCGCGTGACATGAAACTAGATTAAATGACTCTGGTAGCTTGACGTCCAAAAAGTAACGCATACTCTGTATTCTGTATTTTGGGCTAAGGTGATTTATCATATTTATGGAGCCTCTATCAACTATGGAAAACGGCTGGTCATCCAGTGCCATGAATAACAATTTTGCTCATAATTCCTAATAAAGACAGGGGAGACTGCTGGCTTGTAGATCGCTCCGAACATGCTCTGCTGGCTTCAGTTTTAGCAGATTTCGCTTTGTTATCTTCTTCAAACTGAGTGTGTGTAACCAGAGCGAGCGGGGTGCTGCATTGTGGTGATGTTGGTTGGCCCGCCGGTTAAATAAAGGAGTGACCCAATTGTCAACTCAAACCACCCAGTTTTATTCCTGGCAATTACAGAAAAACACATGCACAGCTGATATACATTGGGGGTAAACGGACACTGGGACACCGATCAGGCTGAAAAACGGCTGATCCCGATCTCTGTCCGATCGATCGGTGCATCCCTAATTAGAAGACAGAGCGTGTCATTATCCAATGTCCAACTGATGTTTCAGGTGGAATGCTGTCAAAATGAAGTGTGATCTGTTAAAATACATTACCTTTCAGACTCACAAGAGCTTTAGCTGAGGAGCCTAAACACATAACAGAAAACATTATTAGGAGTGATCAAAGCAAAGCCTTAGCATAAAGGGGGAAAAAAAAACTCACAGAGGCTGTCCATTAACATAGACCGCAGATCAGCAATTACATATGGGGAACAAGGTAGGGAAAACTGAAATCATCAACAACAAGAAACCTAAATACAAGTAACAGCACTGTTATATTTTTCATGCAACTGTCCCTGGTAGCTGTTCAGTTGTTCCACTGAGGAGGTTGGCATCACCCTCAGTCAACTAGACAGGACTTGACTATACCTGATTATAAGACCTATAACAATTAGCCAACCATGTGTTCACCATGCACAGATGTAAGAACTTCATTGATTACATTTGATGCAACAACAGTTACAACACTATTCCTTTTCAATAACTAATATTAGGATATATTCTAGGGCTGCAACAACGAACGACGTGTCGTGTTATTAGTGCAACGAACGAACGACGTGTCGTGTTATTAGTGCACAACTCGCTATGTCGCAGAGAAGTTAACTTCACCTGTAGACGGAGTTGAACGCGGCCAAAGGCGTGGTGGGGGAAGAGCGGAGGTGGTATTTTCCAAAAAGAATTAAACAAAAGAAACATGACATAGGCGGAGAAAACGGTTCGACCGAAGTGTGGGAGCACTTCACATTACAAAAATGTGAAAAATGGTGTGTGAGTGTGTGTTTTACTCTTATTTCAGTTTAATGTTAATGTTGTTTTTGTATAGCACTTAGTCAGTTAAAGCTGTGTTTAAATGTGATGCATAAATAAACTTTACTTTGACATATGGTCAGAGTGAAGACACTGCAATGTGATGGATTAACCAGTCAAGAGCGGCGGGCACACTCATGCTCGCACACACACGCACACAATCACACATACACGCGCATACGATCCCACATACACGAGCACCCGCGCTCACGATCACACATGCACGAGCAGCCGCGCACACGATCGCACATACACGCGCACACATACATGTGCACCCGCACACAAGATTGCACATACACTCACACACGATCGCACATACGCACGCATACCCCGTCTGCCGAAATGAAACCTATTCCCCAACCCATTCTTTGTTTGCCCTGTTCTATTTCAATGGTGAAATGCCATGTTACGTAGCCAAGGGTGCACACTTGCCTGCCCAGACAGTCCCATCTTTCACCATGTGAGTGAGGTAGGATGAATTGCATTTAGACAGGGGTGAAAGTAACTGCGTCTGTGACAGTGCCATGCAAGATCACTTTTGTGTATTACTGTATATATAGAAAACAAGTGTTAATGTTGAAACAAAATCTGTTACATTTTTTTTTATTGGCATCATTATCAATTTAGATAATGTTCTATTTCTGAATAAACAGGTGGATATTCAATAATTTTTTTACCCGATTCAATGATTAATCGAAAAAATAAATCAACAGATTAACCGATTATCAAAATAATCGTTAGTTGCAGCCCTAATATATTCGCAAGCATAACAAATATGTGCTATTAGTAAAACCACCCTTCAGTTGGCAAGAGAGCACTGTAATGGACCAATGGCATAATTTGGTTTAGTAAATCTTTTTAGTGAATGGCAAAAGACCAACCGGATGCCTCGCTGAAATGACTACATGAAAAATATGTAAGCATTATTGGAGGTGTAAAAAAAGATGCACAAAAGAAAACTTTGGAATCAGAGAGCCTGGACAGCCAGCTTCCAGCGCCCATGGAGTATTTGGGGTTAAGGGCTTTGCTCAAGAACCCAGTGGTGATATAAGTAGTCTGCCAATTATAGTATGTGAACCCATGACCTTTCAGGCACAAGCACAAATTCCCACGCACCACCCTTTGTATGCCAATAGCACTCTGAAGCTCAGACCAGGGGGGGTGTTCCACAAGGCAAGAATTCTCAGTAAGTTAACTTAAACTGGAAGGGATGATCATCCAATAAGAGTTTAAGTAACGAGATATTGGTCAATCATGATTTCGAGCTTAAGTTGACTGAGCTAACTGAAAATATCTTGCTTTGTAGGACAACCCTTAGGAAGACGGGAAGAAATGGCCACTCATTAAGCCATTAGCATAATATGGACTATAACACACATACGCAAACAGAAGCCAATTTAAACTACATCAAGTAAGCACAGAACACGCTGGTTTCTAGGATATTTTATAAAATCATAACACTTAGTGAACACCAGTGTTACAAAAGTAAAAGCCATGAGAATGATAGATGCCAAACAGTGGTGGGGAAAGAAATGACATCTAAAGCGTGTTTTTTATGTATGTGTATTTAATTCAATTATCTACCTTTGGAGAAAAGACTGAACACAAGTGACCTCGTTTCTGAATCCTTGATTAAATTTTGATAAAAGAAAAACAACATGGTACCACCATGGTTATATGTGGAATTCATACCGGCAAAATACTACCATATCTGATTAGAAACCATACCTGACGGCTCTTTAAAGCAGAAACCATATGGTTGCTTATGGAAACCACAAGGTTGGGCTTCTTAACTCCCAAAAGGTAAATCAAGTACTGCAAAATCAAGGATCTACTTTTGATAAGTTCAACCACGAAAATGGCAAAAATACAGCCATTCATCCATCAAAAACAGAGAACATGAATGTCTTAATTATTGTTTTGCCGGAAACGCAATTTCATTAACTGCCGAATACCAGAAACAAGTCAGCCAGTACATCAAAAAAAAAAACCTACGAAATGACAGGTAGGTACACCTAAACCACAATAAGGCTATTATGTTGCTTAGTATCCATACCCTTTTCATCAGTTCTTGCTTTACTAGCCACAAAGAAAACCAGTCCTCGATAATGTCGCCTGTTTTACCAATTAGCTAGGTAACTGATCAATGCAGTTGCCCAAATTGTGAACTGAATGCCACAGTAATGCTGTCAATTGGGGGACCCCTAGAGAAATACACAAAACCCCAACTACACCGTCTAATACCTGTCCACTCTCCCTGGGCTTGTTTACAAGCTATGTGCAAATTAACCACACGTAACACTGGGACCAGCATAAAACAGTCATTCAGGACACCATCTAATAAGTGTCATAACCATCGCACCGTCTACCACCACCGCACTGAATAATAGCAAGATATCGAAATAACACAGTGAGAATTACAAGCCAGCTAAAGATATTCAAGACTAACTACGAACATTCGCGTTGGATAGATAAAACCTGAAATTAATATACCTCACATAACTCACGCCTAGTTGTATAATATTATAATGCAGCTATTTACGTAAAACTGATTTTAGACAGACTATTTTAAGAAATCCCCCACTTTAATTTGGTTAGCTACTCACTCTCGTCAGGCAACTGGTCCAGCTCCGCCATCTTGTATCCGCCGCGCCGCTTTTCAAAGACCGGCGGCTGCGGTGCATTGTGGGACACATGCCGCGGTGCACCCTGTGACACAGGCTGCTCCCGGGAGGGCTGTTTGAACGCCGGCGTTGGATTTTGCGGCATTTTTTTTTAATATAGGAAATTATAAAGTATACAAAGTTGACAACACTGACACATAACTGGGCCAATTTTCCCGAGTGACAATACAAACAGGACATTCATAAACACCACAGCAACTCCCCACAAGTGTATTATTTGATAAATGTCTAATACTATACAAAAATAAAAACGTAAGGATAAAATATGCATTGAAATACAAGATTTCAAAGTGAATAATTTCTGATGATTAGAGAACAGAAAGCTGCAATTACTTCTGTTGCATTAGGTAAGGGGGCATTCGCTGATACAGCACTTTGCCACACACCACCACATGATAATCCACCTCAGGGATGAGAACCTGGGTGCAGCCATGCAGTGGGTGATACCTCAGCACCACACTGCTCAGTTGAACAATGTGAAGTTTTTCTGGTGGTTGGAGTGCCAATCCTGCCACCAACCCCCAAATTTTCCCCTGAAGTTGCAGGACCTACCTGCAGGGCCGCGTGTAGGTTGATGTCACACCCAGGACAGAGCAATTGCAGGTTAAGGGCCTCGCTAAAGGGCCCAAAGGAGTAGAATCACTCCTGGAATTCACAGGATTCCAGTTCCAATTGTTGGCACAAATACCTAGCCTCAGAGCCACCACTGATGTGTTATATTTTTAAATTATTAATTTATACTGCACACATCACAATGCTGCAGTTAGCTGGAGGCCTCATTTACAAAAACCACAGCCCCAGTGTCCCTTGGCTTGAAAAATAAACAAATGAAAGCTTAAGTGGGTCATCTGGGGATGAACAGTACTAACTTTCCATCACAATTATCATGGCATGGAAAACAGGATGATATCCTTCAGGAAATAGGGAGGGCAGTCTCCAAAAATGCTGTCTTGGATACGTCAGTCATGGAAAAACATGAGCCTCTCAGGGTTTTTGTACTTTTAAAAATCTCACATGAGAATTTTATGCAAGGCGTACTGTAGGCTTTTTGTGTGGGGGAGAAAAACAATGAAACTTATATTGGGGTAAAAGACAGCTTTATTCTAACAGTGAGTGAAATAATTTTACAAATTCTGGAACATAACAATGGCCAAAACACCTGAATACTGTAACTGAAACAGTCTTCTTGAAGACAGGAAACATAATATCAAAAATACAACTGAAGAAGTCCTCATTTGATCAATAAGATTTTTTTCATTGTTTTTTTTTCCCTTAATAGCTATACTAGGAATTCTAGTAATGGTCATTAACAGTAAATATGTGAGTGAGCCCCGAATGTGTTATTGAATATGGGCCCAAGAGAACGTGCATACCTTTCTTCAAAAATGAGTCATTTTCCATAACCATTT
Source organism: Petrocephalus schoutedeni (assembly GCA_026780765.1). Lineage (NCBI taxonomy): Eukaryota > Metazoa > Chordata > Actinopteri > Osteoglossiformes > Mormyridae > Petrocephalus > Petrocephalus schoutedeni. The sequence continues at coordinate 17,195,860 of JAODKL010000039.1, forward strand.
TCCGTACCCATATTGTGCAAGCACTGCATAGCCCATTTTGCACTGGGTACAAATGTTGCATATCCGAAATGAATATGACTTTTGAATACTTCACCTATGATGTTGCATACTGTTCTTACTTCTAACAATTTCTACTGTATTTTGAGCTTGCGGAAAAAATAGTGGGGGGTGACATGGGCCGGTGAAAGAAGCCGGATCAGCTGTGTTTTCATACTTACCCATCTGATACACGTCTCTTTTTTCCCTCTTTTTAACCACAGAGTTCAGATTCCAAAACTCGCTGCCCCCAGAAACGTTTTAACAGGACCACTTTCAAGAATGTATTTACCTTCAGTGCAGATCAGTGAAAGCTTCAAAGCGCAAATTAAACTGAAAGACAAAAAAAAAAAAAAAAAAAAAACTCCAAGTCCAAGTTCGGTTTACGACACTACACAGCGTTTCGCTTATTTCAAACTACCGACAAAGAGCGTTAGACGGGTACAGTTTGGACGTCGGAGGCTGGTCAGCTGAAGAACGTCTGCTCTGCGAGATGGAGGCCGGAAGCCAGCCCATGATATTGCCCATTCATCAGATCTGATGGCCTCACCACAGGGATGTCTGGTAGTTGAACTTTATCTTCAGCAGGTATTTCAGATAGACCTGTGCCACATCATATACGATATATCTAGAGAAAGGGGGGTTAAGGAATATCGAATAATCCTATGTGTAAGATTATCATCATCACCCTCCCTCCCTCATCAGCTTCACAATGTGTGCTTCCCACAGCGTAAGATCTACACATCATCATCATATAGCTCACACGTGCCAGTATGCACACTACCAGACACCCCCCCCCACCTCCCCCAGAAATTCCAGGAGTCTCCTGCAAATTGACAGCGGCTCCCTGACAACTGCAAATGATGTGCAATGTCCCGGAAATCTGTCGCTCTGCTATTCAGTGATAGTAAAATTAGCCGGCAAGAAGTTTTACCGCGGCAACTTCAGCCCAGATTCCACCACCACTCTGGTGGTGACATCATTTCACAAGGCATCGTGGGTCTTATTTGTTACGGTCCTCCGCAAAGCCAGCCAAACAGTGGCCAGCACCCCCACCCTCCCGGATGCCCCTCCTCTGCCTCCCTGAAGTCAGTATCCCTAAGGTGGGATGTCTGCATTACTGATCTGGTTCATTTATACCATCCCTCATCATGTGTTATTCTACTAATTATCAAGCCCCTGGTTACCTGGCTCAGACATGCAGGTTGTGGAATAAACAAATTGTGGTTGAGCATGGAAACAATGCATATAATACACAGATCCATATAATACACATATTTTACTTAATTTTGCGGCGTTAAAATTATTTGGTAGAGTCTTTGTTAAAACAATATAACAATAGCCAAATATCACACAACGAAAGGATTGAGTTAGAATTAGTAAGTTTGTGCTGGATTCTCACCCCTGTTTAAAACAAAACATTTGAGAAACTGGACAACGAAAATCACTGGCCAATAAGAAACATTCCCTGGGTTCTTTATGACTCCACAGGAATAGTAGTGGAGTCCCATGTACAAAAAAGGATACTCATTGTAGAGCAGGCTCGTGTCATCGATGTTGGTGTTGACGCCTTTACCCAGAGGTACCTGCACGCCTTCCAAGAACACCGAAGCATTGGGATCCGGAGCAGTTCTTCCCAGGCCTGTACAGGAGGAGTAGAAAAGCAGCCATTTTGTTACAGCATACAGCATCCTAAACTCCAGATTCAGCTCACAGCCGCAGGACACACTGTGGGATCAGCTGTACTGCGTGTGTTCCTTACCTTTCACGCTATGCTTGCCCTTTGGCAGTTTCGTAATGTGCGAAGCTTTCTTCAGTTCATGCCTGTGAAAATGAAACACATCATGAAAGAATCCCAGGACAGAAAACAAATCAATATAGGAAATGTCACACCCACTACGACCAAGGAATTAAACTGAGTCTTTTTCAGTAATAGCTTAGCCGAAGACAAGTGTATGAAACGAAACTGAAATTTTAATAACACTGCAAATAAGACCGATAACAGCATTGCTAATGCTATTAAGACCTGGTAAGATTATATTTCAGCCCATGCTGTGAAGACGACTACAGCACAGTCGCAGGAATATTAAGTAACATGAGAAGTGAATCCAGACTACCACTGAGTGACAGAAATCCACTACATTTCCTGTATTGGGAACACCAGCTGATGAATCACCCTTTATATCTCAGGAGTCTCTGCAATTACCTACTGTGTGGCACAATGATCCATGACATAAAGCATGCTTTCAAAACTTAAAACTAAATCTTTAAAGAGACACTCACATGTTGCCAAGGGCGACCTCTGCTAGCAGGATGAGGCCCACGGGGTTGGACTGGGAGGTATGACAGTAGTTGGCGCTCTTGGACACCATGTCAGCAAAGTACACGCCTTTGCCGAACATGTAACCCGTCTGGCGTTTCCCAAATAAAGAGCAGAGACAAACAAACACCATGTTAGCCACTGAGACAGTTCGAGCAGGCTTATTTACACGTTAGACACTCTGCTTAGAGGCTTAAATGCTATGTAACCATGGGATCATAGAGGGGGAATTTCAGGTCTGGAAAGTTCAAATCCAGGCCTGGACTTTGTTTCAGCCAACCAGTTGATTACTCTCTGAATGTCACTCTTCATACTCAACTGGTTGGCTGAAACCAAACCTTGGTCAGGATTCGTACTTTCGGAACCTGACTTTTCACCTCTGCATTACAGTGTGCCGTCACTCACCACGGGGGCTTCCGGGGGTGCGATGCGCAGCCCCTGAGACAGGATGCCGGCGTAGTTAGTGGTGCGCGAGCCGTGCCACAGCAGCTGCCGGTTTGGCAGATCCTGGAAAGGACGGTACCGCTGGTACTCGCCGTCCCGCACCACTCTGAAGATCTGCAAGAGGCAGCCTCAGGTCACCCCTCCCGCCCACACACTGTCTAATAACACCGAACATTCTCCATTCCATCCAATTGTATCAATTAAAATCAAGAGGATTAAAATGAATCAAGACCACCCCTTACAGTGACTACGGCAGTATACAAAAGAAACCCTCACCTCCTCTACTTCAAGTGTATAGGTGTTGTGTGTAGCAGCATGAGTATTCTTGACGTACTCCAGGATAATCTGAGCTTCTGGAGTAGACTTGTCCACAACCTGTGCGAATGATGTCCCACATGAATGGACAGAACCACTGGGAGGGCTACAGAAAGGCACATTCAGAACAGACAGCAACAATACCTCCATCTTGGTTTTCAGCTTCTCATAGTTGATGTCAATCGGGTCTTTTTTGTTGTCTTCGGCGCCGCCGCGGAGAAGGCTGTAGGCCACTTCAATGTCCAGAAGGTTGTCCAACATCTGCACTTTGGCCTGAAAGGTGAGCCAGATGACCATTTCAAATATGCAATATTCATTCACTTTAAACCCAATTAGCATTTGGTCAAGTTAGTATGCTGCCGAGTGGTTTTGAGGATTTCCAAGTAAGAATCAAAGAAAATAAATATTCAAACAACAGGGCAGAGGGTGTATGGCATTTACATGTAAAATGGCTACAAGAGCCAAGCGTTTCAAATACCGCACCTGAATATAGTCAAGGTTATTCAGCAGTGGAGGCTTCTTCATCCCAAAGTCATGAGGTATCAGCGTGTAAAAGCGATTGGACAGATCCAGGACCTGGGACTCGGTGACCCCGGCAGACACGGCCTGGGAGGAGACACCATAGCCAACACTGGTTATTTCTACATGCCAGGAGAAGCAGCCCTGTGCTGCGTCCCGTAAGATGTGCTCCACTTACCTGCTGCACCTCGCTCAGCAGGGCATAGGCCTGCTGAATCTGCCGCTTGCTCAACTTTCCCAGGGGCATCTTCTGCAAGTCGATCTGGGGGGGGGGGGGGGCAGGCAACCATTAGCCGTTAGCAGCTAGCAGCTAATCCAGCACCTGCTGCCAAGAACACCTCAAGAGGGAGCAGCAGTTAGGTACCTAAAAACAAACCACTCTACAGAAAGTGCAGAAAATAAATCATCAAAAGCACCATCAAAATAGCAAAACTAGGTCCTTCAGTCTCCCATGTGAACGCACCTCAAACTCCACCATGGCCTTCTTCATGCTCTCCACATCAAAGATCATCCTGATAAGGTCTTGCACAGGTTTCTCCAGGTGGGACTTCGTGCCAGCGCTGGCCGTCAGCATCTTCACAGCCTCCTCATCCTGGATGAGAGCCAAAGAGTCGGTCAGCCTCATCCGCTACAGGAGTGGGGGCAGCCTCATCCACTACAGGAGTGGGGTGAGCCTCGTTCCCGCTACAGGAGTGGGGGCAGCCTCATCCGCTACAGATGAGGGGCAGCCTCATCCGCTACAGGAGCGGGGGCAGCCTCGTTCCCGCTACAGGAGTGGGGGCAGCCTCATCCGCTACAGGAGAGGGGTCAGCCTCATCTGCTACAGGAGTCAGTCAAACCCCAGAAGTCCCATCCCACATCATCCATTCTTAGTCATACTCACTGCACAGAGACGCACGGGCTGCCTTGACATTATCTAACATCCTTCATGAAACATTCGGCAAGTCTTTCAAGTCATTCTTCTCCTTCAGAAATACTTCCACATGAATGAAAAGACAACATTTCTGGTCTAAATTACCGGCTAGAAGTTGAATTCCTACCCCACAAATGTATCTTAACCACACCCTCATTTGTCTTCAGTGCTCAGATCAACGACACACCCCTAGAGAGCACCACACCTGTCCGTAATCGATCTCCAGAGGGTAGAACTTGTTGGGGTATTTGGTGAAACTGGTCGAGGTCCAGGCATTCCCCGTCTTCTCCTCATACAGATTCTGGAAGTTGTCCATGGCAGAGTTCTTGTCGTAGAATTTCTCAAGCTTGTTTCCTCCGATTGTGGTCCCCACACGACCCCAGGACCTGAACACCCAGTAGCTGCAGAGAATGGTGAAGAGGAGGCGTCAGGTGGACCATCAATGTCAACCGACACACTCTTAATGGGCCCCTCATCCACAAGGCTGACCTGAATGCATGATGAGAATCTATTGGTGGGAGAAACAAGACCATCTGATCCAAACAGTGGGGATTTTAAGTGTGCTGACCAATAACAGTTTAACTACATCCCCAGTGGTTGCTTTAGTGGTCAAGATTGGATTAAATCCTGCAGAGATTAACGGTGCACAGTTATCGCTCACATGAAGCCTTGCGTCTCCCATTACTACCCAAATATAGCAGCCTGAGAAAAGGTGTTTAATGACTCAGTTAATGAAGACGAGCTAAAACTGGCAGGTAGAGCAGCACAGCCATCCACAGCAACGCCGGGCGGCAAATCATTGGATGCTGCAGCAATGTTCACGCCAACTTAATGGACGCGGGCCACAGACTCACCGCTTCTGCACATCGTCCTCCAGAAGCTGCAGCTTGTAGTACGAATTAGTCCCTCTGACAATATCCACCAGGCCCAGGGTGGCACTGAAAATCTTACCGTTCTGGTCCAGCACATGGGCACAGTTCTCAAGACCTGCATAAAACAGCCCAAGCGGCAGGTGCTAAACATGGTTTCTTCACAGCTTTGCTGTTTTCAAAACACACATGCAAGTCGACATACATACATACATATATATATATATATATACAGTATCTCACAAAAGTGAGTACACCCCTCACATTTTTGTAAATATTTTATTATATCT
>JAODKL010000039.1:17201994-17217213 GCA_026780765.1 Petrocephalus schoutedeni
AAAAGATATAATAAAATATTTACAAAAATGTGAGGGGTGTACTCACTTTTGTGAGATACTGTATATATATATATATACACACACACACACACATATAAAGAGCTGCCTTCGGGCTCCTACCAGAATCCGGGTCCACAGCAGCTCCCCCTTTAACAGTCAGCTTCATTTTCTTGGTTTTGCTCGCTCCTTAAACACAACATCCGAGGCATTCTTTAAAGGCTAACAGTAACATCTCCAGTATTTTCTCCAAACTCAACATCCTTTCCAGATAAGGTCCCAAAGACAGAAGGTGGCTGACGTGAGTCTTAGGTGGAGCCCTCCTCTCGTACCTTTCATTAAATCGGCTGAATCACACATCCTAGACCTCGACAACACTCCATCCGTCATCTATACTGCCACACTCCACCTCCTTCACTTTTCTGTTCATCCATCCCACTAAGCTGCAGCTCCACCCCACCAGAATCTGATTTCCTATCTAGGCCAATCTTGACCCCCCCCACCCCCCGATCCCATCTCCACTCCTCACTGTTAGTGTCGACCAGATTTAGCAGAGTGCAAAATCGTTTTTTTGCGTGTCCTCGGTGGGGGAGGAGATTTTGGGTCATGAGGCAATTTTGAGGTCATGGAGCAGTAGAGAGGCACGCCTGAAACATGTCTAAGATGACCGCAACACATGACAGAGACAATGTTGGTGTTTGTTTACTGGTGATTTAACTCATACCAGTCCCCACCACATGCCATCAAGCCAGGTGCAACAAATTGGAAACTAAATACTACAAAGGGTTTCCGCCGTTGTACCATTTAATGCACCTATGCTGAACCGTTGATAGAAGAGCTGCAGGACAGCACATCACCATGTACCTTCTTCCTCGACTCTGCCCGTGCTCTTCCCGGCCATGCCGCTGGACTTGGTGGGCACCACTGGGGCAGGACCTGCACCTTCCAGCTTGACCTCGGCTCCCCAGGGGGAGATGGCGTGGACAGAGAGGAGCTCCTGCCTGTCCTTCCCGGAGCCCTTGAGATCCGTGAGGAAGTCCTCAGACACCACTCGCACCCCGGCCTCCTTTACCTCCTCCATCTTCTTACTCATCTTCTCCACCTCCTCTGAAGAACCAATCAAATAATTTCATGTCACTTCTATAGACAAGACCACTATAAGAGCTCATTGCTGGTTTTGGCCTTCCTTATGCTCCGTTATGGCATGATGACATTTCCACATTACGACTTCCCAAACACCTCAAACCCTCCATATAAATCACTGGCCACATTACTTACCTGGAAGGACTAGAACATTTGCTAACTATTCTTGAAAAATTGGCAGCAGTGCCAAAATGATGGTCTGAAGTCCTCTGATGACAGCTGGCCTCCCTGGGCTGATTCCGCTTTCCCTTTAGCTATGACACCTTAGACTAACATACCCAGACTAGGTGTTACGCTCCATCAGATTTCTGCCCCATTTCATTGGGAAATGTTTCGTATTAGTCTGCCTCTGTGTGTTCACCTTCTCATCTCTTAACTATGCTTGTAAACTCGCAACTCCATATTGTGTCGTTTTTGTTGGTTACACAGAGGATTATTCCTAAAATCCGTAATTTAGGGAATGAGAGAAAGGCCGAATTCCATTCCATTCCTGATGCACAACATGACTCAACTCTTCGTGCTGATGCAGAAGTTGGCCTTGCTGACCGTCCCGGTGACCTTCCCCCCCAGGTCCTCGATGACTGCCTTCAGCTCATCCTTGTTCTTTGACAGCTTGCCCAAGGTCAGGACCTTTAACCCGGTGAGAGGCTTATCTGCAGGTGGACGAGAATGACACAGGCAGAATTAACAAGGGCACGGCGAGCCACCATGTCCGGGCTCAGTTCCACTGTTCTGATCCTTCCAAGGATTAGTAAGAGAAGTCTTAAGACCTGAGGGTGGGGCCTGAGACACAGACACACTGGCGGCACTGGAGGTGCTGGTGGTCGGGCCGGCGGGGGCTGAGGCGCTGGGGGCCTCTTTGGGGAGCACTCTGTCCTGCCGTTTGAACTTGAACTTCTTCAGGAATGGAATCTCATGGAACTCCTGTAGATACAGCATGGTGTCAAGACGTTTGACCAAGCAAACAACCAAAACTATTAAATATCGCCATTTAAAGATCAACTCTAAAACAGTGTCTAGTTATTACAACTTACAAAACAGTTTATAACACGTGTCATGGGATCTGCACCCATTTGCAAGTAGCTCCACCCACCCACCACTATCAGAACCAGACAGACACTCCAAAATCCAATCCCAGGACACAGTGGGAACACAGCAGGTGTACAACCTGAAATGGGGCTGCAGTGCATGGCAGAGCTCATTCACACTACGGGCAGATTATAAACACTGATCAACCCAACCACATGTTTTTGGACTTTATGGGGAATCCAGAGTAGCGGAGATAAGCCATGAGAACATGAGAGCCTGAGCAGGAGTCGAAGCCCCAACTGGACATCATTCTTCCCATGGAGCCACGGGGCTGTCCAGGCGGACCCACCTTGGGTGTGACCCAGTCCTTGCGGTTGGGTGTCCGGGTCTTGAAGACACACTTGGTCCAGGCAGAGATGTTGCCGTTGCAGTAATATGCGTCGCTCTTGAACACCAGCTGTCCCTGGCAGTCCTCACAGGGCTGCAGCACCCCGAAAGCCATGCAGTCTGCCAGGCTGTCCACAATCTGACCAGCAGACGACCACAGCAGGTTATTACTGCTCAGTACAGGTATTTTACTGCAGTAAGAATTCCCAGGACATATCCATCCTCCAAGGGGATTCTGTAATTAAGGTTGGGCAACCTGCCGCAAAATAACACAGAATCATCTCACAGCATCACCTGTAAAAGTGTGACCTTTAGCTGACAAGTTCACAGCCTTAAATACTACTTTGAGTGCTCCAAGGCCTCACAATATATTTACTCTCATAATATGTATTTAACTCTTGTAAATACAGCCACAGTTTTGCCAGTGAGATGGTTTTATTGCAAAACCAGAGCCGTCGAACAGGCATGGGACAGGAGGACAAGGTCGTCGTCATACAAAGTCTTGGTTATGTTAACGAGTAAAATAACTGAGAAACACAGGAGGGGTCCGGGGGGAGGTCACAAAAATCCAAGGGCAACGCGGACGTGGGAGAGAGTGTCCGGGACATGTGGGCAGAAAGCTGTGACACTAAGGTCCTCAGATGACACCTACATTTGACTCCCCCGAAGGCACCTCCTGCCCATTGGCGATGAGCAGCTCCTTCATGTCGTTGGCGGAGCAGAACTTCTTCAGCTTGTCCTTGATGCCCCAGATTAACTGACTCTGCTCCTGTGGGGACAAACGGGGGGGGGGGGGGCGCAGAGAGGAGCTCAATGCAGCCCCCCAACCCCACAACCGCAAGCGGAAACAAGAGCAAAACGCGACCAAGGAGGCAGGCCGACCTTCATCTGCTTCTCCTCCTTCTCCTCTTTGTCCTTTTTCGGCTTCTTAGAAGCTGCGTCCCCGTCCGTCTCATCCGTCTTCCTCTTCCTGCAGTCAGACATGTGGAAAGGTGCGCTTTTAGCCTACAAGCGGTTCAACAGCCTCTGGTTTCCTAGAAAAACATGCTTCATACAAAAGACAAAAAAGATTTACAAAGCAAATGAACCCCCCAAAGATGCCTCCAGGGTAGCCCGCATCCCGTCACCTGGTAATAAGGCCACAATGTCACAACATGCTGGACCAACAATCTCATGCCCCTTCTAAAGATCAGAGCTTTCTATAGGTTGCACTGACCGATGACACATATAAAGCCACACAGTACATATTTTTATTTGTCATTCTGTACATGCATGATCTTGGAAAGCGATGCATTAAAAACAAAGGAGACTTTTGTTTGGAAAGTGACATTTTAAACGACCAGGTATTCTCCCAAAAGGTGTCCTTCATTTGTCTACAAAATTAATTATGACTCATCAAGCCCCTGCACAAACACGCTCATGGAAATTCCACGGTCCCAGAGTTAATTAATGTGGGGTCATAATAGATAATGATCAGCTATGTCAGAGCCCCCCCCCATCCCGGCCCCATCCTAATATGATCCCTGGGTGCTTCATTAGCACCCCCAAGAGGCCACTCTTACCATCGACACCAAATCAAAACGCATGTCAAAGGAAACAACGACAAACATAACAGTGGGTGCACATGGGTGGGGGGGGGGGGATAACACTATAAAATTGCCATTTCAGAAGCAAGCACGACGCGTGATCTTCGCAAGACTCGGACCCCCTCCAGACAGCCCGTCCCCATCTTCCACAGGAGGGCAGCCTGCAAGCTGGTGAGTCACCTTACATCCTTTACAATCTTATTTTGCTGAAACCTTTACCTAAAACAGGGGTAGGCAATCTATGTCTATGAGTTTTCACTGCGACTCCCTAATTAAGTTACCAATGAGAGGCCTGACTGGCTGAAGAGACCTGCGTACACACCGGCCTTTTGCAGGTAAGATTGCCCACCCCAGGTCAAAGGTGACGAAGAAATGAGGATCAGGGTCAGTCAGGGTCACGCTCAGGGGCTCGAACGCGACACCATTACTCATCCGCTCATGGGATCGGGACCCTCTGAAAATGGGCACAGATCCACTTAGATACACACCTTCTCAAGCGTCTAAGCAGGCCTTCTGCGCAGCCAGCCATGCAGCAGTAACCAGGCCTTCTGCGCAGCCAGCCAAGCAGCAGTAACCAGGCCTTCTGCGCAGCCAGCCATGCAGCAGTAACCAGGCCTTCTGCGCAGCCAGCCATGCAGCAGTAACCAGGCCTTCTGCGCAGCCAGCCATGCAGCAGTAACCAGGCCTGTCTCAAGGCCCCAATTCAGATGTGGCATCTATTGGCTACTGAAACATCATAAATTTTACTCCTGGATGTCATCTTTGATTGCCCGAGTAAACAGTTAAATCAACAACATGAAAGTTAGAAACTGAACACAGCGCCTCAGAGAGAAAGTCTCCTGGTCACACTACTCTATTCTGGGCACAAACCTGCAACACGTAATAAAGCCGTCTAAATAATTCACTGTGTCGTACAGCCTCAGAGTCATTAACCTCTAGGCTAACGGCTGAAATCTGAGCACTGTGGCTGCGGACTGACCATTTCCCAGGCAAACTGCTGTTACAAAGTGGTTTTTCTGAGTGGTGAAGCTGCCATTTCAGAGATACACAGACAGTATATGTGCATATACATCATGTGTACGCACACACACACACACACACAATTTCTACCAGACACCATGAAAACCCTAAACAAATGACTACGCTGAATCTTATCTGAGACCATTTCATAGCTTCATGTCGACACACCCTCAGGACACATATACAGCAGAGATCAGCTTGTATACAAAACAAACATATTAATACATCATTCAACCGAGCACTAAATGGGGATCCTGCATCATTTACGCGAACCGCATTCTCCTCCTAATGGAAAAGCTGTTTGGGGTGACAGTTTAATATAATGATCTATACTGATTAAAATCTTCTGTTCAAGTTCAAGTGGAGTGAACGCTGGCTGGAATGCCCACCGCCGTTCCCCACTTTGCATATTTATTTCCCCTTTTCAAGACTTCCGTTCTTTGGTTGGTGTTTCAGTGGACCTTTTTCGTTGGCTGGATTCGCGAGAACATGGATCGTTAAAGTGGATCTGAACTTGGGAAATTCTGCCTCTGCCGCGGACCAGAAGAACTCGCTGCACAGATGTAAGATTCCACTTTCTCGGTAGGTCACCTGCTTAATGTGCTGTGTCGGTCTGCTGGCAAACATGGATTTTTAACCAGGCTGAGGGTACTGTCTATTTACAGCGTTACTTTTCTGTCTCATTTAAAAAAAACTATTTTACTATATGGCCTGTTATGTTGTATTTTATATGTTGTTTTTAAACACACAGTATAAATTAAAATGACTTGATTTGATTACAATGAGATGAGCTAGAGTAATCTGGTCAAAGGACACTTCCTGGAATCCCTCCTCTGATTCTTAGTTATCATGTCCTTAATCAGCATGTGCACAGTTCCCCAAAATCCAATGTCACAACGGGATTTTTGCTGAGAAACACCAATGTAAACATAATGCATGTTCACAGTGTTCAACTTGCGCAAAAAAAAAAAAAAAACGTTTCTCTAAACCTGGTTTTTAAATGATCATACAACCTGAAAAGGACACTACCTGTATAACCTTCCGTTTTAGGTGCTGTGGATCCGCTCTGTCGGAACCAGAGCTCCTGGAATCGGTCGACCTGAAGCAGCAGCACCATGGAGCGTCCCGGTAACACGAGCGTGGCTAACGCCACCGTGCCGGACGACATCGTGGTCTCCCCCAACGTGCCCTACCTGGCTGCCGAGCTGGTCATTGCCGCTCTTTCCACTGTAGGTAACATCCTGGTCTGCGTGGCGGTGGCCATGAACAGGAGGCTCCAGTCAGTCACCAACTACTTCCTGGTATCGCTGGCTGTGGCGGACGTGTGTGTGGGCGCGCTAGCCATCCCGTGCGCCATCATGACCGACCTGGGCATCCCTAGGCACGACCTCTACCTGTGCCTGCTCATGCTCTCCGTCCTCATCATGCTCACCCAGAGCTCCATCTTCAGTCTCTTGGCGGTTGCCGTGGAGCGCTACATCGCCATCCTCCTGCCCTTCCAGTACCACACCCTGATCACGCCGCGCAACGCGCTGCTGGTCATCCTGTTCACCTGGCTGCTAGCCTTCCTCATCGGACTGGTGCCCCTAATGGGCTGGCACAAGCCCCGGCCCGAATCCGGCTACTGCTTCTTCATCCTGGTGGTGGACATGACCTACATGGTCTACTTCAACTTCTTCGCCTGTGTCCTGGCGCCCTTGCTGGTCATGTTCGTCATCTATGCCCAGATCTTCCTGACGGTGAAGAAGCAGATGAGGCGGATCGCCGCCGACCGGGCGCCGGGGGAGGCACAGGTGAACCGCGCGGCCGACATGAAGAAGGAGATGAAGACGGCCACCTCCCTCTTCCTCGTGCTCTTCCTCTTCACCATCTGTTGGATTCCGCTACACATCATCAACTGCTTCCTCCTGCTGTGCCCCCGCTGCCCGGTGCCCCTCCCACTCCTACTGACCGCCATCATCCTCTCCCACGCCAATTCTGCCGTCAACCCCTTTCTCTACGCCTACAAGATGAAAGCTTTCCGCCACACCTTCAAGGCAATCTTCCTCTGCTGCAGGACGTCAGTGGACCAAGATGACGACAACAGAGGGGCCGTGGCCCACAGGTCCTGACCAGCAGGTTCGAAAGGAACCACACAGATGTGTATTATTAGCAGATTACGGAAAGCACCTCGCCTACAGGCCTACTCATGACCTGCACGCCCGAAAGGAAACCCGAGGTGAGAAGCTGAAGATTTAGAAGATTCCCTAAACCACTGTAGAACTGTGGCTCCACCAATGACAGGTTAAAACTGAAAATAAAATAAATAAAAAGCTGGTTGATAAATGCTAATGTGACTCTGAAAGACCAGATTAAACCACGAAAGAGAACGAGCACTCGGACACTTACATGTATGACAAAATGAACACAGGTAAAGCGTTATAACTTTCCCATGTCCCCACATGCCTCGGCTGAGCTGGATGATCCTGGAAGCATACTGCACGTAAAGACTGGGCTCCTGTCCAGCAATCTGTCAGGTGACGACCTGGCATGATGTCACGGTGACACCAGAGCACCGCCCGCCCCCCACAGCCTCGCCAGCGTGCCCTACCCTTCACTCTTGACCTCTGGCAGTCTGAGCTTGAGTTCCTCCTTGTCCTCGGCCCTCAGGCCAGCGAAGCCCTTCAGCTGGCTGGCGCTGTACTCGGGCTTGAAGGCCAGCTCCTCTCGTCGGCTCACGAAGCAGGCCGGGTGGTACCAGCGGTCAATCAGGCCCAGTTGGGGCTTCTCCGGGTCCACAGTCTTCTTCGACACACGGATCTGGTCCTGAAACACAAACAGGGCACCACTGACATCATCAGGGGGGAAACTTATACGGGAATCGAGACAGAAAGTAGCAGCTTCCTGATTCAATGTCCCCAGAGGAGCAGACCTTCCATTAATGCATTGTAAACATATTTTTATCAATGTTATAGTGCACTTGGGGTCCAACCTGAGCAAGAGAGTCACAACATGCATCAGCACTATGTATAGGCATCACTGTGTCTCTGTAGGCCTGGGAAGCCATGGACTTTATAGCCCATGCTCCGTTTGACATACCTTCTCGATCTTCTGCTCGCACCCCTTGCAGGTGCTCCTGTTGGATTTAGCGTACTCCACTGCAAAGTCATTGAGTGTCATCTCTCCCTTGGCCCCTGCCTTCTGGCCCGCCTTTCCTGCTGGCCCAAATAAAGAAGTCCATAATGAGCTTCGCATCCATTTAACATGATAGAAGAAATAACACTTGGTTGGAATGTACACCTGGTAGTACATTCAATATACTGCAACAAGTGAGCCACCCGATTCAGCCATCCCAAACTATGCTTCAGAGCCCAGAATGTATCCCCATACCAGCTGACCAGGAGCTGAACAGAGGCTGACCTTCCCTGCCTTACTAGTATCACACGATTTCAAGTCTGCAAATAAGCATAACATGATGCTAGCCTAATTTAGTGTTTCTCAACACGCTCCTCATGGACGCCCTGGCGGTCCACAATTTAGCTCCCTCCCAGACAGACCACATTTGTGCTCCCTCCCAGACAGACCACATTTGGGCTCCCTCCCAGCTCCCTTGCAGACAGTCCACGTTCTTGCTCAGAACAAAAACATGGACTGTTTGGGGATCCCCGAGGTCCGTGATGAAAGACAATCACCATGCACTGCAGCTTCATGCTAATTCTTGCTGCAAGCACACCGTTAACATGCTGGTTCCCCCTTCAGCTGCTACACTTCAGCACCAGCTGCCTTTCCCTACCGCACATACGTGTTTACAGGTACACAGAAGCCGCGATTCACTTGTCAGCGACTCTTCAAATCTGCGGTCACATATTACCTCCGGTGGCACCTCCACCCTCGATGGCTTTCTTCACTTTCTCCTGGTCCTCCCAGCGCAGGTCGGAAAAGCCAGAGATGTCAGCCGGGGACGAGACGGACGCTCGGAGCCAGAAGCAGGAGAAGTGGTGCCAGTGGGGCACTTTGCCGTCAAACATGGGGGACTGAAGAGGAACAGACCAAGTGTGTGAGGTCACTGACACTGGCATGAAGAGCATGGGGGACACTAGGCGCTCTCTGCTTCGATCACATAATAAAGGAACAAAACACTGACTGAGGCTACGACTTAAGGACTAAAACCTCGAGTACTTGAAACACCCATAACCCTGCATCAGATTGTGACTAATCCCTTATTTAGCATTTCTGCCTAAAATCATTATATCACCGTACAGAGACTTAATATGGGCTACAGCGGACTTCCCGCGAAAACACCGGCGGCGTGACAGCTCAGGCACCCCGCAGGCGCGAAAGCCTGCAGTGGGACGTTCGCGGGGAAACACGGGCTGCCCGTTCCTGTCTCCTAAACCCTGTGTCCATCCCTGGCAGGCAGCCCCACAGCCTTCATGCCAGTGATCGACAATTTCTTCCAGCATCTCCTGGGACTTGGATCTCCCCAATACCGGGATCCCGCTGGGCTTAACAGTCTCCATAAGCGCTTAAAGTTATTTAGGGGGCCCCTGGCTATGCAGACTCACGCCACCGACACCAACGCGGGCATCCGGGGCGCCCCCGCGGCAACGCAATCTCCGCGGAGCCGTCCGAACGAGCCCTTTAAACGGCGCCGCCAGGCCCACGGCGCTCGGGAGGCACAGCGAACAATACCCGGCTTGTAGAAGGGTCTGGAGAGAGGGGGACGTGCTGCACTGAGCAAACCGGCCGACCTGCACTGATCCCGCACCGCACGCCATCGGGGCAGCCACATAAAGCGGCACGCCGTCCCCCACCCCCCCGCATACCTGCACCATTATCGCCATCCGGAGCGAGTCTTTAGCAATATTTTCCTTGCATTTCTTGCAAGATGCGCGGCCGCTTTTCGCATACTCCGCCTTGTACAGCTTGTCGTCGTGCGAATCCGCCATAACTGCCGGGGTTTAGGAGGAAGGATAGCAGAAACGTCGCCAAGAGTGCAACTGTGCGAGCACCCAAAACTCAGGCACAATGCAAAAGCCGCGTGCGACGCGCCCGCGAAGCGCCCCGTCGCAGACCCGAGTAATCGACCGACGACGCCACCTCGCCGAGTGGGCCACTCAGACAGGACGAATCGACCACCGATAGGTACAAGAAAACATTGCAAGCAAAATAAACTCGAACAAAGCGTTTGCTTGCATTTGGAGTCATTGAAACACTTAATGTATTTTAATGTTTAAAAAATTAGACATTGTGGGTTGAAGGCATCATTTGTATTTCATCAAATGCAAACAAGAGGTGTGGAAAAAGGTGAAAGATTACACATCTGACCATATTACTTTTACCCCAGTGCTTAAGGATTTAGTTTTTGTGCCTCTTGGACCAGGCTATGTTTCTTTGTGTGCTGGATGTTGATAAAAGCCGTTTCCAAAAGGTAACCCTGCCATACATTGCAGCTTTGTGAGGTTCAGTTTAGTTCAGTTTTTGAGGCCGTACTTTTATGGTGTTTAGCATCAAACCTGTTAGGTGTCCATCTGTCCCTTTTGGTGAGCTTCAATTTATGATCTTTGTTCAAAGTCCAAATCTTGACAGTGCCACCCATGGCACTCAGGTCAGGCAGAGTGCTGAGTGAAACCTATCACATATACTGTGCATTGTGCAGTACTTAGGCCTGCATGGAAGAAGGTAGAGCTGGGCGATAAATCGGTTTAATCGATTAATTCGAATTTACAGTTCAGGACGATGTGTTTATGAAAATCGATTTTATTACTTATTTTACACGCGAGCGCCAAGAGCGGAACTAATGCGACGCACCGTTCTTCACGGGTAAATTAGCGCTGCGCACCCAGACACTGTAGCAGATTCACAAAGAACATGGCAACGACAGGGGAAAAGCTGGAGCTTGTGCCTAAGAAAGGTGCTGCTACATCTGTAATATGGAATTGGTTCGGTTTTGCGCCATCGGACACAGACCAAACAAGTCCTCGTTGCAGTCAGTTTAAAAACTGTTGCAACCAAAGGAAGCAGCACGACAAATGTATCCCAGCACTTAAAGCAGAGGCACGCAGCGGCGTGGGAGAAGTGCGGCTCCCTGCGGAATGAAAATAGCCGCAGCACCAGCACAACATCCAAAGTTAAGCGAGCGACCGTCCCCGACACGTTTTCGAAATGTGTGCCATATGATAAGAATGGGGCACGGTGGAAGACTGTAACAAACGCTGTCGCGATGTATATTGCAAGTTCATATTACAAGTTTCTAAAAGTGTTTACAATGGCGTGGTCTGCCATCTCACAAGCATCTTTTTTGGCTTGCCAGATTGCACTTTAACCGTAAAGTAAAAAAAAAAAGGTTCAAAACAAGTTTTAACTTCAATTTGTCATCTGTTGTTTGATTTTGAGTAGCGGAGGGAAAAACACTTTTAATAATATTAAAAGAAATAACATGATAGCTCCTCTTAAGCCGCAGTGACCACCTGGCTTATTATTATATCTAAGATTTATGAATAATATGTTGCCGGCCAAAACCTGTCTTCTGATGAAGCATTATCTTGCAGACCCTTGACGGTAGTTTTAATAATTGATTGTTTATTTTATGACCTTTGCGGAAATACTACTGATTTCTGGAGACTCGCAAAGCCCAATATTCACCACTAGATGGCGAAATTGGCCCAGTATCAGAAAACTGGTCCCCTTCAGCGTTTTATATGTACTGTGTGTATGTATATATATATATATATATATATATATATATATAAGCACTGTTTCAGAACTGAAGTTTAAGAAAAGGGAAAAAGCTTCTGTGATTGTCAGAACACTTTTAGGAAAAGCACAAAGAAAATCTAGGAGTGAGGCGATGTTCCCCCTTAGACCCCGCCAAATGAAGCAAGTGGTATATCGTATATCGTGTAATATATATCGCCTCACCCCTAGATTTTCTTTGTGCTTTTCCTAAAAGTGTTCTGACAATCACAGAAGCTTTTTTCCTTTTCTTAAACTTCAGTTCTGAAACCGTGCTTTTGCCCAGGATGAGGAAGTATCAAATAAAAAATTTGTTGATGCCCAACCAAAATATATTTGATAGCTCACCAGTCAAACCAGCCAAGTACCAGGCCTGTTATTTTACAGATAACTAGCAAAAATGAATTGTTGTTAAACCATACACATGCAAACAGTTACATTATAAGATGTTCTTGCATTAACAAAACTAAATAAACAAACATCTTAGCATGTTTTAGTTTGGTAATTAATGGCTTTTTTTTCGAAAGAAAATAAGCAATTCGGCTTATATATAAAATTTCGCCAGTTTGCTGGTCAACGATCTCTCACAGTTTACCCAGCTAAGAGTTTCAGTACAGCTCATTTATACAGTTATTATGAACAATAAAGTTAAGCACTCTGCTGTGTAGAACAAAACAGAGCCACTATATAAGCCACTTTTCTGTTTTCAGCCATCAGCGGCACACTCCTATCATTAACAGTTATTACGTTAATTATCTTCTGTGTGGAAAGGTCATATTCTTAATTTTTTATAAGTTTTATTAGACAGATGTATCGATAGCCACATCAATATCTGGCCACTCCACTTGCAGCAAGTATACCTATCTGCATTTACAGGATCTGTGACATTGCTATGCATTGAAGTGCTTAGGAAGTACACCCACCTGCCCTTTGTGTCCCTTCCTTGTTTGGCCAGCAGGTGTCGCTGGTCACCTCGTTTCCCACCACCCTTGTGTAGCCTTCAGCAATAGTGTATTCTCCCTGCTTCCCAGACTGATGCATAGCTTAGTGGGTTGAGTGTGTGCCACAGACACTGTTAACTCTCTGGTCATGGGTTTGATGCCGGTTGGGTGTACTAGAGATCAATCTCATCTCTTATTTTGTATGTATCGGTTTTCTGTATCCCAGTGTTTTTTATTTTCTATTTGTGTCTCTGTCATAGTTTTACCCTGTTTGACCCTTTTTGTTCCTTGTTACTTATCCCAGTGTGGTATTCCCAGCTTGTTCTTTGTTAGAGTTCCCTAATTCTGGGTTGGTTATTATCAGTTACTCTGCCTGTTACCCATTTCCCAGTGCCAGTGTTTAGTTGTTCCATCTGTTGCACGTTGTCCTGCACCCTCTGTGATTGTGTGAGTAGATGTGTGCCCTGCGATGGCCCGCCATCCTGTCTGGGGTGGCCCCCTGCCTCATATTCTCTGCTTCTTGGGAAACAGCGTTTACAGTTCTGATGAGTCACGACTGTGCTGTATGCTACATGTGAACAGCCCTGCTGGAAGGAGACTTTTTAGCTCTCATTAGAATTTGTCTATGAAAATATCACACTAGCCTCTCTCTTGTGGGCTCTCTCTCTCACTTTCAAGAATACATATAGACACACACACTATATGTTTATTTACTGTGTTGGTTTTTTGGAGTTTGCTTGGAGTTTTTGAGTCTCTGATGTGATTTTTATGTCTAATGGTTGTTGTTTTTGTTCCTTTAGTAGCTTTTTTATGGGAAAGGATATAACTCAAGTTAAAAAGAATATCTCGAGTGTGAAGTGCTGTTCTGACCTGCAGTTTTATTTAATGACAGATGAGATGGGGGGTGTCAGGTGACTCCTCCCGGCCTGCTGGCCAGGTCCCCCTTCCACGTGGTGTCTGTTAATGGGTGTGTGCAGCTTCTCATTCTTTGTCTGGGTTCCAGTGTCCGCCCCCCCCCCCCCCCCGCCAAGGGTGCTGTCAGCTCCATCCCTACGGCACCTGGATGATAACCCTGAGCAATGCGGCTAGGACCCCCATTCCACCAGTCACACACATGCTGAGTCTCATTCATCCACCATCAATCACCATTTTAGTTCCTATTTCCTCGCTTATAAGAAGTCACATTCAAAAAAGAAATCTCACACACTACATGATAAAAATATTTGGTATAAATATAATGGAGGAACCACAAGATTAGAAGTGAATTAATTTGATATATGACATGTCCAAAATGAATAATACATGGTTCTTATTTTGGCCTTACTTCTATATATACCACATTCATTTTTAATCTGGAGTGTCTTTAAAAAATGTTGTAGAGATTAGACAGGAAGGAGCTCTTCAGTGCAGGTTGCCTGGAGACGGACCCTGTTCCGTGATGATGCCCCTGTATAGACAGAGCTGGGGGCTCTTTGTATATTAAAGCAACTGCTGAGGCACAGCAAGTGTGTTATATGATACCTGGTGCTCAGAGCTTGGGGGGGGATCTACCCTGGGTCCCTAAATGTCATTAAAGCTTTGGTAAGATGTAGAATAATATGGTCCACCTTTCAGAGAGGTGAATAATTTACAGTCTCGGTAACCAAGTCTTATCATTTAATGAATCAGCTGTGCTTGGGCATTTGAAGAATTCTAGCCACTGAATATAAAATCCTACAGATCTTGTAAGTCTTGTAGAACATGAATGAAAGTTCACAATGCACAGTTTGGGTGTCTGAATGACAAATGATGATATTGTTTTATTCATCTCATAATTGCATACATTTCTGTTTCACAGCAGTTACAGGAAGCTCAGGAATTCTTAAAGTGACAGAACACCTTTTCCTTCTTCAGTAGCACATGACCTAATAACCTGAGCTTTGATTACTAAAATACCAGGAGGAACTTTTCTGTAATGCCTTTCATCCTCAACCTGAATTACTCCAACAGTATATTGGCCTGTTCAAATGGTTAAATAGGTCAAATCACTTCATTTAAAACCATAAGCAACAACATTAAATTAGTTCATTATGCAACAGTCAATAAGCATCAGCACAAGTATATATTTACTCAATATGTACAAGTACATATCCAGGAAGTCTTCATACTCATAGAATAGAATAGTGATACTCCATTCATACTATATGGGGAGAGCAAGCATAAGGAAAGGTGTTGAAAATTCAACCGTGACCTTGTTCTCCAGCCCAGCTCATCAAGGACTGGCCACTTTAATCATCCCCCAGGTCAGCAACCAGAGTTCTCACAAAGATTAAACAATTTGATCACATTAGCCCTGTCCTATGCTCCCTGCACTGGCTACCAGTCAAGTCTAGGATTGACTACAAAATACTGCTATTAACCTA
>JAODKL010000039.1:17232769-17245208 GCA_026780765.1 Petrocephalus schoutedeni
GGGGGGGGGGGGGGGGGGGGGGGGGGTTGGCTGTCATGCCCCAATACCACCCAAGCATAAAATCAGAGGCTGGACGACCCTCCTCATGGAGGCTGACCTTCTGAGGTACAGTGGAGGAGTATTAGCACCCTACAGTGGTTCAAACCTAGAGAGAAGCAGGTGGCCTGCTGGGGGGGCTCTCTGTCCCCTTTCAGTAGATACACCAGCCCCTGAATGGCCAGCAGAGGCGAGACGATGGGCTGTAATGACTGCCAGCATCGTCCACATGGAGTGGCACCTGTTCACAAGGACGATGCACCTCAGGGCATCTCATTGCCATCCACTGAGCATCTACCATCCACAAGCAGAGCATTTCTGACATTTTGGATGGATATAATATAATTATGAATATATTTGTATAATATATTTTCAAGGAGGGGGATATTCTCCACATGGCCACATTGGAGCTGGACAGGTGGATGGATGTACAATATTCTCCCTCTCGTTTTGCCTCAGATACCGTGTCTTGTGGTGTCTGCCGAGCTGCAGCTGATTTGCCGTATTGATTACTGATATGAGCTGTTGTCTTTTGCCTGCCTTGCATTGTGATGTACGGTGTGTATTTCATCGTAGTCTTAGGCATAAGCCAGTTTTCTGTTTTTAACAATGAGGAGGATAATCCGGTGAGATACAGAGTTGAGATTTTTGACGATCGTGGGGGTGTGGGGGTGGGGGTCTCCTTGGTAGATTTAGCCGAACCAGGGAGGCCCCCTCTTTTTGATGGTCGTGGTATGGGCCCAAAGCTATTTGTTGTAAGGTTCATATTGGCCAAGGGGAGCCATAAGATTTACTTATTTATATATATAAATATATATATTTATATATAAATAGTTTGTAGCCATGGTCTCTAATTCCGGGGAAGCACCTCTCCCCCCCAGCCCTGGTTCCGGCAGCCTGGCTGGGGTGATCCGGCAGCAGCAGTGCCCTCGGGGTGTTCACCCTCCAGGCTGTCTAATTTAGGCAGCAGAGAGAGCACCAACATCATCTTACTCTTCCGGAGCTTCTTCCCGGTGCAGGCTTTTTTGGTTGGGGTAATTAGCGGCCACCAGCCGTGTCCTGTTGGGACTCCTTGTGGCCAACCGTGAGGAAGTCATGCCTTTTGTCGGCCGGCGTGGTGCTGATCGTGCCCTGCTGGTGTGCCTCGGATCCCTGATAGACCGTTTCTTCACAATAGGTATTGGCACTATCACAGTATTGTATTTGAACAGTTGTAATTAACA
This sequence comes from Petrocephalus schoutedeni, assembly GCA_026780765.1. NCBI lineage: Eukaryota > Metazoa > Chordata > Actinopteri > Osteoglossiformes > Mormyridae > Petrocephalus > Petrocephalus schoutedeni. The sequence goes on from JAODKL010000039.1 coordinate 17,234,029, forward strand.
TCACTTTTGTGATGCTGTGTATCATTTATGGGTATTGGCACTGTTGCGATATTGTGGTTGTATAATTTATAGTTAATGTCAAGTTTGTGATGCTATGTATCATTTATGGATATTGGCACTATTTGCGATATTGTTTGTATAACTTATAGTTAACGCCACTTTCGTGATGCTTTATATCATCAGGGATTATCAACCTGACCATAAACAGATGTGGCAAGACTCATTTGTGTCCTTGGTAAAAAATTCTAATGGCTGCCTATCGGGGCGGCACGATGTCACATCGCGATGTGCTTGCGATTATTTGGCACATCCGCAATAATCATCAGGGCTTTAGAAGACGCGCAAAACATTTGGCTGGCCACCAGCTTTTCGGTACTATATGGGTATTTAATTACGCCCACAGTTTGGTAAGCAGATTAGTAGTGAGCATGAAATATTAATGAGATGCATATTGATGCCCAAAAGTTAGTAATCTGTATAAATTTGGCACGTCCTTATGTTTATTGAATTAGTTTAGCGGAGCCCGCTACATATTATCATTTTCGTAAATCATGGAAGCAGTAAGCACTGAAGTGGTGGCGAAGAAAGGTGCAGCTCAATAGCCACATCATCTTTTAAACAAGGAGATTGTAGATAAACAAGGCAGAATGACATCAGTGTTGTTGCGGTACTTTTTGCAGTTTAAAGTCCCACACGTTTAAGAATTTGGCATATCCTTGTTTAATCCAGATTGCTAATATTTTAGACACAATACTAATCTTCTTACCAATTTGTGGGTGTAATTAATCGCCTGTATAGTATTGAAAAGCTGGCCGCTGGGCAAATGTTTTGCGCGTCATCTAAATCCCTGGTGATTATTGCACATGTGCCAAATAATCACAAGCACAACGCAATGTGACATCGTGCAGGCCTGCTGCCTATTTAAATACCATGTTTGTGGTAGAAATTGCATTTTGATTACTGATCTGTCAGAACCGTCAGCCATGGTGTTGACCTCTGTGTATCATTTACTGTATGGCTATTGGCATTGTGACAATACTATACTTGTGGAGTTCAGTACTAGTTAATGACACTATCATGATACATTGTTCACAGCATCATTCATAGGTATCAGCAGTGTGACAGTGCTGTCTATAGTTTGTAGGTATTGGCATTCTAGCAAAACTTTTTGTATAGTTTACTGTTAATACTGTATTATATCATTATTTCAGGTGAATCAAGTCAAATATATGGAGATATATATCTTTTCTTTTTACAGTTAGAAACATGATTGGACATTCAAAATAAAATGAACACCCAAAGAGATTATAAAGATTGAAGAAAGCGTAAAAAGAAAGATAGTGTTCTAAAAAAGAAAGAAAGATAGAAAGATCGTGTTCTGCATGGAGGCATGTGTTTTAGGGCTGCAACAATGAAACCATAAAATCAGTTATTAAAAGTATTGGCAACATTTAATTATCGATTCATTCTGTCATGCTATTAGTGCGCAACTCGCTATGTCATGGAGAAGTTACCTTCACCTGCAGACGGAGCTGAATGGAGCGCGGCCAAAGGCACGGTGGGGGAAGAGCGGAGGTGGTATTTTCCAAATAGAATAAAAAAAAAAAGAAACATGACATAGGCGGAGAAAACAGTTCGACCGAAGTTGTCAAAAGTGTGGGAGCACTTCACATTACAAAAATGTGAAAAATGATGTGTGAGTGTGTCTTACTCTTATTTCAGTTTAATGTTGTTGTATAGCGCTTAGTGTTTAAATGTGCTGCATAAATAAACTTTTACTTTGACATAAGGTCAAAGTGAAGACACAGCAATGTGACGGAGTAGCCTGTCAGGAAAGGCGGGCGTGCTCACGCTCGCTCGCACACACTCCCACGATCGCACATACATGCACACACTCCCATATGCATGCGCACACGCCGTCTACTGAAACAAAACCTATTTCCCAACCCATTCTCTGTTTGCTCTGTTCTTATTTCAATGGTGAAATGCCATGCTAGGTAGCCAAGGGTGCACACTTGCCTACCCAGACAGTCCCATCTTTCACCACGTAAGTGAGATTTAGACAGGGATGAAAGTAACTGCGTCTGTAAGTATATGTGATGGTGCTATGCAAGATCACTTTTTACTGTAAATATAGAAAATAAGTGTTAATGTTGAAACAAATTTTGTTACTGGGTTTTTTGAATAGCATTTTTCTATGTGCATTTTTTTGCTCCGTCAATTTAGATTTAGTATTCTGTGTCTGAATAAACAGGTGGAAATTAAAAATTCCTTTTTTATCCAATTCATTGATTAATCGAAAAAATAATTGACAGATTAATCGATTACCAAAATAATCATTAGTTGCGGCCCTAGTGTGTTTGCTGAATGCCGTGCAGACGTAGGGACTGGAGAAGCAGATACCTCACTACCTGCTGGTTTGTCGCTTCCCCCTGGGCTGATTCATGCCCGGAGAGCCTTTCAGGAGTGCCCTGGGAGGGGGGATTGGGCTCAGAACGCTGCCTTATTCATACCCTTCCCGACGTGGTGACCTTTGGTGATGGCCCTGTTCGGCCAAATGTTCATAACCAGGGGGCCTATGTGTGCTCCATCCTTAGCAAAAGGATTATGGGAAACCTTGTATGTGTCTCGTGTGCCTCTTATTTGTGTAATGAAATCTTCACAGGTCAGTTGTTGCTGCAGTTTTCCTGCCGTAGGTAGCCAGTCGTTTTTGCAGCCTGTCGTTGATGGGTCGTTATTGTGGTTGGCTAGCTGTCGATACCCAGTCGTTCTGTGGTTGGCCTGTCATCGATGGCTATTTATTTTTCTGACTGTCCTGCTGTCAGCCTGCCATCGATGGTCGGTCGGTCGTTCTCGTTGACCTTGCTGTCGATGACCGTTTGCTCTCAGGGTTGGGCTGCCATCGATGGCTGTTTGCTCTTGTGATCGGCTTGCTGTCGATAGCCAATTGGTCTCGTTGTTAATCTGCTACCCATGGCCAGTCATTCCTGTGGTTGGCCTCCTGTCGATTACCATTCTCTCTTGCGGTTGGCCAGCCATCGATGGCCATTCGCTTCTGTTGTTGGCCTGCTGTCAGCAGGCAGTCGTTCTAGTGATCAGCCTCTTTCGACGGACAGCTGTTCTCATGGCCAGACTGTCATGTCTTTCACTCGCAGTTAGCTTGACCTTCTCACTATAAGCCTGTTGTTCACTGTGGCCTGCAAAAGGTACTGGACATGGTTTTAAAGCACAGAAATCTGATGTGATAAAGACTGGAAGTGATTGATAAGGACGCCTAAAGGACTGAGACACACTACCATGCCCTTGAACCCTGCGCCCATTGGTCATTACTGAGCAGGGGGACGGCTCCTGATGGCATAAAGAGGCCTAAAAGAGGCCAGGGAGTTGTGCACTTCTTTGTGTAGCTTCCTCCATGTTGTTTTGAAACCTTCTTGAATGTTTCCCACATGCTGCTCTGTAGAATGGTTTTGTCCTATACTGTACTAGATGTAAAAGATTTTTTCTGGTTCTGAATCACTGGGCTTTGGTCAAATCTAGAATAGGAACAGTACAGCTACACATCTATTGCTCAGGTAACTAAAAGTTTCGATATTAGGAATAAAATTAAATTAGGAATAAAATAAAATGTTCTGAGGAAGCATATTTATTTTCGGCCTTAGAGGTCCAGTGAGACGGTTCCTGCTTCGCCCCGAAAAGCAGACACCGTCTTTGTATGCTCCTTTGGAATGGCAAAGTACGGTCCTTAATCTGAGGTACAGTCAGTTCCCACGCTGGGCTAAAAATAAGGTGGGTGCCCGGCTGGCTCTCTCTCTTTAGGACTGGACTGCCATTCCCGATTGAAGCATGGCATACATTACAGATGTCCGGCATGCATCCAGGGCTAGCTAACAGCCATACGTGAAGCGTTCTGTCGGGCGCTGAGTGTCTGTGCCCGCAATCGGAAGCCCGCACAGCCCTAACCCCCAGCTCCAGTGGGGCTGCACGCTGGCTGGCCCTGTGCTGTGAATCACCTGTGATCCTCAGGCTACGGAGAGCGGGATGGGGTAGGCGCAGCAAATCATTCTGATGTACATGTAGTTGTGTGAATGACATATAAATGATTTATCGTTCATCATTGGTTCTGTGGTATTACTGGTAAAAATGCAAGGCCAGACTTTTAGGGCGCCTTCTACTGGCTGGAGGTCAGTTTTAGATAACCAGTATTCTTGCCTTTAACAAAAACTAAAAGGCTGTGTGGAAGGGAAGGGAGTTGGGTTTGAGCTACAGGGAAAGAGACCCTGCCCCGATTGGCAAAGGCAGCGTGCTGTCAAGCAAAGGAGCATAGAGCGGTATTTTGTTTCAGCTTTCTCAGAGTAGTGGGGTATCTTCTGGCCGAGACCCTCCCCAGCTTCAGACTGGTAAAGTGCATGGAGGTGCTGGAGGGGGACTCTCTTGGGCTGGCAGATCTCAGCGCCTTTGAGGCTCCATCCAGCCCTCTGACGTGGGTGTGAAATCCCGCTGGGAGATGCGCCGGGGGCTGGAGGCTGAGGCAGCTGCAGACCCGCCATCCTTGGCTTGCTACCTCTTCTCGCCTCAGGGAACCTGCCGGTTCTGGATCGGCGCCTGCCATGACGGGATAAAATCCTCGTATTTGTTGCACCCTTGGGGTCGTCGGTACGAGTCATCGCCATGCGGGACGCTCTGGAGTCGTGGAAAGCTGCGGCGAAGGCACCTTGCTTGTTGTCCATTAGCGTGTGAAAGCTAATTTTATTTTCCCTTGCTCTTAGGGGTTAGTTAATCGAATAGGGAGATCTCAAGTAGGGGATGTGAGAGTTTTTATTACCACACTTCTGCTATATGTTTTCTGTAATGTGTTTTGAAGCTGGAAATTGCTCAGTTTCTCTGAAAGGATGGCAATAAACCAAATATTTGCCATTTTATTCAATTGTTTCCAGTATTAAGTTTGTGATTAAAATATTAATAGTGATTGGTTACCAAGCTGATGGTGATAATAGGGCTCATTTTTATCTCTTTCCGCTGAGCGCTCGGCCTTGCTAATGGGGAAAGGAGGCTGTTACGGAAATGCAGTGTACCAGACAGGCTCTCTGTGAACACTCCCTCTCTCCCCTCACCCACAGGCGTATGTGGCTGCTGTGGGGCATTGAGACCCCGGTACAAGAGACTTGTGGATAACATCTTTCCTGAGGACCCCGAGGTGAGTCTGTGTGGGCGCCTGTGTCTCCTGTCTCAGCACATCCCCTCGCTGGGACCCTGCTGGAACTGCACCCTGGGGCACCACCACATCAGGCAGTGCCTGTCGGTGGAGCAGGATGGGCGAAGGAGCGGTTTTGTGCCAAGGAACATGCTGTTCCGTCGGATGCAGAGAGAGAGTCTCATGGTGTTTGGAGGGTTGGGGAAATTGTATTACAGTCCGACGGTGTTCTTGTGACGTGCTGGAGTCAGTTAGAGGTAAGTGTCCATGGTTGTGGTTAAAACTATGAGCCAAAAAAGCCTAATGATACTGCTCACATCCTCCCTGACACTCTGTGAGTGCAGAGGCTGTGGTGAAAAGCTCTGTTATGTCTCGGAGTCCCTTAGACTGTCTGTCTGATGTGTTATAGTGGCAGCACCAGCATGGGGGGGGGGCTGTGTCCCTCTCCCAGATGGTCCTGAATTACCTGCAGCTTTCACAATCAAACACATGCTCTTTCTTCCTTTGTTAGTACATGTTAGCTAAGAGATGGAGGAATTAAATTTTGTATTGCAGAGTTTTGGTTTTTAATGTAGTTTTTATTTTGAATTATTTTCAATTTTTATTTGATCTCCAGGTTAGCTTGAGTTAGGTTTAGGTGTGGTTTTCTTGTTTTTATCTGTTTTCATTTTAAAGATATACGTCTGTTTAGATTTTATATATTATACTTTAGGTTTACGTTTTAGTAATAATTTTTAGGGATAGACTGAAATTAGAAGAGCGTTTTTATGTGTGTGATCTTGAGAGAATCCTACATGATTAAACAGTACACATTATGTACTAATGTCCTTAAAAACATGTTCCAGGTACTATTAATGGTAATTAAAGATAAACAAATCATTACTTTAGCTAAGTAGTTTTAAAAATTGGTAACAGAAAGTATGTAACATTTGTTATGATTTTATTTCAGTTTTGGAAGTTATATTTATAGTTTTTGTTTTGTTGCTTTTTTTATTTCAGTGTACAAAAATGTTTTCTTATAATTTCGTTTTCATTAATGATAATGATCCGGGTGTGCGCTCCTTTCCTGGGTGGTAACCTGGTTCACAAACCCTGGTTAGTCCGCTTCATTATAACCAGTCTCTATTGGCTTAAATAAAGACAGAATCGTCTTGCTGGTCAAAGTGCTGGTCAAACCTCCACATTAAAAGCTGGAGAATTTTATTTTGAAAATGCACTTCCCAAGTTGGACGGTTTTCATTGCCTGACTGTAGAGCAGAAAAAAAATGAAAACTAGGGCATTTCTAAATTGGGCCATGATACAAACAGACATGGCAAGTGTGACAGGATAATCCTCGCAGAGCATGACGGCCAGAATGTGCTGCGGGGGCGGCGCTTGGGGGGTTCAGCCGTCGGGAAGGCTAGGGTTTTCTGAGCTAGTCTCATACTCAGAACTGTGGTGAGTGGAGCAGGAAGCTTTGTTCCCATCTCCTCTTCTAGTAGCCGGTCTAGTTAAGCCTTTGGTGTAAGCATGACCTGCTAAACTAGGTATCAGATAATGGTAACAGGAGGGATTCCCAGCTTGCCCCCAGCTTGCCCCCCACACGCACATATGATCCGGCTGAGTTATCTGGCATCTATGCCTCGTCGCCTTGCAGGACGGCCTGGTGAAGGCCAACATGGAGAAGCTGACCTTCTACGCCCTCTCGGCCCCCGAGAAGCTGGACCGGATCGGGGCGTACTTGTCAGAGAGGCTGTCCAGAGACGTGGCTCGGCACCGATACGGGTCAGTTCTCCTGAGCTCCGGGGAGTTCAAGCACAGCTGGCTTACTGTGAAGAGACACTTTGGCTCTTCAGTTTACAAAGGTTCAAGGCTACAAAAGCATGGCCCCATTCTGCAGACTTCTGAGTTCTGAGTTACCTGTTGAAATTAAATGCCTTTTCTCTTACTATTTGGAGATCTTAACGAATCTATTAGTATCACTCCAGTAAGGTTGCACTAAAGCCATTTAAGGAACCTGTTTTCTGTCTGCCAGTACTGCAGGTATGGGCTGAGCAGTGCCCTCATTCAGTCTGTACTGCAGGTATGGGGTGAGCAGTGCCCCCATTCAGTCTGTACTGCAGGTACTGGCTGAGCAGTGCCCCCATTCAGCCTGTATTGCAGGTACTGGCTGAGCAGTGCCCCCATTCAGTCTGTATTGCAGGTACTGGCTGAGCAGTGCCTTCATTCAGTCTGTACTGCAGGAATGGGGTGAGCAGTGCCCTCATTCAGTCTGTACTGCAGGTACGTGTGCATCGCCATGGAGGCCCTGGACCAGTTGTTGATGGCCTGCCACTGCCAGAGCATCAACCTGTTTGTGGAGAGCTTCTTGAAGATGGTGCGCAAGCTGCTTGAGGCCGACAAGCCCAACCTACAGATCCTGGGCACCAACTCGGTGAGCCACCCTGCACCTACGCCCTCTATCTACCACACTGCACCTGCTCCCCCCGCCTGCCACCTGCGCCCTCCGCTGCAGATCTATATGGAGTTGCTGTTCTGTTTATTGCTAACAGGGTTATTTATTACAGAGAGTCCGCTAGTTATTTTTCATTCTCCCTTCCTGTCTGTGAGGTGTGACAATTTTTAAATTTGATATCAGCTTTGTGTCCTTTGCTTCCTGAAGTAGGCTTCTGTAAAGGATAAGGTGGGTGGGCTGATGGATGCGTGCCCTCATTCCTGGCAGTGATACCCCACCTAGCCAGTCATGTCCCTGCTCCTCTCCACACCGAAGACTCCTCCTTCGTGGCACTCAGATGTTCTCCAAATGTTCTTACGATGTTGGCACACACCAGTGAACGTTGCAGTGACTTTCCTGACGTAGCTTGGGGGTGTGTTGCTTTGTAAGGTCACCAGGGAGGACACTTTAATTAGACCTTAACCCTGTTTTCCAGGCCCTGGCCAGCAGCAGGGGACCTAGACTGCCATAATGTGTGTGTGCGTGTGTGTGTACTCTGGGGACCAGATATAAAGCTGTGTGTGTGTGCGCAGGCACAGTGCTGCCTGGCTCGAATAGACGAGCGGAATGTCAGGCACTCACTGGGGAGTGCCGTGACGTAAATCCTAAGTCCGACGGTGGACTGAGTCACACAGAGCCACACATTGTGCCCCCCCACCCTCCCTTAGCATTTAGCGTACGCGCATGTAACCGTTATCCCTGGCTCAGCTCGGCTCGGCTCTCCGGGCCCCCTGCTTGCATAGCCTTCCTTCACGTCACCCAGAGCCCGACCTCCGTGTCCGTCTCGCCCCGCTTACTGGGCCCTGCTGCGTCCTGAGTCAGCACTGCCTGGTTGCTAAGCCATTAAAAAAACACCCACAAAGTCATTGTAATTAAATAACTCCCTGTACTTATTGCATTGTATTATTGTATCCATATCTACATTCCTTGTACTGCAATTGTGATCTTTTTGTGCATTTATCCACCGTACATGCATGTTGTATATACCATTTGGGCTGTATGTGACCCTTGTCTGGTCCTGACTGTATGTGTGAGAGCCACTGACACTCAGAGACAAATTCTGTGTGTGTGTTAAAGTCGCACCTTTAATATGGGGGGGGGGGGCCTGGAATTTAGGCCATGCTATCAGCTGGTTCTGCCACAGCAGAGACAGCTGGCTCATCTGCTCAGTTTCGCCTGTAGCTCCCAGTTTCATCCTGGAATCGCATGCGGCTGAAAACGTGATTTAATGCTTTGAATTCACTTTGTTCTGTTTTCTTGTTTCATGTTGTCTTTGGTTAAAAATCAGTAATAAATCAAAATTTCTGCTTTTTAGAAATATTACTAATGTTATGTTTTTTTGTCCTTGATAAAAAACAAACTCTGGATATGGATAAGTGCTGCTGTTAATAAATATCTTTTATCGCATTGTTCATTTGACACTAATATTATTCCTGTCAAAACTGTGAATAAGGTGGATAGTCTTTAAATACAAATGCTGGCATTTTTTAATGTCTCTCATTTACATGCCTGCGATGATTTTCCTTCATCAAAATATTTGATGGGGTTTAATTAGCTGTCTAATTGAATATTCATTGTATTAATTAGCATTAGTTGAATTTTGTCCAATTTGAATGCTTCCTGGGAATTGATTGTTTGAAAAGTAACTGAGTCTCATCTGCTGAAACTGAATTATAGGTTGATTAATTTCATTAAGGAGTGTGTCCAGGCAACACGACACTGTTGGTTAGCCGGTTAAAGGTCAGGAGTGGTGCATGGCGGTCTCTGCCTGCAGATGTCATGTCATTTCAGAGGGCTTTGAAAGCCTGGTTGCGTGGCTTTAATGGCCCTGTGTGTCTTTGCAGTTTGTCAAGTTCGCTAACATTGAGGAGGACACGCCCTCCTACCACCGCAGCTACGATTTCTTTGTGTCACGCTTCAGCGAGATGTGTCACTCGACCTACGAAGACCCCGACATCCGCACAAAGTAAGCCCGGCCCGTGGGAGCTAGCTGAACGCCACCATTACTTATGGACATATAAGACCACCTTGATTCTGTCAATTTGCATGTTTGTGCCTCCTAACATTATAGGGGCCCATTATGCTTTTCCAGTTTTTCCCTTTCCTTTAGTGTGTTAAGTAGCTTTATGTGCATGTGAACACTTTGCAAAGTCTTAAGGCCCGAGGTACATGCTAAAGGGAGTAACTCTCACCTCAGAAACCACTCTTCTCTAATCAGCCTGAAACAGTTCACTGGAGTTCCTTCCCTTACTTCCGTGACACTGAGGTCACCTCTGAAGTCAGCCCTTATTGGCTATCTACCTGCATGGATCTGTCCGCAGACTGCAGGATGGGGATAGAATGTGTAGGGCAAGCTGACCAATCAGAGCACACTGAGCTCATCAGGGGTGGGGCTTAAGTCTCTAACTGAGTGTTTCAACCAGTTATAGACAGAGTGAATAGAGATGTACAGTATGAGAAAAGTGATGTTTTCTTGGAAAAATGAAGCATGTAAATCTATTTATAGTAGACCCCAAATATAAAACTATGAGCAGTGAAAATGAGCATAATAGGGCCCCATTATAGACTTTGCTTTGCTGTATCTGCCTTGGAGTTTATCAGTTATACGTATTCCCAACAAAGCCAATCACTGCTCCCTCCAGGATCCGAATGGCAGGAATCAGGGGTCTGCAGGGGGTGGTGCGCAAGACGGTGAATGATGAGCTGCAGGCCAACATTTGGGACCCGCAACACATGGATAAGATCGTCCCGTCTCTGCTTTTCAACCTCGAGCAGGGCGAGGGGACTGAGAGGTCAGTTGGGGTTGCAGCTAAATGGTTTGAATGTGCTCTAAGCAGACATCAAAAACTGTCGGGTCCTCATTTCAGCTAGTGAGTTGCCACAGAAACAGTCACATGACACAAGGCTGCCTATACAGTCAGGAGGTGTTTTACGAGAGGGGATTGCACTGGAATGACACTGTAATATTATCCTGGGCTCAGTGCATGAGTGATGCTTATTGTCATTGGTTTAGAAATGGGCTAAAATCAATAGCGCCTTTTGCAGGAAACCACCATTTGTTCTGAAGTAAAATGCACATCCCATAATATGATGAGAGTAAGGAGGATGTAGCACGCCTCCCTGATCCTTTACACATCGAAGACAGACGCTGAGTATGAACCTGCGTTCTGTGAGTGTTGGTGGGTGCTGATATCAGTTATGTTGGGTACTGATGTGAGTGTTGGTGGGTGCTGATGTCAGTTATGTTGGGTACTGATGTGAGTGTTGGTGGGTGCTGATGTGAGTGTTGGTGGGTGCTGATGTCAGTTATGTTGGGTACTGATGTGAGTGTTGGTGGGTGCTGAGGTCAGTTATGTTGGGTACTGATGTGAGTGTTGGTGGGTGCTGATGTCGGTTATGTTGGGTACTGATGTGAGTGTTGGTGGGTGTTGATGTCAATTATGTTGGGAATTGATGTGAGTGTTGGTGGGTACTGATGTCGGTTATGTTGGGTACTGATGTGAGTGTTGGTGGGT
>JAODKL010000039.1:17245308-17272072 GCA_026780765.1 Petrocephalus schoutedeni
TGTTGGGTACTGATGTGAGTGTTGGTGGGTGCTGACGTCAGTTATGTTGGGTACTGATGTGAGTGTTGGTGGGTGTTGATGTCGGTTATGTTGGGTACTGATGTGAGTGTTGGTGGGTGCTGATGTCGGTTATGATGGGTACTGATGTGAGTGTTGGTGGGTGCTGACGTCAGTTATGTTGGGTACTGATGTGAGTGTTGGTGGGTGCTGATGTCGGTTATGTTGGGTACTGATGTGAGTTTTGCATGAATCCTTTGAAGAAGTTGGCTGATGACAGGGGGTATAAAGGAAGGAAACAGCACATGTGATTCATGGGTGAGAATTGCCCAGCGAAGGTGGGGGCGAGTTGTCATACTGAGCAACATCAAGTTGGGGTTGACCTGTAATGAGACCCCCCCCCCCCAACCCCAGCCGCTCGCCGTCACCGCTGCAGACCGCTGAGAAGGAGCGTGAGCGCGAGAGCCCGGCCGAGCTGACGGAGCGCTGCTTCCGGGAACTGCTGGGCCGAGCCGCCTATGGCAACATCAAGAATGCCATCACACCCGTGCTTACGTGAGTGCCTGGGGTGGGAGGGGAGGTGGGTCAGGAGGGCCATGGCCTATGAGGGCAGGGCGGGGTCTCACATTAAGGGGGGGTCAGGAGGGGCATGGCCTATGATGGCAGGGCGGGGTCTCACATTAAGAGGGGGGGGTGTCAGGAGGAGCATGGCCTATGAGGGCAGGGTGGGGTCTCACATTAACGGGCCCCATCGCCTCCAAGCTGCCTGATGAACCAGCATTCTAACTATTCAAAAACAGCCAAACGTGCATATTAGGAGCAGGTATCGGATTTCCTCACACAGGAGACACTAAGTCTGCAGCCAAATGTATCATTTCCATTTTTAAATGCTTTTCTTCTCTACTTAAAATGGGATTGAAATGAGCCCTTCGTGTCCCTTGGCTCTGCCCCCTGTCTCTTGTTTGTGGGAGGTCTGCAGCACTGAAGCACCTGGTGTAACTGGCTTTCCGTAATGGAGGTTATGAACCTGTCCTGCTGGGGAGGGCCGTGGGGGGCAGTGAGAGCTATGGCCGGGTCCAATGGTGCTGCGGGCCTGAATACCACAGGGAGGACTGCGGCCCAGGGTCTATAGCAGCTGGTTTACTTCTCCCCCATTTCCCGTCTCTCTTTAACTCTGCCTCGAGTCTCTAAAACTTGCCTTCTTTCTGCCTTTCTTTGTAAATCTCCCGTTTCTCTCTAGCCCTCTCTCTCTCTGTCTTTTTTCAGTGTCTCCCTGACTCCATTTTCACTTTCAAATAAGCAAGCTTAGACCATTGCATTTATCATGTAGCCTGTGAAATATTAACGATATGAAATGATAACTGTGTCTCTGTGTGTCTCTGTGTGCTTCAGTGTGTTTCCGTGTGTCGTTCCGTGTCTCTGCGTGTCTCTGTGTGTGTTCTCCTGCGGCCCGGCCCAGCCTCCCTCCCTTGCTGCACTGTTAACCCTGTCTTATGTGCTGTTTCTTCAGGCACTTGGATAACCACTCCCTGTGGGAGGGTAAGACTTTTGCTGTCCGCTGCTTTAAGATCATCATGTACTCCATCCAGGTGGGTGGGGGTGGCTCGGGGCTTGCTGCAGGCACACGGGGCTCCCCAGGGCTGTAATGCAACATGCTCTCTGCCATCCGCTCCAGTCCCAGCACTCTCACCTGGTGATCCAGCAGCTACTGGGCCACCTGGACGCCAACAGCAAGAACTCGGCCATGGTGCGAGCCGGCATAGTGGAGGTGCTGCTGGAGGCGGCGGCCATCGCCGCCAGTGGCTCTGTCGGTGAGCAGGCCATGAATCACGGGGCTGTGGGGGTGACTGAAAGGTTTAAGGTGGGCCACAGGACTTGATGGAGGGACCTGGGGGAGAGTCTGTGACTGTCAGAATAAAAGAAGTCCACCTTAAAAACTTGGCTTACTTCCTTCCAGTTCACAGTGGTGGCATTTGGTCGGCCTTGGGGCGGACCAAGCTGGGCTGCTGCGGGGGTGAGCTCTGCTCCTCGGTTTCCCAGTGATTTCGTCTGCCTGCTGCCTCCTCCAGGTCCCACGGTGCTGGAGGTGTTTAACACCCTCCTCAGGCACCTGCGCCTTAGTGTGGACTACGAGCTGACTGGCTCCTACGAGTCCTCTGGCAACATCGGGGCCCGGATCATCAAGGAGCATGAGGAAAGGAAGCTGCAGGAGGCCGTCATTAGGACCATCGGTGAGGGATCGCGCGGGGTCGTGTCTGTCAGTGTGTCTGCCTGTCTCCCTGTGTCTGCCTGTCTGTGTCTCCCTGTGTTTGTCTCTCTCCCTGTGTCTGCCTGTCTCTGTCTGTGTGTGTTTGTCTGTCTCCCTGTGTCTGCCTGTCTCCCTGTGTCTCCGTGTGACTGTGTCTCCCTGTGTCTGCCTGTCTGTCTGTCTGTGTCTGTCTGTGTGTCTCCCTGTGTCTGCCTGTCTGTGTCTGTCTGTCTCCCTGTGTCTGCCTGTGTCTACCTGTCTGTCTGCCTGTCAGTCTGTGTGTCTGTGTCTGCGTGTCTCCCTGCGTCTGCCTGTGTGTGTGTCTCCCTGTGTCTGTGTGTCTGTATGTGTGTGTCTCCTTCTGCCTCCATGTGTGTCTTGTCTCCCTATGTATGTGTGTATGTGTGTGTGTGTGTATGTGTGTGCGTATGTATGTGTGTGTGTGTGTGTGTGTGTATGTGTGTGTGCACGTTCCGTGACAAGTTCTTGTCCTTAAATCAGCCTGCCCCCGTTTCCTGTGTAATTTTTTTTGAGAAGATTAATTAATGCAGCTACTGTTATCCCTTTGAGTTTTTACCGCATTTGTGTCTAAGGGGATCTTTCCCAGCCTGAAAAAGCCCCCCTAACCTCGTCCCCCTCCCCCGCCCCCACCCGGCAGGGTCATTTGCCAACACTCTGCCCACGTACCAGCGGTCCGAAGTCATGCTCTTCATCATGGGCAAGATCCCAGTTCCCGGGATGCACCCCATACCAGCGTCAACCAAATGCGGGTAAGGCTCGGCCTGGCGAATCTGGGCTCACCTGGCAGGTCATGGCCCCACCCCCATTTCGCCATTGGCTGCTGGTGCTGTTCACGCCCACTTCACATATACCAGCTGAGCTCCCGCCAAGTGCCTGTTGGAGGAAAATGGACGTCTTTTCAGTCTGTTTTAACCTCCATGTTCCTAATGGAAAGTGACATCAGGTTATTACTGCTTTTGTGGCCTAATAAAGATGTAGTAGGAGGCTGAACCAGCCCCCCCAAATTACCCTCATTACCTGGAAAAAAAACTGGGGGGTGCTGAGTAGCAGGGCATCTCGATCTGCTCGTTGAACTTAAGAGGAATTGCTGGAGCTCCTTAGCAGAGCAGACGGGAACATCTCAACCGTATCTGGGTCTCGGATGTCCTGCCTGTGCTGTCAGGTGAGGAACAGCGAGCTGGCACCTTCTGAAGGGGGGGCGGGGTGGCACCGTGCCACCGTCTGTCTTCCATGGCAAAGTGTTTGGTTCTTCAAGGGCACCACTGAGGAGCTGCCTCGCTTCTTAGGGAAAAGGCACTTTCATCTGCTGGAGTGACTCACCCTGAAAACAAATATCAGGATTTATCACTGTTGGCATCGTCCTTACAATCCCAAATGAGATATTCGTCTGTGATCTGTTTATGATCTGCTCGTGATCCATTTATAACCCCCATGATCTATTGATGATCCCATCATAATCTCCTTGCAATCCTTTACCAGCCCTGTTTTAAACTGACACCATAGTTCTCTGTGTTGTCCAACACTGGCAGCTGTACATTTTACACAGACATTCGCGCATACATCTAACGTTTAGTACATTATTAGACACAGACCACCATCATTGAGATCATGCAGCTAGTAAATGAAGAGCAGTGCTATGAAAAGCTATAGGTGTCCTGGTAGCTGTGTAAAGGTGTTCCTCAGACCATAAATGTCCTGGTAGCTGTGTAAAGGTATTCCTCAGACCATAAATGTCCTGGTAGCTGTGTAAAGGTGTTCCTCGGACCATAGGTGTCCTGGTGGCTGTGTTAAGGTGTGTGTTTCAGGCTGTGTTTCATAGCATAGATCTTGTGGCTGTGTAGATGTACAAGTGAAATGTCTCAGTGACCCTTTCACTTGAAGTCATGTCCGGCCAGTAACTGATATTTTGCCATCAGCTCTCAAACCATCCTGACCAAACTCTTGACCTCTCTGATCCTAGTTTGGAGGGCAGCCGGATGATTCAGGTCATGCTGCTGAAGTCTCTGCTGCAGGTGAGTGGCCGATATCATGCATGATGAGCCACCCTAACACACTTGATTTAGCCCAGATGAAGAAGCTACTGGTGTTAATAGGGTCATTCCCGGGTCTCTCCCGTGTTTCTGGGCCCGGTCCAGGTGACCACGGGCTTTCAGACCGCCAACATGCTGGCGGCTATGCCCACCTCGTTCCTGGACCCGCTGCTGGCCTTCACCCGCTTGGAGGATGCTGAGATCCGCCTGCTGGTCCTGGAGATCCTGCTCAGCCTCATCGATCGCCATGACAACTGGCCCAAGTTCAGCTCCATCAGGTAAGGCTTCCTGTGCAGCTGGACTGTTAGCCAGAATGTTAAGGTCTGATGTCCATTATTCAGTCTGTTTTCTATACCTGCTTGTTTTGGGCAGGGTCGCTGGAGAAAGGGCTGATTTTGATACTATTTAGATAGGGAAGAAATGCCAGAATGGAGTTGATTATGGTGGTAGGCATATATGCAGGGACTGACCTAACTGGTACACAATTGCACATTTATGGTATGAAGGTTAAAATGTGTGGAAATTTTTTGTTATAACAGTGTTACTGCACATTTTAACCTTTATACTGCACATGCTTGTGTAGTTATGTCAGTCATGTCAGTCCATTCCTGTATGGTATGTAGGTGTACAGATATCCCATCCATCCAGCCATCCGTCCATCTTCACCTGTTTGTTCAGCTCATGTTGAGCCTGGTTCCTATGCCATGAGACACAGGGCACAATGCAGAGGCCTCCCAGGACAGGATGCCAGTCCATCACAGGGTGAACTGGCAGCCACACACACACATAGACACACACACACACAGACTCGCGTACCTATCTAGATGGGGACATTCCATTAATTTCTATGGGAAATAGCCTAATCCCAATTATGACACCCTTAACCCAAACCCAGTCTTAACCTTAACTATAAGTAACCAGCCCAAATACAAGACTCTTGGCATTTTTAGTTTTTTGGTTGCATTCACAGATTTTTATAAAATTTCTGTTATCCAAATGGGGACCTGAACAGATGTCCCCAAAAGTATGGAAATTTCAGGTTTTACCACACTTTGGGGACGTTTTCATCCTCAGATGTGATCTATGCAAACCCACATAAACATACCTACACACACACACACACACACACGCATAGAAGGCAACTCAGAAACACTGGTCCATCTAAATTGCATCTTTTTGCACTGTGGGAAAGTTTGCTCATGAAGGGTTTTGGGTGTCAAATTCTATTCTCTAATGTGTTCTGGGAACACAGTGAAATGTCTGTGCCCCATGGGGTTGGGGGATAATAATAGGTAACATGATATGGGGAAGAAGTAGCTAAATGGATAGGGTAGGATAGGATAGCATAGGGATAGGATAGGGTAGAGTATGGTAGGATAGGGTAGGGTACGGTAGGGTAGGGCAGGGTAGGGTAGGACAGCATAGGGATTGGGTAGGGTATGGTAGGATACGGTAGGGTGGGGTAGGGTAGGATAGCATAGGGATAGGATAGGATGGATACAGTAGGGTAGGATGGATAGGGTAGGATACGGTAGGGTAGGGAAGGATAGGATAGGATGGGATACGGTAAGGTAGGATAGGATAGGGTAGGGTAAGATAGGATATGATAGGGTAGGGTACGGTAGGATGGATAGGGTAGGATACGGTAGGGTGGGGTAGGGAAGGATAGGATAGGGTAGGGAAGAATAGGATAGGGTAGGGTAGGATAGGATAGGGTAGGGTGAGAGCATAGGATATGGTAGGGTAGGGTAGGGAAGGATAGGATAGGATAGTGTAGGGTAGGATGGATAGGGTAGGATACGGTAGGGTGGGGTAGGGAAGAATAGGATAGGGTAGGATAGGATAGGATAGGGTAGGGTAGGATAGGATAGGATAGGGTAGGGTGAGATAGGATAGGATATGATATGGTAGGGTAGGGTAGGGAAGGATAGGATAGGATAGTGTAGGGTAGGATGGATAGGGTAGGGTAAGGTAGGATAAGATAGGCCGAACATCCAGATACTCCATCCATCAATCCATCCATCCACCTATAGTAAAACTTCGTTAGCACAGACTCTGATAACATAGACCCTCGGTTAGCATGGACAGATTTTTTGGGCCTGAACAGGAATCCTTTGTTTTGTATAGACGTGCTGGCGGACAACACAGACTAGGTTAGCGTGGATTTTCAGATAACGCAGACTGCATGCACGGAGTATCAAATTACGCTGCTTAACACAGACTGAGTAGCCCTTGCCAGTGCTGCAGCTCGGAGATAACTGTAACAGAACAGTGTACTACATCTGTAGCATCCGTCAATGCTTAGGTGCAGTAGGTGACGTTTGAGTCTGGGTTAGCGTCTGGTGGGTCAGTTACAACTGGCAAGTTTACTGTTTTGCACTGGCCGTTCTGCCTGGACAGTGAGGTGCCGCGCTGGCTGACTGACCCGCAAAATCGCCAGGGTTTGCAGTGGCCAACTGCATGCAGAAAATACATTACTGCTGGGATGGTATAGTTTCAAGGACTTTGCACATTGTATCGGAGGCTTCATGTAGTAATGTTAACTGTAATCTATTCACGTTCTGTATACATTTTAAAATAAGTAATAAGCGCAAGCAAACTGCGTTAGCTTTAGAGAAAAGAATTGCTATCTTTAACGACATTGAACATTTACATGTAGTACTTTTGGTCTTTAAAAGTCGCTAATTTGGTAATTTGTAATTAAATCCAGTATTAATCTGTAGGGAGACATACTGTGCATCATAACTATAATACATTGTCACTTAATGTCTTAGGTCAGTGTTTCTCAGACCGGTCCTCGGGGACCCCCAGATAGGTCATGTTTGTGTTCCCCTGGTAGGGAGCTGGGACGGAGCAAAAACATGGACCGCTGGGGGTCTCCGCAGACTGGATCGGGAAACACTGACTTGGATAATCAAACATTTCAAGTAGAGAACACATGCCACGTGCTGTAAGAACGCACAGAAACAGGCGCCCTGTTGGCATTTCCATTCAGACTCAGTGGAGCGTAAAATGGCACATGCATGGAGTCATATCCCAAAGTGCCCTGGAAGCAGCAGTGTCCGAATCGACTGGGAAACAACTCGGCACCGTGGCCCACCGGGCTTCTTATCCTTCATTTACTATTGAATCGAACGAAACGTTTTTGTTTCTCTGTTTTGCCCAAATGTTTTATCTGTGTACCTTTTTTCTCTGAGTGAGACAGAAATGAAGCCGAGAGGCATGTCGTTATTTCTAAGCGCCTCTCGTTTTTATAAAACACCCTGCTAAGTCCCCCCAGCCCTCGCATCAGCAAACAGCAGAGATGAGACAATGCCCTTAAAAACCTCAATTTCCCGGTGGGGTGAGGGGGGGGAGTGCAGTTATTTGGACCCATTTGATTGCCTTGCGATGGCGGGGCCCCATGACTGAGCTCTGGATTCCCCCCCCCCCCCAGCATCGTCCCCGACATCTCCGTGCTGAAGCTCAGGGTGGACAAGTGCTCCCGGCAGGACAACCTCTTCATGAAGAAGGTGAGCCCGCCCGCTAATGCTAACTGTAGCGCCGGCGCGGCTGTGCCCTCTCGCGCCCCCTTGTGACACCTCCCTCCCTCTGCTGTGCCCGTGCCCCAGCATTCCCAGCAACTGTACAGGCACATCTTTCTGGCCTGTAAGGAGGAGAGCAGCAGCCAGCCACACTTCCAGGCCCTGTATGCCCTGCTGGCCCTCATCAGCGTCGAGCTGGCCAATGAGGAGGTGGTGGTGGACCTCATCCGGCTGGCTCTTGCCCTGCAGGTGCCTCCCTTCACCCGCTGTCTCGGTAGAGACGCCCCCAATCACAGAGGCCTGTTTTTCATGCGTCTTTGCCCCGCCCCCACTGTCCACAGGACCTGGCGCTGACCAATGAGGAGACACTCCCTGTGTACAACCGCTGTGCCGTCCACGCCCTCTCCGCCGCCTATCTGAACCTCATCAGTCAGCTGACCACCGTGCCAGCCTTCTGTCAGCATGTGCAGGAGGTGCGTGCGTGCGTGTGCGTGCGTGTATGTGTGTGCGCGTGTGTGTGACAGGCTCAACTTAGCAACGGCTCCCTTTGCATCCTCAGGTGATTGAGATGCGTCAGAAGGAGGTTCCCTTCTTTCTACCAGAGGACGTCTTTGTAGAGAATCCCAGGTCAGTCCATGAAGGCCCCCGCAGTCAGGCGCTGTGCGCCCCCTAGTGTCTCCTTTAAACACCATCCTGTTTGGGCCCAGTTGGGGCAGTAGCTGTTGGGAGCGGCATCATCTCTACATCTTCACCCAAGCAGTTTGAGCCCGATTTTCTAGTGACATCCTACTAAAATCTAATGGCCTCACTCTTGGTGCTGTATGTGTCCTATTTCACAGTCAGACTGATCCAAAATATACTATTATAAATTACTCCAGATTTCAATTAAAAGTGTACAGTCAACACCAAAAGCCATTTCTAACATGGCACATCAGATTGTAAGTGATATTCTAAGCTCTAATACAGGGCTCCCCAATTCCAGTCCTGGAGGGCCAGTCTGCACCACAGTTTGCAGATTTCCCTGCTCACACACACCTACTAAACCTGGTAATTACCTGATTTGAGCAGGGAAATCTGCAACCTGGGTTGGAGACCGACCCTCCAGTACCGGAATTGGGGAACCCTGCTCTAATGTGTAACGTCTGGGTCAGTGTACTGTATGTGGTCGCTTGCTTGAATTATCCTGATATTTTAAGCTTCATTTCTAGTCTATTTTCATCTCTCAGAATCTCTCAGTGGTGAGTTGTATGTGAAATTCAGCTGTTCCCTGTCTGGTCTGCTCCTGCTGGAAAGGTTCTTGTGTATTCAATGGGTCTTTTCCGTGAATAGGTCTGCCATCACTAATACCTGAGCTGAAAGTGCTGTATGAGGTCCCAGTATGGACCTGAGTGCTTGAGTACTAACATCAGCACATAACCTGAAAATGAGCCCTAGAAAATGATGGATAGATCTGCCAACACTGAACTTTTCTGCTTCCACGTTCATCTCACAGGTTTTGATGGAGTTTTTAAGATAAATCATCCCTTAAAGGATCATGAAGGATATTAGTTAAGCTAGTCTGATTCTTTATGTCATTTGGCGTCTCCAAATGGCGTAATTCACCTTTTTGACAGAAGCTTTCATCCAAATGCCCCTGCCTTTTTTTAGCCTGGAGACAGAGGAGGTATTCTCTGAAAGCTCTTTGGTCTCATTGCTATTAACGAATAACAGCAATCATTAGCTGTGCTCATCTCCTGTACCTCCTATTACGGATGGTTTTAGCGGGATGGATCCCAGCTGCCCCCTTCTGCTAGATCGTCGAGACTCTGGCATTGTCCCAATCTGTCTCCCTCAGGATCCCCAGGAGCCTGGAGAAGCCGGAAGGCGACGTGCTGTTTCTCCAGAGCAAGATCACAGAGGTGCTGGGGGGCAGTGGCTACAACACGGAGCGGCTGGCCACGCCCTACATCCCGCTGACCGGTATGTCCCCGCCCACGGCCCCACCCCGCTCGGAGCAGTGCAAGCATTTTGCTGCATTCCTTCATGCTCCTTGTCGTTTATTTTGTTCCCTTCAGATGAAGACCGCCTGTCGAAGAGGAAGAGCGTGGGGGAGACCATCTCTCTGCAGGTGGAAGTGGAATCCAGAAACAGCCCTGAGAAAGAAGAGGTGAGCCGGTAAAACACTAGCCTGACAGTGCTGTTTTGGTCCCTCCCACAGAACAAATTCAGTTCCTCATTGGTTGATTTTGAGTTAGTCATTTATATGACCACGCCTCCAAACTGCCGGTCTCTGCCCTGGCCAGGTATGAACCATACACTAATGCTGTGTTTGCCATGTGTCTGCAGAGGACTCCAGCAGAGGAGATCACATTCGAGACACTGAAAAATGCCATTGGTAACGTGTTTACATTTTTTCAAATCAAATTTGTTTGATTACATTAACTGATATTTAAGACTCTATAAAATATTTCAAGATATTTTATTTACGGCTATATGCCAGTTTTATTTGTCTATGTCTAATACATGTACGGTAACATAAATTCAAAGTCACTCCGGAATGTTGTGCAGGTGCAGTTTTTATAAACATATCCCTGCATTTATTGGGTAACTTATGTAAGTCGCTCTGGCTAAGGGCATCAGCCAAATGCTGTAAATGTAAACTAAAAGTAAAGGGTAAAGGTCATTTGAAAGTGACCTGGGTCCTGTCTTCTTCTGTGTCTGCATCGTCTGCGTCTGCTTTTCAGTGGACAGTGTCGGCATGGAGGAGCAGGAGAGGGAGCGCAGGCGCCAGGTGGTGGAGAAGTTCCAGAAGGCCCCCTTTGAGGAGATCGCTGCCCACTGTGGGGCTCGGGTGAGCTTTTTCAGGCCAGCTGGTGAAACGCGGCAGCGCTGAGTTCAGCAGTCCGCACGGAAGACTCAGCGTAAACGTCTGAGACAGATGCTCGTGTCTTTTCCAGGCCACGCTGCTGCAGAGCAAACTCAATCAGATCTTTGAGATAACCATCAGGTAAGGTGCTCCCACTGCGGGTGGGGCTATAGCATGGAGCTTGATGGGGTTTGTCCCCTGTGCAGTTTCCAGTCTAAGGGAATCCTTCTCGTCCCCCCCAGGCCCCCCCCCAGCCCTTCTGGGACCATCGGCCCCGGATACGGGCAGACCCAGAGCCGCTCGGTGCCCGTCTACGAGATGAAGTTCCCGGACCTCTGCGTGTACTAGCGGAGAGGTCGGAGGGTGGAGCCGCGGGGACAGTGGAGGCGCAGAAGTCTTTTTGCCATGGGGGCGATGAGGAGAAGGATCCTTCTCAGCCCCCTTGTCTCCCTGAGATGGGACTTGGCCCAGCTCAGCACTGTGAATCGCCAACGGTGGCACTGTCAGCCCTGGAACATTCCGGGTGCCTGGAAGAACAAGCACTAAGGGTGTTAGCGTCTGGGCCTTTGACCAGGCCATGGAGGAGGACACGATGTTCTCCCAGGGGGCTCTCCCTCTGGGCTGGGGGCCGCCCCCCCCCGCGTCTCTCCCTCCACCAAGCTCTTCATCACTGCAGAGACTCTTCATCCTCAAATGCAGAGGGCGGTGATAATGCCTCCTGTTAGCTATGTGTGACAGAGATGTTAATCCAGGTGGCTCTCAGATCCCTGCAGATCTTTGGTGATCCCTGCAGATCTCTAGTGATCCCTCCCTCCTTACTTATCTCACATTTGACAATAGCTTGGTTCCACCCAATGCTACAACATCACTACTAGTGATAAGGGCGAAAAAAAACTAACAAGTATTAGCCAAAATATCTAACTTTTTTGATTATTTTGCATTTTTCTTTATTTGTAAATTTTTATAATTATTTTAATGGAATTAATTTCGTGGCACTGAGGCCAAGCTTTTAGAGGTTACATAAAGCTGATTTGAAATTTGAAAGATTGTCCCTCCTCTTAAAGGGGGCTGGCTAAAACACACAGCAACGTATTGCTTTTATTTTGCGTGGTCCCCACACAGTTTGAAGACGTGCTGAGATGTATTGGATTTGCCAAATTGTCCGTAGGTGTTAGTGTGTGTTTGTGCCCTGAGATGGGTTGGTGCCCCATCTTGGATTAGTCCCGGCCTTGCGTCTGTCCTTTCATGGAAAGGCTCTGGACCCTCGCGCCCCTGCATAGGACAGGCGGGTAAGGAAAATGAATGAATGAATTAAATGTAATGTGCCCTGCAAGTCATGGCATGAATACAAATGTATGGGGCAGGTTGAAGTTAGATTTAAAGGGCTGGTGCCAGAGAAATCAGCCTCTGGAATGTGCTTGATAGTGCAGAGTTGGTGGCCAAGTAGCTGTTATACCCCATGGGGGACTGCTGTGCTGAAGCGCCATCTGCTGTTTAGAATGTGCTAGTTCAACTAGCGTTTTTTTTGCTAGCTGTTTTTGTTACCCATAACCCTGAGCTGGACAAGCACTTGGAAGAAACTTGGAGGGACGGGTATCTCATATGGTCACACATAGGAATATATATGTATGTATAAGTGTGTATATATTTTTTGTTTTAATCAAATATTTGGACAATACTGAAAAGTATAAATATAGGTATAGTGTAGATTAGGCAGTAGAATCTAACCAGCTTGGATGGGAAAGATGGTATGTTATGAGGAGCTGAAGCAGGCATTCATAGCTTCCTCTGAAGCTGTAATCAGCAGTCATGAGGATTTCTGTGCAGGCTTTGGCCTCTGGCATAGCGCCTGCCTGTGTCCGCAAAGGGCTTTCCAATGTGGGGCCCACCCCTGCAGCGAGGGGGCTAGAACTGGATCCAGTTAGTGAGGTAGTCAGTCACTCAGGATTCATGACCATTCTGTCTGTAGCAAAGTCGGAGAAATCGCAGCCAGACACCCCCAGGCTGTTCAAAGCGTGTTTTCTCACGACAGAAGGAGCAAAATATGGCAATAATCTCGGGGTACAAAGTTGCCCCTGTGTGTCAGCGGCTCTCACACGGACATGGCCATAAGCTTCTTTAGGAGTAAAGTCTGCCTCAGCCTCTGCTGCCCCGGTGTCTCCTGGGACTGAAAGTGAAGTGCGTCCCCTAGTGTCTGTTCTGCATAAACGCGTGTCATTTGTGTCGATTAGTGTATTTCGGCTGTTTGTCCAAGGTTCCTGTGCGTTTGGTGGGATATTGTGTGTCTTATAGTAACTGATCGTGCAGTTGTCCCAAAAACTTGCCATCTGTCCCTCTCCCCACTACGTCGCCCTTCGGACTCTTGTGGTTTTTCCTGTGATCTCTGCCTTTTCCTCTTTGTTTCGGGTGGTCAGAGTGAGTTTCAGTCGCCCCAGTAAATGTTTTGCTGGCTGCGTCGGATCTCCTGTCACCATTCTGCAGGTTCGACAGGGTCTTCTCAGCATCCAGAGCAATGCCTTATGTAAATAACCATACAAGTCAATCGTAGAGGTGAGAAAAGGTTCCTCCTGAATGCAGCTTTGATTGTGGAAAGTGCCAAAAGAGGGTAGTCTGTGTATGGAGATCAGAGCATGGGACCCAGGGGATAACACATGAAAGGCCCCCCCCTTTCATGTGCGCCGTGATCTCCATGCTCTGCTGGGCTGGGGGCCAAGGTGAGGCCGCAGTTGGTGAAGCTGCAGCAAAAGCGCTGCGTAAAAGCCAAGCTGAGCGCTGTCCACCTCCGCCAGGCTGACCTTGTAGACGTAAACCTACCATAAAAATCCTGTTTGTGCTCTACTCTCCTACTACTAAGTGTTTCTAATTTACCGAGCTGTCTGCCGCATCGTCTGTTCTGTTTCTTCCCCCATTACATTAAAGCTCATACGTAAACGTGTGTTTAATGTCCCTGTTTATCCTGGATGTTTAATCCGATTTATCAGCATCTCATATTCATTGCAGTTATGCCTTTTCGCACCATGCTGCTCCAGTTATATTACTGCTGCTGCAGCAAGAAATGTACTTTTGTCCTGGATTCATCACACCTTCATCACACCTTCATCACACCTTGCCTTGTATTTTTATAGCTGTGTTGGATTTCTGCGTCTTTGTGCAATCTGCAAATAATTAAAGCATTTCAATGACATGCATCACTTGATGGTGATGAATTCGACTCATTATGTTTAACAAAAGCTGCAGTAGTCTGATTAATAGAAGGTAAGAGAAGTGAGGTGTATTACAAACCAGGAAATCGTAGGCTGTGTGGCAGGTAGCGATAGTTGCAATGCAGAAAGTGATTCATTTCAGCTATCGCCTAGAGGACTCTTTGTGTCTGTCTAATGCTACCAAAATAGTCTGTATAATGTCAAACAAATAAAACACAGCGATCTTTTGGAAATTGCACATGCTGTATGTGGTATTTGTCTAACACATGAAACGCTCCTCAATTAGTGCAATAAATGGGATCCACACATCTCACCAGCAGGGCTGCCATAGTTAGCGTGGTTCTCGTGATGTGAGTACTGGATTTTAGTATAGAGTAAAAAGACATTAACAGCATTTAGCCCACAACTTCATCCAGAGTGACTTACATTACAATCTCCCTGGAGCAACTTGAGGTTGAGAGCCTTGCTTAGGCACCCACTGGTGGTGGGATTTGAACTGGCAACCTCTCAGTCTGTAATCAGCGCCTCATACCACTTGGCCACCACCATCCCAATTAAAGTCAGTATGAAGGTCCTATGGTACATCTAGCCATGACCTCTCCCAGCACTCCTGCTATTTTTCTCCAGGCTGTACTGCTTGAGAGCTGTGCCATGCTGTGTTTTGCCTCCTTGTCATTTTGTATTATTACCATGGGGTTTATACAGGATTTTCTGATTTTTTGTATGATATCTACATTTCTGCTAGTTCTTGGTCATTCCAAACTCTAACCCACAAAGTGGCAAGAGAAGGGATTGGAGCAAATCTCTATAGAAGTGCACCAGACTTTACACACAGCTGGGACAATGCTTACCATTCCTCATACTGACATCTGTTGAGGTCTGTGTTTGAAGGTTGTGGGTTCAAATCTCATGGCTGATACTAATAATGGCCCTCTTAAGGCCCTGATGTCTGGGTCCACACTTTCCTTACTTGGACAAAAGCATCTGCTAAAAATGTAATTGTAATGAACCCTGGTGACACAGTCTGCCAATCTTTTTATATTGATGCAGTTATCAAAGCACTGCCCTATATCCAACTATAGACCATAGAATGTCCCAGATCTTCTCTCAAACTATAATAATGCTGTCTGCTTCTGGGGCCATAGAATATTCCATATTCAGTTTGGTGGTCAGCTTCTGCAGCACATTATGCACGATGGAATTGGAGCAGATGTCACCTGCATGGAGTCACATCTGTCGCAGGGATATGTAGCTCCTGTGTCATGGGAGTTTGCATTCCAGGAGCCTGCATAACTCGTGTCGCTTGTGTGAGATGGTTCTATGGATTTTTTCAGTCACACTGAGTTATTTCTTACGTGCCTGTGCTGAACTGGTTCCCAGGGGCACAGTGAGGGCATGGGTACCCTGAAGGATTCTGGGGGCCCAGCACTTTACTTTGTGAATTTCCCCATGGGGATGAATAAAGTATCTATCTATCTATCTATCTTTACAAGCACTTACCCCTGAATATGTCAAATGAAAAAGTCTGAAGGATGCCGGGGGATCCGAGGGTGACGTTTAGTCAGGCCAGGCTCCTGAAAGCTGCCCTCGTTTTTCCCTCTGGATCTGTCATACTGTCCACAAGCCTTTGGACTGGCTTGCT
Source organism: Petrocephalus schoutedeni (assembly GCA_026780765.1). Lineage (NCBI taxonomy): Eukaryota > Metazoa > Chordata > Actinopteri > Osteoglossiformes > Mormyridae > Petrocephalus > Petrocephalus schoutedeni. Next base: position 17,260,819 of record JAODKL010000039.1, read on the forward strand.
GATTTCCCTGAGTATGCCCCCTGTTGGCCAGAAACATTCACTACACTACGGGTGGGGGGGGGCCCAAAGTGACTTATGTAGAGGCCTTGCGTGTGTGAGCGTCTGCACTGTGACAGACTGGTGTCTGAGCCCCTGCTCTGTTCCTTGCGTTGGCAGAAAAAAAAACGTATCATGCCATGAGGTAGTTTGCAACATTTTTTTCTATTCATTTTATTTGATCATTTACAATATAGTACATTTCATTCATGAAGGACTGTGTCCTTTGAAATGCTTGTTAGCGTCCATTGTGCAGGTAGCATCTGCAGCTAAGCCACAGGCTAAAGTAATTGCAGTAGTATTTGAGTGTAATCTCTCCTGTCGGCTGTGTTATGAAACTGACAGGCTGATAAGTTGCTGAGATCAGATGGGTTTGGCGGTGGGGTGGCTTTGGCATGACTTGATTGGTTCCACAATCCCGGCTATGTGTTGCGTGATTGGCTCCCCAGTTGCTGCTAATTTCATTCTATCATATGTTTACCAGGGACTGTTTTTAGTGATGATGTTTTTGAAGAGCGTCATGAGGGATTTTTGGTTGTGTGCCCCCAAGGACTTAATGAAGCCATCGTAGCGTTTGCTGGCAGGGGGTCCAGACCAGCGGAAGTGATTCATCTCATAGGAGCCATCATTCTTCTGACTGACCAGCTCCTGATCCTCCTCCAGGGCGTAGTCGGCCTCCCCGGGCACCTGACGCCTCATGTCAGTGGGGTAGGCCTCAGACAGGTCCTCTTCCATGCCGTTGGAGTAGACCTTGATGGGGCGCCGTTTGCGACCCCCGGGTTTGCCCCAGCGGAAGTGTTCCATGGGGTAAGAGCGCTTGTCCTCACGGGCTGATGGCTCCCCATTCCCCTCGGCCCCGGCTTCATCCAGGGACAAGGGATCCAAGGTTCTGACAGGGCTATTGGTGTCGCCCCCTGGTGGACTGGTGTGGAAGGGGTTCTTCACAAAAGTGCTGTCGGATTTGGCCTCCAGGCCAGACTTGCACATCTGTGCACATTCCTGTTCAACGGAAATGCCGTTGAAAATATTTAGCCGTGTGTTGTGCTGTGGTTTGGAGAGAAAGTGAGTGTCCAAGTTTTTCAGCCTTTTTCTACATTAATGCATATACGAAAAGTGAGAGAGAAAAAAGCTTTAGCAGTCCTATTGGACTCCATAGGAGGTGATTAATCTGAAATTACACAACAATTATGTGGTGGTACAGTGTGGGAAACTGCTCACTGTGTAGACTGTCCTGTGAGAATATAATAAATATAATAATACGAAGAGAATATAATTTGATTGTGGTATAATATTTACAGACATATCTTTGGGCCAAATGTAAATTTCTATTATTCATCAAATCCAACACTTTATGAAATCCTAAGAAAGTATACATATCAAATGAGGTAATTGAATTCACTGCTGTATAATACAAATAGGTGATATTATGAGAATACTAGTTACTTAACATCGTAGAAAAGGTTTGCATTTAGTTTTGTGATAAATGTGTCTAAACTGCATGACGGTAACGGAGAGCCCGGGCTTACCAGCAGCCTCCCCGCCCGGCAGGATGCCTGGTCCCCGCACTGCCCGCCTTCTGCTGGCCTACATCCGCAGATCATGCCCAGAAGCAACGCCCAGGCTCCACGGTGCATCACTGCGCTGTGTAACAGCTGAGTGTCCATTGGGGTGCGCGCGCACACACACACATACACACACACACACATACAGATCAGGTATCTATATCTTTGTGGGGTCTCTCCATTCATTCCTGTGGGCATAACCTTAATCTCAACTAAGACACCCTCAACCATAAGTAACTAAACAAAATACAAGACTTTTGGCATTTTACGTTGTTTGATTGCAGTCACAGGTTTTTATAAGATTGAACTACCCCCTTGTGGTATGTACTACACTGTGGACCCCCACATTTGAGTAGTCTATAAATTACATTTTGCGCTATTCTATACTGGCATCAGTATAAAATCAGAAGAAAAACAGAAAAGAAAACATAAGACCACCAAATTCATTGATTTGCAATAAGTGAAATGTTATCCCCTTTTCAACAATTACTGCTATTTGCCATACTAGACTACTAAATATGTTTTACAATTTACTGCTGAAAACTACTGATGTAATTAGAAGGAGATCGCAGAATTCCGAAATGCTGTGGACTTTATCAAATGGAGCTTACAATTTATACTAAGTATACGGCTGGGTATTTCATGGGAAAAGGTGTCAAAAAACAGCGGCAGCGCTGCGCCAGGCACTAATACGAGCAGCCTCTAGCACGTGCAGGAGCATTTAACTGCTACGCCACCTATTGGACAGTTAAATGCTTCTCAACGCGGTTAAGAAGACTGTCGGCAGATGGTATTGGGGCTGTCAGCTGTGTCTTCCCTGGGTGGAGTGCCTCTCTGACACGGCAGGAAAGGCGAGGCGCCCTAAACGGCGCACTTCGGGCACGCCGAAAGTCGGGCTCGGCATTTCCCCCACCCGCCCGCTGGACGCTAACGGCATGCAGCTCTCCGTCCAAACGACATCACCTTAGTATGTCAAACCCGTGCTTAGTCTCTCTCTTTCCTTTTTTAGGGAACGATTTTGGCTCTTCTAATTTTAGGTGATATTAAAAATATTAGTGAACAATAGAAAAATCACTGTTTATTGTGAAGTGCTTAATTTTAAGCACTTTATTTTAATTGTAAGCTGCTTAATTTTAAGCAGTAGTTACATTTTGTTATATTACCCCGCGGAAATCCGTTCACAATGAGTACATGTTATGAAATTAAATAAATGAGCTTCTATGTTTAAATAATTAAGCCTAAATAATATTTCCCTGTGAGAATTAACCCATGAAACCTAATCATGTAGAATATATACAGTATGATTATTCACACAAACTTTATAACTGATGAACATTTTTCATTCATTAGTAATCTCATTAAAATCTTATAATTCTCTAATTTATTACAAATTCAAATGTAAAAAATCCCAGTTGTACATCAGTATTTACTGAAGGAAATATGTAGCCCACTGTCCGCTTAATTAAATGACAGTTTTAAAGGTGATATTAACAGGAATACGCGGCATATACCGATAAAACGTTAAAGGCGTCTTACAGGTGCTGATGCATGACATGGACAAGTCGTATGCAGATGTGAATTGAAAATCACCGTATTGGTGACAGCTTAAATATAAACGAAGCATGGCCATGGCCCGGGAAGGTCCCCCCCCCCTACCTGGCGCAGGTCGTCCTGACTGAGTCTCCGTCTCCTCTGCCTGCGCTGGGTCTCGTCCTCTTATCCTCCGTTATCTCCTCCGCGCTCCGATGCTCTTCCTTTTATACCGATTCCTACCTATGCCGATATTTAAAGTACAATGCTTGGTGAGGCAGGCCCCTTTGTGTTCGCGAAGGGCCAGGTCGATGGGCACGGACCAGAGGATCCACGCACTTTGGCCACTGGCTTTTCCCGAGCTGATCAACATGCATTATTAGCCGATATTTTACTAAATATTTATGTGTATCGATTAGGAATTATGTTGACATCTATTTGTGATCATTTAAATAGTCAAAAGACCCTACGAATTATTAGCCATTCTTTGACAAAGTCACTGCCAATAAAAAAACCCATATAAATGCTAGATAATAATATAGAAATAATTGATAATAATATGTTTATGATCCCTGTCAAACGAAAATGGATTAATTTATCGGCCGTGTATATTTATATATTTTTGGAGGTAAAATCTGATTTAAAATTGATTGTGGTAGTTTATTAGAAAATAAATGCAAGAGACGTTCATCATGTTGGAGAATTATTGGGAAATGGAATTAACCATGCTTTACTTAGAAGTAGAGTAGAATATATATCACAAGTGTTTAAAACTTATTTCGATTTAATAATACATGTTTTAAATAGCGTTAGAACATTCCATTACGGGAACGCAAACGCTTTCCGTTTAACCTGAGGAGTCCGCGCCGCCCCTGAGTCTATGCTGGAGAGCGAAGGAGATTCTGACCCTGAGTGAGATTTTCACACGTGGGCGAGTACGCGTGCGTCAGATCCCCAGGGCGCGTTCTGGGGGCAGCAGGCTACCCACCGAGCCAATGCACTGTCCGAAAAAATCCGCTGTTACGTTTTAACTCAAAGCTGATGGGGCCGAAGACTGTCAGTAGTAGGACATGCTGTCTTTGACTGGCACAACGTTAGTCTTCGTTTAAGGTCTGCTCCAGGCAGAATTAGGTTTAAAGAGACACAAACTTTAAACCTTAAACCTTAAAGGTGACTTTAGCACAATGATGCCACAACCTTTAGTAATACAGGATCACAATGGTGAAGCAGTCTGAATTAGCTACATTGCCCTGTTATCAATAGCATAGTACTGTAAGTCATTTACTGACATGGTAGGCTGTGTATCTGGATGACTATTTCCCCTGAACCACTGCTCAAACGGGCATCTGCAATTTTTAATATATGAGGACATAATGAACCGGTGTGAGATTAAACAGGCTTAAAGTTTTGCCACAAATGAGATTTGGGCTGTTACCCTGTCTTTCTGTGTCTTTTACAATGCTCACTTCAAAAATGAAAATATGATTCTTTCTTCTATTCTAAGGTTTCCTAAAGATGAAATTGCCTCCGTTCCGCGCTGTGGTTCTGTGTGACGGCACTCTCAGGCCCAGTGCCTTCTTACAAAATAGCCAAATACATCATTTCCTTTCTTGTGGTCAGAGTTCTTCATGGGCTCTGCCAGTAGTAACAAACACACTGGGCCAGTAAGCTGTGACTTACAGAGCAGACACTGGACAGCATTTCCATAGCATTTGGAAACATGACTGACTCAGAGTATCCCACATGTGAGTGATGTCATGAAATATTTCTGTTTAGGGCATCTTCTAAAGAATTTGCGTCTTTATCTGAAGAGGCCTTTGATACAAAAATAACCTTCCGCCTTTCTTGTGCCAAATTGACTGCAGATGAGTTCCAGAAAATTGCTGGACAAAAGCTTTTTATTTTATTTACCAGTTTACTTTTGGAAATGTCTTTTAATAAAAGGTTGCCATTAGGCAGCCGATCTGTTTCCTCTCCTTAGTGCTCTTCTGGGGATTTGAAGCTTTTAACACTGATCCACCAAGCATCCAGGAGAGCAATGTAGGATTGGAAGTTCAATAACAATAACCAACAAAACCAACAAGTTTTTCAATAGTGAAGGCATCTCAAACAACATTGTTGCACCAAAGCTTGGAGCATTAGGTGTACAGCTCCGGAAAAAATCAAGAGTCCACAGCACAAAAAAAATATATGCATTTTTAACCTTGGGGAACCCGCGGGGTCATATTTGACCCAGCTTTTATTTCTGCCTTACATTCAACCCACTCATCAAAGTAAAGTTTTTTTCTTTTTTTTTCTTTGCTTTACAGCCCAGTTTACCATTTACAACCCAAAAAAAAGTAAAATCTTTACTTTGATGAGTGGGTTGACTGTAAGGCAGAAATAAAAGGTAGGGTCATTTATGACCCCGTGGATTCCCTAGGGTTAAATCCTGGTTTAATCCTGGCTGACCTGGCAGAAGGCTACACTAAGCGGCAGGTTGCTTCCAGGTTCAACGTTTCTAAGACAGCAGTAGCCTACACAAGAACACACTGGGAATGACCACTTTCTAATGCCAGAAATGACCGTCAAGTTATCCAGTAGTCCCTCGTGAATAGGAGGATGACATGACTTTCATAGGAATGGGAAACATCAAGTGATGTGAAGTGCACTGGACAGTTAGTATCAGGCTCCTAGAAGCAGGACTGAAGTCCCATAAATCAAGGAAGAAGCATTTAATTAAAGAGAACCAGGCTGCAGTTTGCAAAAAAAAGTATATTTTACACAGATGCATAACCATAAACGGCGAAATGAGTGAAACAAAAAAATTCTGCTGTGGTCTCTTAATTTTTTGCTGGGGCTGTATGTTTATTTAAACGACATACACTATATTGCCAAAAGTATTGGGACACCCCTCCAAATCATTGAATTCAGGTGTGCCAATCGCTTCCATGGCCACAGGTGTATACAATTAAGCACTTAGGCATACAGACTGCTTCAACAAACATTTTTGAAAAATGGGTCACTCTCAAGAGCTCAGTGAATTCAAGTGTGGTACCATGATGCCACCTGTCCATTTGTGAAATTTCCTCGCTACTAAATATTCCACATATGGGAACAACCAACTCGGCCATGAATTGGTAGGGCACATAGAATCACAGAGCGGCGACAGTGCATGCTGAGTTGCACAGTGAGCAGAAGTTGCCAGCTTTCTGCAGAGTCAATAGCTAAAGACCTCCAAGCTTCATTTGGCCTTCAGATTAGCTCACGAACAGTGCACAGAGAGCTTCATGCAATGGGTTTCCATGGCCGAGCAACTGCATCCAAGCCTTACATCACCAAGTGCAATGTAAAGCGTTGGATGCAGTGGTGTAAACAACACCTCCACTGGACTATATAGCAGTGGTGACGTGTCCTCTGCAGTGACGAATCACGCTTCTCTGTCTGGCAATCTGATGGGTCTGGTCTGGGTTTCGCCGCTGTCAGCAGAACGGTACTTGCCTGACTGCATTGCACTAAGTGTAATGTTTGGTGAAGGGGGGATTATAGTGTGGGGTCATTTTTCAGGGGTTGGGTTTGGCCCCTTACTTCCAGTGAAAGGAATTCTAAATGCTTCAGCATACAAAGCCATTTTGGACAATTTCATGTTCCCAACTTTGTGGGAACAATTTGGGGATGGCCCACTCCGGTTCCAACATGACTGCACACCAGTGCACAAAGCAAGGTCTATAACGATATGGATGAGCGAGTTTGGTGTGGAGGAACTGACGTCAACCCAATAGAACACCTTTGGGATGAATTAGAGTGGAGACTGTGACCCAGGCCTTCTCATCCAGCATCAGTGCCTGACCTCACAAATGCTCTCCTGGAAGAATGGTCAAAAATTCCCATAAACACACTCCTAAACCTTATGGAAAGCCTTCCCAGAAGAGATGAATCTGTTATAGCCGCAAAGGGTGGGCCAACTCCACATTAAAGCCTATGTATTAAAAATTTGGGCGTCATTAAAGGTAAAGGCAGGCGGCCCAATACTTTTGGCAGTATTGTGTATATCATGCTATTTTAGTAGTAGATGCATTGATATTTATGGAATAAAGTAGAAATTACAAACTGAGCCTCAAATTGCTGAAATGAATCATCAAATTTATTGTTGGCTGCTATACTACTATAGTATATTATTAGACTAGGGTTTTAAGTAGCTACTGTTGTGGAAAAATGACAGTCACCTTCTCTGCCTTCCATTTTGTCTGCTGTGTTTAACATGCTGCATCATTGTCTCAATCCAATTAGGAAGGATTACAGGGGTAAGATGTCTTCTGCTCTCCTGAGCCACAGAACCAATGCGCTGCGATGCTGGCTCACCTTTGAAAAGAGGGATCAGCCCACTGCCGAAAATGCACACCAACGTGCATTCCTGAGGGCGTTTACCAGCACTGAGTGAGGTAACTGAAGCCTTTACCCTGTACTAATTAAGTTGCTGAACTGCTCGGATGACCGGCTAAAAAATGTATGCAGAAAGTATCCATCTGGTAGACTGAAGTGTAAGAAAGGTGCAGCTTTCAGAAGCTTTTCAGGGTCAGGATGCAGGGTATATCTGTATCAAATTTATGGTCTATGCAAGACTGTCAGTATGGTTGAAAGTATAATTGGTAAATTCTGTCAGTGCCACTGGTACTGTAGGAAAAATACCATCTGGGTGACAGCTCGCCAACATTACCTACAATCTTAAATGCAACTAAGACAGTCTTGGTCAAATTTCTTTGAAAAATATTTTAACATTAAGGATGTAGGAAAAAACATTTTAGTAATTATTAATTGTTTAAATGCCAGATGTAAAGAAATGATAGCTACATGTTGTTCTTTGTGGAGAAGCAGCTGCAGCTGGCAGACTTTCTGACACTGGTGAATACTGGAAATGAAGCCACACAGCCTCATAATCGCCGTGTGTATTTTAAGAGCAAGAAAAAAAATTCTATATATTTACAACAAACTGTAATGTTCTTTGTGAACTGTGTTTCTGAGAAAAAGTTACAAAGATTGGAAAACAGATACAAAAATTTTAAGATATCTGTCCAAAGCAAAATACGTCACAGTGTGCAGAAAATATAATAATAATATTAAATAATTATATAAGAAGGTCTAATTATACAGGCAATATTTGGGGGAAATTAGTGCATAAAAGAGTATACATGTAATAAAATGCAGATAAAGGCATTGATCTTTTTATAAAAGTGTTTGCAGTGCGGTGACATCAGAGGACTGCAGTATGATTGGGTGACGCATCACGACTGATTACCAGGCACACTTTCCACCAAAAAGCTGATTAGGGGAAATGAGCCGGATGAGGAGCTCAGAGCCAGAGACGTCAGTGGTCAACTGATTGTAGTCTGCTCAGTGTCAAGGTTTCAATACTAATGACCAAAGTGGTGAACACCATGGCAACCTGTGATGGACATTTAGATCAAAATGCAATTTCTACGGTAGTTAGAATGGTAGTTAAAAACATGGCCTACATATTTTTATTTCTCAATCAAAAGATTTTTGCCACGCACGTTTGTCCGTGAACGGACAGGTCGTCGATTCCTGGGGAAGACACTCTCATACTGGTGGCATGCTCCATTTGACTTACCTGGGGTGCAGGGGCTTAGATTTGGGAAAGGACAGTAGAGACATGTATTGTGGGAGTGCAGTCGGGGGGTGTTTAGGGGGGTGGGAGGTTCGGGGCGGGTTTGGTTGCTCCCAGTGTTGACACCAAGCCTACAGCCTCGTTCGGCTAATGGATTTCAGAAGAGTCCTGTCAAAGAAACTGCAAGCAATGAAATCACATTTTGCTTAATACCACTTCTGATTAGACGTGCTGTAATGGTGATGGGATTCTGACATCGATATACTCTGTTTATTGCAAACATTATCCTGTAATTGGCAGCAGATGGGGGGGGGGGAACCCTGCTCATTTTGTAGGCTCTGGCTCCCGGAGGAAGGAAAACTGGAGGCCAAGAATTCGTGGAGGGGAGTCAGCGGCACCTTCTCCACGCGGCCGGCTGACGGCCACCCTCAGGCTGGCGGGGGGGCAGGATGCCACCGCTGGCCCTGCTTCTGCTCCTGGCCTTGTGGAGTGGCCGGCCCACCGGAGGAGCCTGGGCGGAGGGGCTGGGGGAGAGCCCGCCCTGCGGCCGACACGGCGACCGGCTGCTGCCCGGCGGCCAGTGCGCGATCGCGGCCGTGCCGACGCAGGCGGGTGGACGCCGCTGCCCGGACGTGCTCCGCTGCGCGGGAGAGGTGCAGCGGTGGCGGCGGGAGAACGAGCAGCGCAAGCAGCAGGTGCTGGCGCTGAGGGAGACTGTCTCGGAGCTGCAGGAGGAGCTGCGGCACCACCGGCACCGCGTCAAGCTGCTGGAGCTGCAGGTCAGGCCGCGCAAGGCCGGCGAGCCGATCGCCCATCTCAGCGATCCGACAGCCGAACCCTCCAGAGCCATCCATCCACCCCGCCATTTATACTGAGCTTTACTGAGCGATTGAAATGCACTTGGCTTGGGCAGGAGTTGATCTTTCTTGATCTGAAACAGCAGGAACATAGAATCACACAGTTTGATTTTATTGCCCCGTCAGTCCTCATTTTTGGACACAGGGGTCCTCCTTTTTAGAGTCATGCCATTGGTCACCCTTTGTCAAACCCATGACAAATTGATAGATGGATCAATCAATCGATCATTCACCGTGCCGCTCGTGAGCCCATTCTCGCTAGGGGAAATTAGCTATTAGCAGTTAGCGCCGGAGGCTCATGTCGCACTTTCCACCGCTTGGTGCCGGGAAGTGCAGTGGAAATGAGATGAAGGTGACCGGCTGCTCGCATCTCCCCAGCACGAGGAGAGGAACGGGCTGAACTTCTCGCTGGAGCAGCGGCTGCAGGACGCGGAGCGACGCGGCGCCGAGGCCGGCGGCACGCTGCGGCTGCAGGGCGTGCTCGTCCACGACATGCAAGTGCAGCTGCGCGGCCTGGCGGCACTGGTGGAGAAGGCCCGCCGCAACCCCGGCTGCATGCTGAACGTGGTGCGCGCCAGCCTGCCACCCAGCGCCCAGCAAGCCCTGCACCCAGGTGGGCCGCCAACTGCCCGGCTAGTCGCTGGCGGGAGGGTGACGGCGACCTTTTGCATTTCACTGCTGAATTGGGTCCAGTATTGGTGCATTTGGTGAGCCTCAGAAATTCAGAAAGTGATTTATTCTGCAAAGTAACATGCAGTTTATTAAGCTTCCATTGTATCAGAATTTATTCCGCTTAGTTCTAGCATTATTCCCACCACTAGGGGGGGACATATTTCCAGGAGACATACTGTAAGTGATTAAGGTTTTGTAGATGGTTACACCTCCAGATACAATGTGATGGAAAAGATGTATCACAGCCCCCAGCAGAAATGGCAGAAAGTGTTTAGTGAATAGAAATTAGTTCTGCAACATGGAAGCAGAAGGTTTTAACCTCAATGCTTGTCCTTGTGACGTGGTGGGATCCTGGGGGGGGGGGTCTCGGAGAAGAATGTCTGACTCTACGTCATTTCAGATGTCCGGCAGGTGAGGAGCTGCCCTGTGGACTGTGCCTCTGTTTATCACAACGGCGTCCGCCGCTCGGGGGTCTACACTGTGCTGCCTTCTATGGGGGCCTGGCCCGTGGAGGTCTTCTGTGACATGGACACTGCTGGTGGGCACTGGGCTTCTTATGCGCATTCTACTGTTATGTCAGTTCTGCTTTCATGTATTAGCCAGATGGCAGCTAGGGTACAATTATAAGGCACCTGGTCAATATCATTGTAGGTTTTATTTCTTTAAAACTTGTTGGAATGCAGTATTAGCTCTCATTTTAATGTCAGCCAAATTCTTCTGGTTTTGGTAAGGGGCAATGAGGGGATTTCAGTATTTGTTCAGAATACTTTAGCTGTAATTAAAGTACTTGTGTATTAGTGGTTACTTAGCGCTACCAGAATGAATTTTAGTACCAGTACTTATGCACTAGTAATGGTTATTTTAGTAGTAGTACTTCAGTGTTGTTAGAGTATTTTGGAATTAATGATGATTATTTTAGCATTCCTAGAGAGTACATAGGTACTGGTAAATTAGTAATTCCCAGAGACCTGCCACCTTACCCTAACCCACTG
>JAODKL010000039.1:17272172-17290901 GCA_026780765.1 Petrocephalus schoutedeni
ACCTATAAATGAAGTGATCTCTCCTGGCGCCCCCCCCCCCACCCCGAGGGCTTGCCCTTTGGCCCTCTTCTCAAATGTGTCCCTATCAACTGGGGTCATCTCATTGCTTTCCATTACAAGGGGGTACATAGCCATCCAGTCCACAAGATGGCAGCACTGGCTGCAAGGCAGACTTCCCACAACGAGAAGTCATCATAATGGGGAATCCATAAAGAGGGATGTACTCTAAAATGCTGTTAAAAACTTTCTGAAACATGCTGCTTAGATTTAAATTCCCAAAGCAGAGCCATCATTGAAATAATAGCTGCTATATGTTCTAACAGTATATTCATAGTTACAGACAGTGTTGGGGAAGTTACTCACAAAAGTAATCATTACAGGCAAGTTCAGGTCCAGAAAGTACAAATCCAAACCAAGGTTTTGTTTCAACCAGCCAGTTGAGTACTCTGTGACTCTTTGTACTTAACTGGTTGGTTGAAACAAAACCTTGGTCCGGATCTGTACTTTCTGGACCCGAGCTTGTCTGTAGCGCATTGCCTTTGCGGGTAACTTCCCGAACACTGCTCCCTGGCAGGAGGCGGCTGGACCGTGATCCAGCGGCGTCAGGACGGTTCTGTCAGCTTCCAGCGCGGCTGGCATGAGTACAAGCTGGGCTTCGGCGACCTGCAGTCGGAGTTCTGGCTGGGCAACGAGCACATCCACGCGCTGTCCCAGCAGGGGGGCCACGTGCTGCGCATCGAGCTGGAGGACTGGGCCAGCAAGCGCAAGCACGCCACCTACCAGAGCTTCAGGTGGGGGCGGCAGGCTCCAGCCGAAACATGGCCTCTCCGTGGGGGGACTCATTCAGAGATCTCTCTCCGGTACTGTGGAGTGGGACCCTAGCCTTGTGTCCTGTGCCGCCTGGTGTAGGCATATCATATCATATCATTAACCGGTGATGAGTGATACCAGGTGGAGATACCAAATTGCCTGTAGGTGTGCGTGTGTAAGTGACTGGTGTGTGTGTGCCCTGTGATGGGTTGGCGCCCCATCCTGGGTTGCTCCCTGCTTTGCACACGTGGCCGCTGGGGTAGGAGGGTGGAGTGATACCAGGCTTCGTAACCCACGGTGGGTGGGATTACCATGCGCTGTCAATCATTGCCTGATTCACCCAATGGGAACCCATGCATCTATTTTCTGTAGCCACTTATCCAACTGAGGGTGGGGGGTCCAAAGCCTATCCCAGAGGATACGGGCACAAGGCATGGAGTGCCAGCCCATCGCAGGGCACACGCATACACCATTCACTCACACATGCACACCTATGGGCAATTTGGTAACTCCAGTTAACTTCAGGAAACCAGATTACCCAGAGGAAACCCAATGATGACATGGGGAGAACATGCAGATTCCACACACATGGAACCACTGTGCCACGGTGCCATCCTTCCAATGGGTCCCAATAAAGCAAACTACAGAACACATGTTCAAGCAGACAGCGACTGACTGAACACAATAATCTGGTCCACTGTAGGTTTTTAAAGGAAATCTATGTGCAAAAACCCCACAAACATTGCCTGCAAAGTCCCTGGACATTTATGCTATGGCATGTGCAAAACTCATGGCGGGACTGAGTCACTGGCTCCCTCGTCCAAGATTCTTGAGAAGCACTTAAATCGCAAACTAACGATCTATTAGCTGGAGCCTCATTCCTCTCGATGTGTTCAACAGCGACCTTGGACGTCTGCAAAAGCCCCTTTATAGATTATGTGGCCAAAACAAAGAGCACTTGAAGCTGGAACGCTCGAACACGGCGACGGGGGAATCGTCCCGTGTTTATGGCAAAACAAGCTTTTGCACATAATGCAGGAAAACCGGTTGGAACGTTATTGCCACTTGACCCCCCCGGCACATTCAGTAACCCAGATAAGTCATTATTACACAAAAGGATCCTTGGCTTTAGAAACCAGTATCTATAATAATTGAATATGGATTAGGTTTCTGGAATAGGCTCAGGAGCCCCATGGCCTTGCACAGGACAAGTGGTATAGAAGGTGAATGCATTATGTAGAGCAGTGTTTCAACAACCCAGTCCTGAGGAAACCCTGGACAGTCCGTGTTTTTGCTCCCTTCCAGCCGAGAGGAAGCAAAAACGTGGACTGTCTGGTGTTCCCTGAGGACTGGGTTGGGAAACACTGATGCAGAGTATATGCACCTCTGTGTAAAATTACCATGACGTCATCAGTCATCCACCCAATCACATATCCAGGTCAGGGTGATGGGCACCAAGGCACCACACCTTAAACCGTTTGATTGATTGAGTGTTAGACAGTGTTTAAATGTCCATTTCTCATTAGACTGCAGAAGCCACATGGGAAAAATAAGTATACTGATTTTCTACAGGCTGTTAAACTTATTTCCTTTTAAATATGTAGTCTTTTATTATTATTACATTCCAAATGATTATCCTAGTCAGGGTTGTGGGATGGGGGGCAACACTGAACATGCCACAAGGTAAGAGCATACCCCAGACAGGGTGTCAGGCTATCACAGGGTGCACTCTTACACACACACACACATACAGAAAACATACCGAAAATGTTTTGCTAAATTGTTATTGTACAGGGATCTCAAAAAGGACCCAGGGATAAAAATACTAGCTGAAAATGCATTTTTTTAAGGAAACTAGGTTCTGCTAATGTTTCATATATAAAGTGATGAAAATAGGCTGTTTATAAAACATCCAGCAGTCATTTGTGTCATAAGTTACTCATGAAAGGAATCCACCACAGACAAGTTCAGGTACAGAAAGTACAAATCCAGACCAAGGTTTTGTTTTAACCAACCAGTTGAGTACTCTGTGACTGTGGCTCTTTATGTTCAACTGGTTGGTTGGATTACTTTTGTGAGTAAGTTCCCCAACACTGCAGACAGTTAGGTCAGACCCCACTTTCACACGTCTCTCACTGGACAGCCTGGAGGGGGAGGAGACCCAGTACCGGCTGCATGTTTCTGGCTTCAGCGGCACCGTGGAGGACTCCTTCGGCTGGTACCACAACAAGCATGGCTTCAGCACCCCCGACATGGGCAACGTTTGTGCCCAGATCTCACGCGGAGGCTGGTGGTATCACCAGTGTTTTCTCTCCAACCTCAACGGCATCTACTACAAGGTATGCCCCGATTTGGGTTTTGGAGTGAGTATTCTGGCAATCTGTACTCCAGACATACAGAATCAGCATGGTTTATGGGCCACTTGGGTCAACCACAGGGGGGTAAGATGACAGAGATCCTCTCATTAAACATACATTTTTATTTAGCAGAGATTTTTATCCAAAGTGACATGCATTTCTGAGAAAGCCAGTCCCTGGAACAATTGTGGGTTTAGAGCCTTGCTCAGGGGCCCATCGGTGAAATGACTCTGCCAACATGGGATTTGAACTAGCGACCTTCTGATCACAGGCACACAATACCCCCACATATTTACATGGTTTATGGGGACATACCTCCAGGGAGACCTTTCCCAGCACCAATTGACTTATGTTTCTACTTTACCAGGGGGGGCGGTACTCCCCCAAGGCCAAGAGGCCTCTGGGGCCAGATGGCATTGTCTGGTACAGCTGGAGAGACACCGATTATTATTCTCTGAAGAAGGTGAGCATGATGATCCGCCCACGAGCCTTCCGGCCCCAGCCATCACCATGAGGAGAGACGGCGCTGGCAGAAAGCTCTGCACCATACCCTGAGGGGGGGTCATTTACCGAGCGGGCCGAGGGGAGGAGGTGAGAAGCAGGCAGCCACATTTCCACCCAGGCCTGGCAGTGCCCACTGTCCGGGTAAAATTCACTCCGACTACTAAACCTCTTCATTTTTTAAAAAATGTAATGCTTTTTCCACACTGTTTTATTAACCTGTTAATGTCCACACACACAAATGTCCTGCGTAATGTACTTGATGATAAAAAATACTGTGCTTGTGATAGTTCTGATAAAAAAAACCTGGAAAAAAACGAACGGCAGGTTAAGTGAAAATATACCTTACAAAGAAAACCATTTTTACCTTTTTATGAAACATCTAAAATCCTAAATTTATTGACCATCTGCTAGGCCAGTGTTTCTCATCTAGGGGGTGGCGGGACCATTTTACTCGGCAGTCGGTTTGAGTGTGTGGTTAAAATTTTTTGCTTTCATTTTTTAACACTGCATGATGGCATTATGCTACTATTACTGCACTATTTTTTTGTGAAGTAAATTTCACCGCAACTTAATGACCAAGAAAAACTGGCTCAGGAGGCTATAGCAGCTGAGAATCACTGTGCTAGGCTGTGGACAAAAGAGAAACAAATAAATTTTGTTCTAGGTCTCTGACTCACACAAGAAGCCTATTGTCATTAAACTTGTTTACAACGAAAGGAGTCCTGCTTGCATTTATTCTCTGCACGTGTCATACTCAGAGCCAGACAGAGAGCACCTGCGGGGACCGTAGTGGCTACCAGCTAATGAAGCTTCTGCCCCGCAATCACGACGTGACCCGAATCCTCGCTACCTCGCCAACGGCGGCCACCGTGGCTTCGGTCGATTCTGCGAATGGACACGTGGTGTAGATCGGCTCTTTGGAAGGGGAGGCATTAGGGGGGAAAAAGACAAAAACAGTGTTTGCTTTCCCTTGGCTATAAATTGATTTCCATTTTCCTTACAGCTCCATGAAAAACAATAACACTGATTGAATTATATATGCTCTGTTTCAGTCATGGTTTATATGTCTGCTGTGGCATACTGCGTATTTACTGTAAAAAAAAAGATACTCCAGTAATACACTACTCATGTATTATTGGGTTACTGACCCAAGGACCTCACACAGTGACTCCTGGCAACACGTTAGGAACTCTAGGAGCTCTAACTGGATCATCTGGGATCGGACCTCAATGGATTAGAAACGGAAGAAGTGTGACTGGAGTTGGGGGGGGCTGCAGGGAGATGGCTGCGAAATGCCCCCCACAAACTCTATAAATAACTGGCAGCTATACACATTATATGGGATAGGAGGCCTTTCATATAAGACAGACTGGGGTGCTTACTTTCATTTTGTGCATTTCAAAGCCGTTAATGAAATAACCAGAAAACACTCAAATTAGAGAAAACACTCAATTAGAAAGAGCCTCAAATATCGCAGAAGGTTTTACGAGGCCAGTTGCAGGCTAATTTTGCAAACTGGTAGATACGCAGGAAGATTAGTTGTTCTGTAGCTAGGAGCTTGTGGCAGCCTGCTCTGTGCTGGAGTATGACACATGGGGTTTAACCTTCATTCATGGAAACACACCCTATTTGCAATTTTGACTGTAGAAAACTAATTTATGCAAAACTAATGGAAGAACACCCCAGAGTGGCGCACTGCCATGGAAGATGGGTCGCTTACGAGCATTTGTGTGCTTACGAGGCAATCGAAGCAGCGTTCCCTGTTCGGAAAAACACGGCCTGTACCAGACAGCACCTGAGTGCAGGCCCAGGGTAAAAGAGCCCCTTTATCCATGCCCCCCGCCCCTCCGACCCCCTGCCCGCAGACCGTCCGGCCCAGAGACACCGGCTGCAGTTTCTTCCAACAGTCACTCCTTTGAAAGGGGCCGAATTGGAGCTCATTCTCATTCGCGGCCACGGGTGCGAGAATCTAAGTGGGCCTGGAGATGGGGGCTGTGCGGGCGAGGGGCCCGGAGGACGGCCCTAGACAGCAGCGGGTGTTACTGTGGGCCACAGTCTCATCATTTAGTACAAAACACACTGAAATGCACCAATGACCAGACCAGATGCTTTTACCATATTATAAATTTATACATATATATATATATATATATATATAATTTATTACACTTGTTAGGAAAAAAAGGTCAAAGAGCAATTCCAGAAGATGCTGCAGAGAGGAGTCAAAGCAGCCAGTGAAGGCGGGCGTTACAGGTCCTAGAGCTGCAGGATTCCAGTGAGGCATCTCGCGGTCGCCATCCTCACACCCTGCTCCCACTGCCCGGCGGGTCCTGGTGGGCTCCTCTTCCAACGGCAGATTGGGGAACCTTCTGGAATCTCGTCCGCTGAAGGACACTTGTGCCGTTGCATGCAAATGACCCCCCCCCCCATTGTCTTAATGCAAGGCAGAGTGCAGCTGGAATGATAAATCTCCTGCGTCTGGTTACTGGGCACACTGGGAACAGTGGAGGTCCTGCCTCTATTACTGCCGGCTTTGCCGGACTATGGGCAAACCGAGGTCTGGCCTCCTCTCCCCGTGCTTCAGGAGACCAGCAAGGCAGCAATGAATGTGCAAGACACCAAGAGAAATCCATCTTCCAAAAAAAAAAAAATACAAAATAAAATCCAATGATCAGAAGACAGGCATGTTTTCTTGCAAGTCACCGAACAAAATCTATGTGATGCACTTCATGCAGATAAGCTCTGAAATGCTGCCCCCCCCGGAGGTATAGCAACCCTTCAAAAGTGCTTCGGAAACAGGTCTGTAGTACTCATACTGTATAATAACCTGGAGTTTCATTGTTTTGCATTTAATATATCATTGGCCCAAGTGTAACAGCGAATTATATAGTGCTGCAATCATTAATTATCAATAACACGTGAAGAGCATACAAAAGATACAAGTAACCAAAGAGTAGTTTGGCTGTGAAATTGACATCTGCAGAGTCCATCTCTACATGGTGGTAAACCGGCTGTGGGCCTGCTTCAGCTTCTCGGCAATCTGCAGGAAGAGCACCGAAACGGCCAAGGAGCTTCAACACATTATACAGCCTAGATGTCTGTGCAAGAGATTGGTGCCATTCAAGGAAGCTCATTTTCCTTTGCCATTGCCTGAACCACTTCAAGTTCAACTACCAATTCTAATTCAGAAGAGTTATCTAGATAAAATATTTCAAATAAGTTGCTTAATAAGAGATTTTCTGAAATTTCAGAGGGGTAGATCAAGCAGTCAGCATAAATTTCTGCAGCATCAATTTGTGGCTTGTTGTTAAGCCAAATCTCCATTCTTCTCTGATTGGTTCAGGTGCCCATAACCAACCTCTAGTCCCTAGTGCTAAAGTGACGCAGTGATCCATCACCTACCCCGTGATGTCCAAAAGAGATGCACGTTCCACATAAACACAACTACAATGTGACAACTGCTGACCAGTAGATTCCCGACACATGAAAAAGAGCATAAAGTGTGACAGACAACCCAGCTGCACTCACCGTTTCATAGAATTTCACCTGCTCCTCAAGGTAAAGCTGCATAACCCTGTTGTAGTCATAGATACGGTTGCTATGGAAGTGGTTCATCTCAGCTGGGATAGTGAGGATGGGGGAAATATTAGCTTTCATCATTATGGGAAATGCTCATTCCCCTTCTTGCTATGACTAACAGCAGCATCAACCAAAGCAACAACCTTAACTGATTGATTATTATGGCTGCAGCTTAATGGTAAAGAATTTAGGTTCCAAAAATATAGGTTGCAGGTTCAAAACCCAGAAAGTCTTCTGTTGTGCAATTTAAGCAAGAGTGTTAACCTCAATTCTGCATTTAATGGTAAAGAATTTAGGTTCCAAAAATATCGGTTGCAGGTTCAAAACCCAGAAAGTCTTCTGTTGTGCAATTTAAGCAAGAGTGTTAACCTCAATTCTGCATTTAAAAGAGCTAGCCTATAGAGATGGGTAAAAAAGGCAGTGAATCAAAAAAGCAGCAAGCTACCTTGCAGGGCATAGGACATGATGCTGGCCCGCTTGCCCATGGTGGTCTTCTCCTGCGGGGTGATCTTGTTGGTGGCCACCAGCCTGTCACCCTCCTTCACCTTCTCTATGGCGGCCTGGGCAAAGCAGGAAATAGCTGCCTTGTAGACTGGGAACTGAAAGCTGGAACATGTGCCTGAATGGTATCATTGGGTGATGCATTTCTATGATGGCAGTTGTTTGTATTGGTTTATTCTACTCAAACCTTATTCATGGCATGTGGTTTAGATCGGTTCTGTGTCATATTACGCGTGACTATGAGTGGCTGACAGGCTCGCCTGTAGCGCCCATTGGGTGATGCGTGCTCTCCGTACCTTGTGCACCCCGATGGTGTCTGGGAAGCAGCCGAGGAGACCTTTGTACTCATTATTGACCTCCATCAGAAAGTGTAGGTCCTTCTTTGGCTGCAGGAGGAACAGAAATTGGGAAGAGCTCTGGGTGCCGGTTCCCGCAGGTTTGGGGATTTCCTCCCCGGAATGCCTTCCCTCTCATCCTCATACCATGCATAACTTCTGACAGATTCCATCATGAGAAGATCGCTACATCACTACCTTCCACACAAAGAAGTCACCATGAAGAGGCTCCGCTAGTGCTGTCTCTCAGGCCGGACCTCTGGGACCCCCAGACAGTCCACATGCTTCCTCCCTCTCAGCTCCCGGGGTCCGGGGGTTCCCGAGGACCGACGTGAGAAACGCAGCACTAGGAACACATGCGTGTGGCAACAATCGCAATGGAGCAAACTAAAATGATCTGCCGGACACAGAAAATGATCAGGATTCTAAGGTACAGAATACTGGAGACAATCATTTTTCATTAATGAATGGGGAGAAAAAAAAAAAAGCTGTACTGTAAGATGAACCCCCTCCCCCAGACGAGACTTCTGAAACACCTCCGAGCTGCTGGCAAAAACCCACCATCTCCCAAACAAACTACACCCCCCCTCAGTGATAATCCCACAGTACTCTTATCATATACGTCTCACTATCCTATTATTTATTAGATACAGCACTGGGCAAAAATCTTAGGCAGTCAAAGGAAATGTTGTACGTGTATATTTGCTCAGAACAAAAACACAATATAACATTAGAACATGTGCAAATTAAGAAAATCACAGTAGAGCAAACAGGGACTTCTCTTCTCTAGAAAGTTACTGAGATCTAGTTGGATGGCTAGAAGAACGTGGGTACCAGAACCCTCTTCAGTGGCACCCAAGCCAATCCATGCATTTCTTACATTTCACCATCAGCTTGCTTGACTATTCAACAGCATACTGTATTATGTCACCCCACTTTACTTTGTCTTATGAGATGAACCTTTTCCTCAGCTACGTTGGTTAGCCTCCGCACTCCAGACCATCTGCTATGTCAGTGTGCACGTCCCTAACCTCTTTTCACGTCACCTTACGCAAAGATGTAAGCTGAATTCTTTTCTCAACCCCATACAAGCTTTAAAAAAAAACCCAACATTCTGAACAAACACCACTTTCACTCTGAAAGCAAAACCAGGGAAAAGCTTCCTTTGTTTAGTGAGGGGAGGGGGGTGTTTATCTGAAAATGCAAACAAATGAAGACTGTCTCATGGACTCAACTGAGTACTTAGACTCTTCGCTGCCTGTGTGTTTTGTCTTTTGTGTGTATTTTAATAAGGCTTGCTAGGTGACGTACAGGCAGAGATGATTCAAAATTCTTAGCATTCATAATGTGGTGCCAAAAAACAATTAAACTATTTAACATTGGTGCAATTTTCTCAACTGCAGTCACATTAGAACATATTTGAAATGTCCATGATGCTGCTTGCTGGTACAGTGCCAGGTTGAACCTGAGGATATTATTTCAATTGAATCCATGTGAAGTCCTTTACTACAGGGAACATGGTTTCTGTGAAATTGTAAATGCAGAGAGTGACATGAGGAATCACATGACCAACAAGCCTTAACCAATCAGTGCTTACCAGGATTATCCTCCTATCGGATGCTACTTAGATACCAAACAGAACATCAGTTTTAATCTTGGGCCAGGCAGGGATGACCAGAAATTAAGTTTGCATTTTTTTTGTTTACATCTCAAAGGGCCCAAGATTACGAGCCTGAAGAAGAAAAATAATAGGCCGCGGAAGTATTGAGAACCAATGTAAGAGATCAGATAAGTAAGAAGCAATGGAGTAAAATAGCAGCAACAAATTGTTAGAGGGTGGAGAGAGATTGGGAGGACAGGGAAGGTTCTGTCTAGAGAAAAAACATTAGTGATCTTGAGGGAGACTAGGGTGTGAGCCTTTGGATAAGAGTGTGGCCTGGGAGATCAGCATACAGACATAACTAGAAGACCTGCGTGAAGTTGGGCCCCCCTGTTCTACAGATTCTGATGCTCCATTAACAGTGGTGACCTCAAGCTCTCCTCTCATTGGCCACAGCCCACATCGTAGTAATGCCACTGGCCTTCAGAGGGTCATCACTGAGTTAAACAGTTCTGCCTCTTCTCTGGAGTACACACATCAGCAGAATAAAACAAAAGTGCTACTGTAGTTTGCACAGATTAAATCTTGCTCTCTGTGAGAGACACAGACACTTGTACATACAGGTCACAGCAACTCTTGCGGTCAGAGGTCTGGGTCAGTCCAGCTCCCCTGGAGCAGACTGAAGGGCTTTGCTTAGGGGCCCAGTATGAATAGGATTAATCTACTGCCTACATGATTAGAACCCATGACCTTCTGGACACAGGCAGAGCTCCCTAACCTTACCCAGCACCCTCCATTCATCTAAGCAAATGTCCTGTGAAACCCTCGCCTGTACCCTTCTTAGAGCAGGGTCTGCAAAAGCAGAAACCAGGCTGGACATCCAAGTCGCTCACGACTGGTGTCATCAAGTCCACCAGCAAGCACGTGGCAGGCCAAGGCTGAGGGTGACGGTACCTGCTCGGCAACCATCTGCGCGATCTCCTCATACGTCTTTCCTGCAGCCGTTAGCGCGTCAGTGAGAGTGGCCTCACCTGTGAAACACGTGACCAATCGCGTGACCTACTCTGTTACATCCCATGTCACCCACACACATTACAGCAGGAGGGAAAAAAAAACAGAAAAACACAAAACAATGGTACAATAATATAAAATCAAAGCTGAATATTACTGAAATATTGGAAATTCAAAATAGGATTACAAAATACAAGCAAATTAATGAGCCACTGGGGACATCAACTGTACCAAAATGTTTCAGCTATACAGTGGAACAGCAGAAGGCCATGCTACCTTGATATCCGCTGCTGTTGAAAACGGAAGACAGGTTCTGGAAACCCTTTCCGATCCTCTGGTATTCCTTTGGTAATGCTTGGTGGCACAGCATGCAGAGAAAGGTCAAACCACAACTGAAACACGGTCCAGTACATATAAAAAAATCTCTAGGGTATCTATGGCAAACAGAGTCATTCAATTTGGGGGGTAGAAACTCACCCCCTTTGTGTGGAGCTCATGTTTTATGTGTTTCCTTCAGATACTCTGGTTTATCAGCTTTACCGCTGTGACCCTGTAATGCCGTTGGAAGGTAGACGGCTTGTATCGAACTCACCTTGAGGTGATTGCTACACTATCATTTGTAATGTCTAACTCATTCATTCATTATTCTGACCTACACTGAGGATCTCACTCAAGGTCCTTGGGCACCATGCTGATTTTAGGAAACTTATTCTCCTACCTGAGATTTCACACTACGGGAGCTCAAACGCCGTCAGACTTACGTCCTGTACATCTCTTCCAGTGCTCCTGGCCGACAGTGAGAAGGTCCTTCACACCATCATCCATGGCTCTGGTGAATCTGCTGAACTGCTCACACTTCTGCTCCCTGTTTAATACAGAGAGTGGTTCATCAGAAGTTAAAACCATCAGGCATCATCGAGAGATCAGACCCAACTAACAACCTAATATTTAAAAGTTATACCTTAAACATTACCCTGAACACCACATATGAAACAATAAAATATACAGCAGTAGATTTTAACCATAACACAGAGGACCTAGAGAAGCTTTTTAATATTACCTAATAAGATTAGATGTGCGCTTTCCATTAGGGTCTCTGCTGAGGAGGAGTAAAGAAAACTCACACTTCCATAAGATCCAGGTCTGGCCCCTCTGGTTCCACCAAGGAGAAAATCATGGCTCCCACCGCCTCATCTTTCTCTGATTTTCTCTTCCCCAGCTTCCAGTCCTGAAGGAAGCAGGGGAGCAGTAAGCAGAAGGACTCGGAGCACTGAGACCCATCCACCCGCAGGTGCCTTGGGCGAGTTGGGCTGCGGCCTCGTTAAACTGGGGCAGTTACCTTTTCGTCCTTGTAAGTGAGGAAGAGCTGGAAGACTTCGCTGTTGGAGATGATGGGGTGCCGGCACATGCGGGTCATCCAGCCCTGAAGCCGCTCCATGCGCATCTTGATGAACTCCTCTTCAAAGCGGCCTGAAAGACCCAGGAACGCAAAGGAGAGCTCTGTGTCTGAGCGACCACGAGTCCAAGAGACACCTTCCTCCAAAGTGGCTCACGTGGCAGAGGAAGCGGCGGAGAAAGAGCAGAAAATCGGAGCTCTTGCTACCGCGACACTATCACAAGAGAACAGCAACATGGATGCAACATTCAACATGTGCACTGTGCCTTTAAGCAGCAATTCAATGCCTTCCAAACTCAAGGGGAGAAGGAAGCAAAAGCATTAGCATTTGGACAGCTACCGATTGCACAAGGCTCTGTTACCTGTGACCTGTTTATCTGGTAATGATGGAATGGGAATGGCTGAGCCATATTTCTCCAGAAGCCTCTCGTAGAGCCAATCAAAGTGTTTGTATCTGTGATTGACAGGTCGGTTTGTAGTCTGAAAACATCAAGCGGAGAAAGACAATGGTTATAGCTGAATGTGATCATTTTATGACACCTGGAAGTGCTTTCATCTTAGGGCCTGCTCGCCTTGTACCGTGCCTTAGCACGATTGTCACCCCTCCCACTCAATGTCGGAACCACTGCCAAAACTCAATTATACCCCGTGTCAGAATTGCAAGCATCATATGATCTCCCTAGCTTTGAGTCAATGATTTATGTAACGGATCTTATAATATAGTTCCAAGCAGGCCAGGGCGCAGTACAGGGCGATCATAACAGTCAAACAAACTGGGCTTTGGGGACCAAACGTGCTGGGACTGGTGCGAGTACACCCTCCGTCAGCATAGGACTTACGCTTGCAGTGACCTGGTACTCGATGTAGCTCTTCAGGCCGTACATTTTGGTGCCCTTTTTGGGGTCTGCAACCACACAATCCAACTGCGTCTCTGGATAGAGCCACACCGGGCCAACCTCTCCAACCTGGAATTATGGAAGGGTACCGATTTGGGCTAGACGGCAGGAGCGAAATCACAAATGGCAAATAAGGCATTGCGGTGAATACCCAGTGGTGAACGATGGTGAACGAATGAGCAGACGTCATGGCGAAGCCGCTCACGTCGGCCTCACTTACATATATGGGTATCCTGTCTTTTCCCTTAGGAGGAAGCTTTGAGAGAAGATATATTTCTGCACCAGACTTGGAGAACCCAGGAAACCTGTAGAGGGTTGAGACATTAGATCAGGGGTCTCAAACTCCAGTCCTGGAGGGCCGTAGCCCTGCACGTTTTTGGGTTTACCCTCATTTAACACACCTGATTCAACTCACTGTGCTAATTACCACACAACACTTGAGCTCAATCATTTGTGATGGAACAGGGAAAGAATTAAGCTACACAGGACTCCGGCCCTCCAGGACTGGAGTTTGAGACGCCTGGCATTAGATGGTTACGGCCACAGCCACGGGGAATCGATAGGAAGGACACCTTCAGCCGTGAATTCTCTCACGTACTTGTTGAGGGCGATTTTCATTGATGAGCCGGGGGGCCCCGGCCGGCTCATGGCCCCGCCCTCCCCGGCTTCGGCTTCCGGGTAGCCCCCCGAGGGCTTCGGGTCGTCCCACTCGTCATCCCATTCCTCGTCGTCCGCAGTTCCTATGAAATAGAGAAAGCCGCATGGTCAATGCGTTTCCTAAGCTGACGCATAGATAAGAGAGTGCTGCTAGGCTAGATTAGCTTTCCGGGTTAGCCTGAATGCTTTCCTGCACCAAAATAAGCTAACGGGCTAGAGACAAAAAGCCACCACTCTTGACATGCACTCAGTTGCTTGTCTGGATCTCAGTATATCCATTATGAACACCACAGTGCTCGTCAGTCTGACCTTAAGGCCTTGAGTTTTCATGTTAGCAATATGCTAACAAAACAGTGCATTCTGCTAGCTGCTTTGCAGACCATGCTGCCCAAAGCCTGTGGGCCTCTTTCTGATGTCTTCTGCAGACTTCCATGCCTTATGTGCCATTTCACTGACTCTAAGGAGGGGTCCATCACACTCAAGTCACAGCCCAGTGGCTCAAACATGCCTCAATCAGGCACCCAATACCCTAAACTCACATGGAACAACTGAACCCCAGAACAGACTAAATAAATGCTTAAAGGTTAAAGGTTAAATAAATGCAGTTATAGCAAAGGGACAAAAATATGGTAATGTGATCATGCTATATGCTTTTAACCTATAGCAAAACAAACAGACATCACATGCCATCACAGAATACCTGTGTAATCGATTAGGTAAGGATAGGGATAGATGTCTTGGGAAAAGAAGGGAAAGGACAAATGGTTAATGCAAGGTCGCATTTTACATTCCCACAGCTCAAGAATATCGACAAAATGGGCAAGAATTTGCGACAAACATTGCCATTTCAATATGGTTTTTTGGATGGTTTCAGTTCTGAAAAATGTCATCTTAAATTTGTTTCAGTGCTATAGAAAAGATAATGCCGCATAACATTAAGCATACTGCCTTCATTTAATACAGGCCTTGCTCTATTGCTCAATCCCCTCATCCTACTCTCTGCCGCACCCAGGCGTTATGTGGGTGTCCCCTTGGCCTGGTCCAGCCGCTTGGGTCCTCGCGCCACATGCCCCACATGGCCCAGGTGCCGTAACTGATGCAGGTAATGTGTCTCATTCGAGACTCACAAAGTCATATCAGTGGTACCCAAGGATTCACCGAGGAGACACTGCACCAAAGGAGTCCAGCCTTCGTCTCAGGTCACTGGACTCTCTCCATGTCTCGCAGCCATCAAGCAAGACAGGGAGCACCAGGACTCCGAAGACTTGGAGCCCTGTCCTCTTAGAAAGACATCAGGAGCGCCACACACCCCCTTTCCAGTGACCTCATGACCCCATGCTCTCCCAATCCGTCTACTGACTTCATAGAGTCACCAGAGACATGAATGTCACTGCAGAGGTAAGTGGACCTCTCAACCTGGTCAACACTCTCCCTGCAGACAGACTGCTGATGCTGAGGCTGTGCCCTAGAGGCCATTATTTTTTTATCCAGGACACTCGCAAGCCCATCCAGGGTGCCCGGCGAGACGAAACACCTCCTTCTGGGAACACTGGCAACACCAACACAACCCTCTGCAACCTTGTCACAGAATGTCTCGCACATCACATTAGAACCAGCAGTCGCACCCAAGTCCACAAGTTCCTCACAAAAACTGGCTCATTCTCCTAGTAGGTGGTAGTCTACTGGACCTAAGCTGAATCTTCAGAGTAGAAACAGCAAGAATTCACAAACTGGGCACTTCTGTAGACCCTGCAGTTCTGTAGGAGCCTCCAGTGTCTGCCCACCAGGATGTGATCGATCTCCATCACCACACCACCAGTCCAAGTCTAACGATGTAGCTCAGGGCCCCTGACCTTTTGCATGGAACATGGAGCTACTTTCACCACGGTCGCCAGGCCCGTGGGGACCATTGCAGGCCTCATTGCCAGCCTTGACAACGCCAACGGTAGCACTGAGTCACCCAAGACCAGAGGAGTGTCACCTCGTGGGACCCATCAACCACTGAGCGAAGCTACAAATAAAATGTCTCCTTCATGAAGGCATCACTCACCACAGTCGAAACATACACTGAGATAACAGATAAGACACTCAGATAGTGCCTCAGCCTGAGCCTCACATGCTCGCTGAAAGGGGTGACATCGGACACCTTCAGGATGAGCCACAGGAACAGCAACTCCCTGCATATAGCAGCCACCAGAGCAAGCGGACCAATAATAGCTGTACCCGCCGACAGAAATCTCAGTCTGCGCACTGCAGAAAGTGCTGGCCCTGAAATACAGGGTTTACAGAGCTTCTCTGACATCATGCCAGCGGGCTGTCTCAGATTAGGCCGTGCAGTGGGCAAAGCCTCAGGCACCACACCAGCTCCGATCCCCAACTGGCCCTCCGGACGTTTCGGCTGAACACCACGAGAAAAGTCCACACAAACACAGGGGAACAGAGATTTGAACGCCTGCCTCTGGAGGCGTCAGGCAACTGTGCTACCCACTCAGCCAGCCTGAGCTCAGCTGTCACGGAGTTCTGTTTGGGGAGTTTCTGTTCAGGTTTTTTCAGAGATGACTTTACAGATTAAATTACGCAAAACCGCACCCACATCTGTCCCGGCCTCCTTTGCAAAATAAAAATATGACTGCACACTTGTCAGTGGGGAGGTCAGCTGAAATGCATGCCAGTTCTTTTCTAAACATCTTCAGTGCAGAGACGCTACGGATCCAACAAATCTCAACAAAGCATTCGGCAACGAGGGGTCCTCGTTTTCATGGCCAGACCAGGCTTCCTGGGTCGGCAGGGCGAGGCATCACAAAGCCCTCTGACCCCCCCCTTACTTCCTCATGACACCACAGGACACATCACCCTTTCCGCTGATCACAGCCTGATACACACCATCTGCAAGCCCCCGCCACACTCACTTCATGTTTTTCTTTGAAATCTACTCTCATTTACAGGAAAAACGTAACACGTTTGAATTCCTACTATAGTTTTTTTGATGCAAAATCACCAGCAGGGAGGCATGAGCTGAATTATGCCCACATCTGAAGAGACTGTGAATTCATTAATTACTGAAGAAATTAGATTGGGGGGGGGGGGGGGGGGGGGGGGCAGGCTGTCGTAAAACTTTACGACAGAACATGAACACTGGTGATTCAAATGAGACCGAGCCAGACGGCGGGGAGTAAGAAAGGACCACACGGGCGCACAGGCGTAAGTGAGAGCCATCCGGCCCGAGGGACCCTTACCTGGCCCCTGGTATCCCTGAAGCTGCCCTGGGGCTGCCGAATTCCAGCTGCTCTGCGTTTTCCCCGTCTCCGTGCCCTCCGGCTTGGCTGCCCAGCTGTTGGCTGCATTTCCCGCCTGATCTGTGTTCCAGATGGACCAGGGATCACTGCCGTTGCTCGCCTGCAATGGAATAACACTAACCAGCTTTTCTTTTTTTAACGTGGTGGGGTCTC
This sequence comes from Petrocephalus schoutedeni, assembly GCA_026780765.1. Taxonomy (NCBI): domain Eukaryota; kingdom Metazoa; phylum Chordata; class Actinopteri; order Osteoglossiformes; family Mormyridae; genus Petrocephalus; species Petrocephalus schoutedeni. The sequence continues at coordinate 17,289,268 of JAODKL010000039.1, forward strand.
TGATGCAGATTTAAAGGGCTGCTTCAAGGCAATTCCATAGCCCTGAGCATGTAAGTTGAGTCTGGTCTGGCCTCTTCAAACGACTCTGAACTGCCACTTTAAGGCTGAGGTTTCCTCTAAATCAATCATCACTGACTAACTACCACAGGATCTGCTGTAATCCCAGCGCAGGACAGCTAAAGATTATACCATAACCTACGATAACATGCATCACATACTTTAAAGGGACAAATATGCATGTTACCTGCTGCACAATCCATGCATGCAAAATACAGATAGATGCATATATGAAATTTTTACCCCAAAACGTGTTAAAACACAGTTAACTTCAAAAGGGAAGGAGGGCCCTTCCATTGATGCTTTGGCTATCTGATTTACATTTATCATAAATGGCTTGTTAAACACTACTGCTATAGCCTTGAGAACAGCAGTCAATCTCAGGCATCCAAATGCTACAAAACGTACTTCTTGATAGACAAACCAAACAGGGGGAGAATAGTTAAAGAATGTTCCAGAAAGCCAGACTTCCAGGGAAGGCTGAGCAGGCAGGCGCTTTTAAATCTTTTCTCGTTAGAAGTTTATGTTGACACAGAGTTCTTAATGGTGAATTGGGCCAACTTATCCAGCCCCAAGGCAACAAAGAGATCAAAGTTTACAGCTGCCCACTTTCCTCCTGCTGAAAAGCAGCTTTCAGACTGACCATCAAGAACATTTACCCTTTGTGAGGAGTATTGATCAGTTGTTGCAGATGTAACGTTAGACGATCCAAGTGCTTAGACTACAGAGAGCATGCCGAGGTTATTCAGACAAAGTCACGGAAGCGCTCAGGCATTGAGGTAACCTTGGAAACACTTGCTTGAAAGCATACATGCCTAATGTAAACAGGCTATGCAAGCCATGCAGTCAGCGTCCATATGAGTAAGAGTTCCCCCTTGTTCGGTCAAGCTAGCTAAGTCACTTGTCGCTAATGGAGCCACTTGGGCAAAAACACAGCCCAAAAACATTTAGCAGGCTTCAAAAGTGACCTGAAACGTGTAGCGGCACATTTGCCAGAATTACTGCCTTTCAAACTATAAGCATGAATGCAATGAAGATGCATAATACCAGTATCGGGAAAGGCCAGCTCTACAGCTAGGCAAACTCAGATCTCAACACATGAAGGCCTTCACCCAGGGTTTAGCCATAGGAGGTAAAGACAAACATTTACGGGACAAGTGCAGCTTTTAGACTGCAGCTCAAATTAGAATGGAACTTCACTGTTCAGATGGGCACTGAATTGCGTTGAACAGCTATATGTAGGTTTTAAATGCTCAAGTGAGACTGTATAATGTAAATAATTAAGTGATTACTAGAGTTAATACTAACGTCTTTGACATAAAAATCTCAGTTGATAAAATCAAGAGGAAAACTAAATTTCTTTAGTTACGTGAGAAACGAGACCTTAAAATGTTCATTGGGGGTGGGGCATCGCACTGTCAATCATCACCTGACCGAAAGTAACCAATGAAAAGCAGGTAAACCTGCTTTTGACAGCACATGATCCCACCCCGGGAAGTTCTCAATTCCCTCATCAGTATAACTGCGTGACGATGTCGTGCTGATTGTAGTGGGGGGGGGGGGGGGGGGGGGGGGGG
>JAODKL010000039.1:17300519-17326453 GCA_026780765.1 Petrocephalus schoutedeni
CGGCGGAAGTGGTGGGAAGTTGTTGGTCAGTTTAGAGCATTTTATTATTGGTCTGGAAAAAGGTGGTTTATAAAAATATTATAATAATGCAATTAGAATAAATTTAATACAAATATAATGGGTCAATAATGGATAAATACAATCTAAAATCATATAAAATGAATAAACAGTCCAGGGACACCTGTGAACACCCTTCATCCCCGACCAGCGCCCACACTGAGCGCGATGCCCGGCGCAGAGGCAGCCCGCCGCCACTCTCCGCGACACTGGCGGAAAGCGCAGTTTGACACCGCGCCGAAAACAGAAGTCATTCGTTTCACTGTCGTCTTTCGGCGGCCCCCATCTTTCATTTCTCACCGCATGAGTCACGGGGGAAGCAGGAAAGACGCGAAACGTACTGAAAGGCAGCCAGCCGAGCGCCTTATCCGGCAGATGCCGGCCTCCGGGCAGGAAGCCTGCTGCAGCCCGCAAACGGCCCGCTGCTTTGCTCCACGTCCCGGACCCATTCGGGCTGCCCGGCCGCCCCCCTCACCCCCCAGGGCTCTGACCTGCGGCCCCTCCCCGCCTACAGCTGCAGTCATGCCGCGTTCGGGGGACATGAGACACCGGGAGACGGTGACGCTGCCTCCGGGCCACAGGCGCGTCCGTCTCGGGGCGACGGGGCGCAGAATGGAGGGAAAGCGGCAGCGCGGGCGAAAAGGAACGGAAATGTCGAGCGGATGATATTATTATTATTATTCTATTATATTATTAGGATTATACCCTCGCCCCAGACTTCACAGGGACTAATATGGAGCCTAAAGTATTAAGAATCAAAGACAGGTATACAGTAAATAATTAAGATACAGTGTAACCCAGACTGCGCACAAACACCTCGTTACATCGCTTCAGGTGACGGGGACTCGGCGCCCGGCGCGCCGGACTACGCTACCCGGCATGCCCCGCGACGCACCCAGCCCCGCTGCATGCGAGTCCTTAAATGTCACAAGACACTTTATGGCACAGATTTTTTTTCCCACCGTACAAAACGCAACGTCAAATTAGTTATATACTCATAACTTTATCCCAACTTTACTCATGTATCATAGTTTTAAAAGCCCCCCCCCCCATTCAGGCATAACGCCACGTTAGAGAAGTACCCGTTACTACGGGACGTCAGCACGGAGTTAGCCGTAACCTTCCCACGGGAAAATAACAGTTTATCGTATAACGTGCGCGAACGGACGGCCGATGTGCGTCCTACCTTGACGGCCATTGTGTCCAGATGTATCGGTTAGTAAACGGGAGCAGCGCTGTTTTCGCCGGGACGGGTCCTCAGCCCGACATCGCGCCTCCGTGGGCTGAGCGAAAACAAGGCAGTTCTTCACGGCGGGGCTGCCGAACTAATTTTAATACATCACTAAATAGAGAGCTGCCCTTTGACCCGCGAAAAGAAAAAAAGAACGGAGCTTCCAATAAGTGCGGCCGAGAAGCGCCGGCTCCAGTGCGCAAGGAAGCGCTGGCCGCGGATAGGAGACGGTGTCCGGAGGAGCCGCTCAGCCCGGCTGCCGCGTCGTCCCGGATCCGCGGAACCGGAAAGATACGGGCCACCGGCCGAGCTGATTTAGCGCATGTCCGCGTTATCGCCGTTATTATCATTATTGTCGTCATCATAATTGTTATTATTGTTATTTCTTCATTTGACTTATGGTGCAAGAGTAAAACGGTGGATGTATATTGCAAATTTTAGGCTACTTTTCCCAGTTTCACTAGATCTTGTAGGAATGAACAGATAGGTCATAACATCTTTAAAAACCAGAAAAAAGGACGCTGTAAACATATATATATATATATATATATGTGTGTGTGTGTGTGTGTGTGTGTGTGTATATATATATATATATATATTGTACTTTTGAGGTGTGGTGAGTGTTTTAGTGCGAGTAAACGAATGCCCTGTAAACATTTGGAACTACAACGGAATGTTATTTACTACGCTTTAAGTTTGTTAATAGTTGAGCTACAATGGGTGCATGTGCTGCGTAGATAACAGTTTTAATCGCACTGGCGTGTAGGTGGGGCACGTACGTATATGTATGTAATATATATATCTGCAAAATCCAATTAGTACACCAGTGTGACATAACTATAAATGTTTTGTAGGCCTTTTTGTAAACCCTTCTCACTCTGCTGAGTCGGAATAGCGGCTGGAAGACGGCTGTGGCTCGAATACAAATAATGGGAACCGTTCGTTATGGCGTTAATATGGGTGACACTGGCCACCTGAGCAGTAGTTGATGTGCGGACCTGAGACTGCAATACGAAGGTGGCCGTTTCAGATCCCCTTATCTGCTGCAGCAAGACACCGAGCTGTTCCTGTGTCACATCTAAATCGGTGAAAGCTTTGGGGAAAATGTTCAACAGGCACCAAAATTATAGATTATATTACATAAACTTTATTAATCCCGGCGGGGAACTATTGATCCCAGCGGAACTGGACCCCATAACGGCACAGCTCCAGGATAACTCGATAACCCAAATAACAGTGCATGCCACCCGCCTACCGTTAAACATTCCAGGTCTCCCGAAACTGATTATAAGACGTTTGGTTAGGTGATATGGTTTATCAGCAGCTGATAACTACCGTGCATTGCTCTTGCATAGCTCATGCATGTTTCCCTTTTTATTATGAAATAGTGTTTTTATGGGAACTGAGAATCATCATGGGTGCTTGCGTGGTGCTGTGTGGTTGGACACATCTGCTTGTCTTGCGCAGAATCGCACGTTTTCACATTCCTGCCCTCCAAACTTCTGGATCGGGTTTATGCTGAGAAATACTTACACGCGAGAGCCCCCTGGTGGAGAAGAACGGAAACGGCACGTTGTCTTCCAGCGTCCGTCCGCGCCTTATCGCGAGGAGACGGCTGATAGAAACGAAATTTCCAGCGCGTAGTCACACTCATCAGCTGAGTACTATATATTGCTCTAAGTTATATTCACATCATCTCAAGTAAAAATAGTAAAACCATTATATTATTTTTATATTGCAGACTTCAGTTTGTTGAGTATGTAGTCATCTTAAATTCATAATTGCTTGCACAATTGTTTTTCTAAGCTGTCCTTTTTGGATATAAGTGGGTCACAGATGTTTGCTCCAGTCAGCATTTTATGATCATGGTTTAGGTGTCTTCCAGCAGCAGAATAAGGCAACATTCTGAGTTCATTCTGAAAGTTTTGTCAGAAATTACAGTCTTATATATGCTCTCGTGAGTGCACTCCCAGTCGAAGGTGCTTCAGCACAAATGTTGCACTCTTCTCCCAAAACCCTGCCCCCGCCAGGCCCCGGCCGGGGGGGGTGCATTTTCCAGCTCAAGGCATTTGCCTGTTGGACCTCCTTTTCTGCTAGTTGTATATCATTAAATATTATATTATTTTCTCTCCGTTTATATAAGAAGCTTGGCCGTGATCCTGATTTTAGCTTAGAGTTGCTGCACTCTCCCTGTCTTTGAGTCACTCCCTGTCTTTAAAAGCCCCAAAGATCACTTGTCACTGCACTGTCAGAAATAAAGGGTACAGTTTTGTTCCCCAAGGTATAAGTAACATTAATGTACCCCAATGATGCAATAATGTTCCTCAGAGTCTATTTCGGTACTTTAAATTAGACTAATAGCCTAATGCCTGCAGGTAGGGTACAAATGGCAGACCCTTGAGGGTACAGCCCCAGTTTCGAGTAATTGTCCCTTCAAAGGTACAAATTGGTACTATTCTTTAACTGTGTGTGACTTCCGCCCCCTTCCAGTGATATGGCGTGACCTTGAACCTTGAGACCATGTAAATATTAGCTTATGCCAAGCTGCAAACCTCCGGCACACACCCGGGTGGGGGGGGGGGGGGTGCTTAGGCATGTGCAAACTGTGCACCTGCACAGGGCCGCCAAATCCCGGGGGCCGCCAGGCCACACGCCAATATACATATATATATTGAATATAAAACAGAAAGAGAAATGACGACACAGCTGACGGCAATGTGGCGGAAAAAAACATTGTGTTTTTTATTAGTCAGCATGCTGTATAGTGTGTTTACTAATGTCGTTAGACTCGGAGCAGTAAGCGGTATGTAGTATTATAATGTTCTGCTGCAATGAGAAACTCAGTGCTAAGACAATGCAAAATGGAAAAGTGAAAACAATAGAATAAATAGCAAACGATAAAAATAAAGAAATACAAAAGAAAAAGTAAATAAAAATAATTAAAAAAAAACAAACAAGCAAGCTGCCCAGCTGGGCATTGCTGCTACCGCCACGTGGTCCCTGGTGGGAACAGCAAAAGCTGGCAAAACGCATCGGCAAATTTCGGCAAAAGGTAAACGCTCGTGTCATGAGCACGAGGCGGCTATGCTGTGTCCGCAACGGACGCGGCCATCCGCCGTGCATAAGATGCCATATTGGCATTGGCAGGCGAAGGGGCCACCGATTCTCTCTGTGCCCGGGGCAGCCACGAGCCTAGAGCCGGCCCTGCACACACTCACTCACATGCACGCCGCGTCTCTCCCTGCTTCCTCCTGGCAGGGCCACTGACTTCCGGGACTGACCCAGGAGCGGACAAGAACTTGACAGAGTTTTCTGCTGGCTGGATGGGAATCACAGCAACCCTGAGCTTACAGCAGCTGCCACTTTGGTGGCCCGTTTTATGACTTCGGCTGAAATACGAACCTCAGTGCCAGGCAGTCATAAATCTGCTTCTGACATTACCACTCAGAGCAGTGCACCAAAGCACATTTTACCTGTGATCCATAAATTGTCCTAATCTCTGCTAATAGAGTCAGCAGCCACACCACCTGCAGTGCAGACCAGGTGATCCACCTGAGCCCAAGCAGCTTTGGGCCTACCCGGTACTTGGATGGGAGACCATCTAGGAGAGCTGGGCTGCTGCTGGGTGAGGTGCTGGTGTGGCCAGCAGGTTAGTGCATGCTGTGGTCTGTGTGGATCCCAATTCCACAGTGCAGTGACAGGGACACTGTGTTGTAAAAATGGTGCCGTCCTTCGGATGAGACGTAAAAGTGAGGTGCTGAATCCCTGAGGTCATAAAGGACTCCTGGGCATCCTTCAAAACTGTAGGGTGGTACCCCGATGATTCTGGCTACGGTCACGTCATCCGGATGGGAGCTACACAGCGGTGCTGGCTGGCTGGCTGCTACTGCAAAGTGCTCTATAAATGCAACATTCATTCATTCAGTATTATCCGCTTGCACTATGACTTGTGTAATTCAAAAAGAACCTAAGTGTAAGGACGGTGCACCGGATGATGTGACACGGGGATATGGGGAAGGCTGCCTCTATGTGGGGTCATGAACAGAGACGTGGTTAAAGATCCTGAGAGGAAATATAACTAAACAGAGTCTTGCAAGAAAAATGGGGGTCAGGTCTTCAACCTGTGGTGGGGGGGGGCTGTGTCAAAGACCGTGTTCTGGGCCCAGAGGAGAAACAAAACCCAGTTTTATATTCGTTCATTGTTCATCAGTATTAAGATACAGGAGACTCAATGAATTAATTACGAAGTGAATGAATGAATGGGCTCATCACCTGACTCCAGCCCCCCACTGCGAATTTTCTGGGTTTTAATAACAAGACGGATTTTTCCTTGATTACTCAAATATGAATCAATATGTAATATTTATACTAATGATATACTGAAAGCACATCCAAGTTCATAAGGTGGTTGTTGTTGATCATCCATGGTGGATGACCTCACCTACATTGAACATATTTTCAGGGATAAAATGGGCACCTTCAGCCCCTGGCACGTCACCCAACCTGCCGCTCCGCGGGCCTTGTGTGTGATTAGTAGGACAGCAGGGTCCAAGTGGATAACCTCAAGCCATGAAGCTAATCATAATCGGCAGGAGAGCTCTCTGCCCCACAGGCCAAATCCTGTCTGGTGCTACCCAGACCTGAAACAAGAACTCTCTGTTGGGCTCAGAGCTGCGTGGGGGTCAAAGTCTTGGCATTTGTAGCATAATCCTCCAGAGACCACCACTGGTGATGCCGGTCTCTATGACCTCGAGAAATGTTATGGACTTCAATTCACTATGTGACACGAGGAACAGCAGCACCCAAGCAGCAGGCAACTGCAAAAAGCGGTAAGTCAATTGTACACATATTTGTATCTTCTGGAATGAACAGAAACACTGGCTGAACAGCAGTGTGCAGACTGTGGTTTATGGGGTTTTCTCCCTACAACTTAACTTTTGTATCTGGATCATTGGTCTTTGCGGTACAAGTCTTTTCTGTTCTGGAACTTTCATTTATATTAATTAGTACTTGATGATCCATCAGAATACATTTTCAAAAGTACCATGCAATCATCATTGAAAGTCTATTAAATGAATGCAATTAAATGAAATATATTAAAAATATGGTTATAGGTCTTCTGGTTGATATAATTATTTGATGTGGTCCTGTGTTTCCATACAAGGGGATCTGACCAGTAAAATGTGTTTAAATTACACTGAAGTTACAGAGGTTGGTGTTTTATTGAACCAAATATAAAGAAGCCAATGAGGTATCTCATTTGGCCTCAAATGATACCTCAAATGAGGTATCTCATTTCATCTCACTTCATAACAGATTAAGTACATTTACATGGTCTTTATCAGGTTTAGTGCAAGTATGTGAATCAGAATGCTGGTTTGAATTGAATATATGTCATTATTGTGTAAAATGCATGAAATTGCTGGATTATGAAAACCACAATGACCACTTTCATAAATACAATTGGGATTAAGTTCCAAATCTCATCGTATAATGCTAAGCTGTCTCGTGAAAAATAGTACACTTGTCTGATTTTGGAATGTTTTTATCCACCACTTAATGAAACTATTTCACTGATTATTTTCAAAAAGAATACCCCACTCCAGAAATTCCAAGCACCAGAAAAAAACATGCCTCAATGTAATCATGTTCATCAGAACTGTGTCTTTTGTTTCACACATAAATTTTGGTGTGATTTTTGGGCCCCAGATGTGCAGTGTTCCTGGGGAGTTTGGAAAAGATCCAGCTAATACTTTTTACTGTTTTCACATGATCAAATTTCTTCTGCATCTACCCTTTCCTTGATTCCCTATCACATAGTGCCGCTGCTTCAGGAGCTTTTGAGGCTTAAAGTAGTTGAAGTAGCTCAAAACGTCTGGGAAGACATGGATTATCTGCTCACCCTAAATCTGACAATTGATTGGTGCTTAACTCATATGTATTTTCCATCCAGGGAATATGAAATTTGGTTATATGGACGTGTCAACATTAATATTCCAGCAGAATAGTTGAGATTCTGTTTGTCTTCTACAAAACCTAAATGACTGTACAGATTACGTTTTCTAGAGGTATAGGTAAATGTTAAATGGTAATTGGATTATTTTTATATTCATCCATTCATTTATTCACCTTCTAGACTACTTGTCCTGTAGGCCTATGGGGAGGCGGGGATCCAGAACCTATTCTGAAAATAAGGTGCACAAGGCAGGAATACCATAGGACAGGGTACTAGCCCATTGCTTTTTCAGCAATGTAGCAATTCTAAAAATTCAGTTAAAGATAACTAAATTCAAAATATTTTGAATATCTTCATTTGCTTTGACCTTGACACCCCTGCGGGTGTAATACAATATTTTAGTTGTAGAATATTCTCATTTGTTGAGCATAGCCACTTTAAAAGTGAACCAAATTCTGTAGTTTTATATGGGGTCTCTTGCTGTTCGATATCTGCATCAGCAGTCATTCTGTTATTGCTTTTATATGACCCAAACTTCTACATAAATGTTCGTCGCCACATTTTGCAACATGCACGTCTTCGCTTACGTAAGGGAGGGGAGGTCGTGCGTAAAGCCGGCGTTGAGTTGTAGTTTTTTTCCTGCGTGCGTGAGTAACGTGCGGGGGCGGGACTTCCGGCGGAGGCACTGCGGCGGTTTCCGAGCCTACGGCAGGACGACGGCGATGTAGCGCAGCTGGCCTTTTCCCCGCGATCAGAATGATATCGCAGCGGGAGAGGGGGGAGCTCGCACGCTTTTACACAGTCACCGACCCCAAACGGCACAAGAAGGGATACACCGTGTACAAAGTCACCGCCAGGGTAAGCCTCTGTCTCCGTGGTCAATTTAAGCTGAGGTGTTTATTGCCCCCCCCGCCCCATTTATGGTTTTGCTGGCGTTTGCGCTGCTGTGCCACCAGTCTGTCTCCGTCCTGCATTAGAGCGCCGTTTCTGATGCCTGCTGATTCCAGGATGACCCCGCCGGGGGGCCGCCCGCCCCCGGTGTCCCGGTCCCGGCCGGGTCCGTGTTTGGCGGTGTGTCTGACATCTGGATAGACCGGCGGCCGGCAGTGTGCGAAATGATCGGTCACCCAGGAGACGGGACCCGGGAAATGAGAATAATCTTGAAATAGACGGGCCACCGTGAAATAGACGGGCCACCAGAACCAGTCCTCTGACAGCTGACCAGTGCGGCTTCCACTTTACGGCGCTGATTTTAATGCCAGGGTGATCGGCGTATTCCGACATGCATGCATACCTTTGCAAATCAGTGGTGGGTTTAAAGAGGTTTTCACCATACAGTCCGACCCCCAGCGTTCTCTAATGTCAGACCAAATTCGTAACTGCAAGATATACGAAGATTTCACACGTTTAATTTCATTATGGATTATGGCATCCTTTATGCCCTTATATGAAAGCTGACAAGCTGAAATACATATGAGTTTTGATTCACAAAATGTCACATCATTATCGTCATATGTTATATTGTGTTTGCTAGAGTAGCAACAGTTTCTTTCATATTGGAAAATGAGTAGATTTTTTCACATTTCTTTGTTTCACGTTTTTGATATTGGTACAGTAGAAGTCTGCATCACCATTGTTCAGTGCAGTCACGCATCTTGCTTTGTATTTGTGTCATTTGCTTCCTTCATTCAGCAGGTGTCTGTGTGTGTGTGTGTGTATGCATAGGGTGAAATGTGCACCGCTAGCATCACCAGCTGGGCTGTGAGTTTGAATCCCATGCCTGGCTTTGTCTGCATGGACGGTATCTCTATTGCACACTTTTATTTTGCCCTTTGTGCAGTTATGAGTACAGGTACATAGGGATTATTTGTCCTTTATATATCCCTCGTCTCCTGTGAGGGACACTCCTAAAGAAACTGGACGTCTTCTCTCTGGTGCCCCTGCAGAGTAGAATGATTACTCTGCGGGCCAAGGGATCTGAACCGACGACCATCTGGACACTGGCGTAGATTACTAACCCACAGAACTACATATGAGCCTTGAATATCCAACTTGCCCTTTGTGTGTACAGTTCAAACGTGGTTTAGCATGTAACTTTTTGTGTAATTTGGGAGCTTTCACCTTCATCATCGGTTAAAGAGATCACGGCATCACGTCACAATTATATCGTTTATTAAATATAAAGATACCCTGAATTTATACTGATTACTAAGTTTTGGGTGTCACAAAACACATCCCATTAATATTTTAGCCATACTGCTAATCTGCTTACCAAACTGTGGGCGTAAGTAAATGTCTGTATAGTACCGAAAAGCCGGCATCTGAAGCCCTGCTCATTATTGCACATGCGCGATATAATCCGAACGTGTTATCGCCCAGCTCTATTTGCATTCCATTGTAATGTAAATCAAAATAACCATAAGTTTATTACCATTCTTGTTTTTACTACCCGTTTGCCTTTTCCAGATGGTACCTTCTTTAATTCAATGTTGTCAGATTCCATTCATGTGTGTCTATCTCATAAGGTCTCGGGGAAGGATTTTATTATAGCGTTATTACTGTAAATTGAGCTGTTTCTGCACTGAATATGCCGTCTTCCTTTTCCCACATTCTGTCTGAAAGGATTTGACATGCTCTCCCTTGCATCGGTGCGTAGCACTTGTGCGATACGCCTTCCGTGATCTTTAAGATCCGTTAGGCCGGGGGGGTTTTAGTGTTTGGGGGTGTGTTTGTGGTGTGTGAGATGAGCTGCAGTCGGTGCCTGATGTGTATATGTGTCTTAAGAGGACGAGGAGCTTCCTGCGGGCTGTGAGTGTCGATGAATTAACTTGTCAGTCTGCGTGCGCAAGCTGAACCTTAACCCCCGAGTGCATTTTGGGTCTCGGCTCGTCTTTTCAGGGGCTCTGCCGCATTGACAGGCCAAGCAGGAAGTGGGGAGGCTCGCACAGGGTAACTGAAGTGCAGAAATGAGCAGCATCAGGATTCTGTCCCCCGTGTAGATTATAGGGCGCATCAGCCTTTTGGGCTCAGTGGCACGGTCAGAGCAGTAAGCTGTAATGACAGGGTCACTGGCTTAGATCCCAGAGCTAACAGCGTGATGTCGCTGTTAGGCCCCTGAGCAAGGCCTGTAGGCCCTTGTTGCCCTAGGGACCTGCTTTAACCTTCTTTCTTAAAAATGTACGTCGCTTTGTATAAAAGCATCTGCTGGACAATAAAATGAATGCATCCCTAAAACAGCCTTGGGGGTTATTTCTCCTCTGAGGCTGTCAGTGCCTGGCTGCTCGCAGGTATTCATTGGAGGGAGTCGCCCTGAGCGAGGTTCCCAGGGAGTGACCTCTGTCTCCAGGGGCAAGAGTGGCCAATGAGCCCCGGTTAGGTGAAGCTGCCGGCTTTACCGCCGCTCGTGCCTCAGGTATCTCCTAATCCCTGCGAGGGTGGGGCTGGGGGGGGCGGTACCGCCGCTCGTTCCTCAGGTATCTCCTAATCCCTGTGAGGGTGGGGGGTGATGAGTCAGCAGCGTGAGAGTTGCCCGGTCGTGCTTGAAGCTGAAGCCGGTTTTTCACGGAGTGTCGGGTCACAGTGGGGGGAAGGCTCACCAGCTCCAGCTATCGGTGACAGTGTGGGGTGGGGGGCAATTACATATAATGACAAGGCCAGCCTTGTGATTGGGTGGGCTAGGCCCACCCTGCCCCCCTCCCCCCTGTGAAACTGGGCCCGGTCGTAAGTCCGATTCGATGTTGTAACATGAGGGACAGGCCTGGTCTTGAATGCTTCGAGAAACGCATGAAGCAGTGCACAGTATTTTATCATCTGTGCAAAGGAAACGTGTACAGTGGTACCTCAGTAAACGTCCTTTATCCATTCCGGATCCTTGGACTTATACCAAGCAGGACATATACCAAACTAATTTTTCCCATAAGAAATAAATGGAAAATAATGAATCCCTTCCCATGAAAAAAAAAAAAAATCCTATTCTTATAGGCATATTATACATTGATGGGGTTTAACTTCCTTTGAACTCATGGTTTATGAATTTACTAAAAATTTGTGAAAAAAACACAAAATCACGTGAAAATCCACAGAGAGTTATAGCGCGGGCTGTACACTGAATGGTAGCAACTGACGCACTGACGCTGGTGGGCAGCCGCGGTTTGTCTCGAGAGAGGTAAGCAAGGGGAGCCCGGTGTCCTGGCTCAGTTTGACACATACAAGTTCTAGCTCTAGTACGCGAGTCCTATTCCAAACAAAGGTCGTATACTACGCAAAATTTTCCTCGTCCAAACAGGACTTATACCAAGTTGGACTTATTCCAAAGTGGTCCTATACCAAGGTGCCACTGTATTTGTGAGAGCATTCTTTTTGAACCCTTTTTGAACACTAGAGGGTGGTATTGGCATAAAATATATACTGTATGATGGTCTCGCTTTTTTGACTAACAGTTTATATATTCACTTAAAATTGTGCCGATGAACTGTGGTCCTGCCAGGTCAGGGGCCCTGATTTTAATTTGACAGAATGAATGTTTAGAATCGATTTGAGCTGCGCTAATTTGCTGTATCACCGTGTCAGCTGCTGCCGAGAGCTTGTTTTAAGAATCGTCTCGGTGCAAATTCTGCAAACATTTTCCTTACTTTAACAATTTGATGTTTTAGCTTTTGGTTATTGCTTGTTACCTGGAACTGTCTGGACCTGGTGTCTGAATACTTTGTGACCCTGTCACTGCATGTCTGTGACTGCCCTTCTGTACACGTGTGTCTGTGTCGGCACGGCACTCTGTCTGTCTCTGTGTGCTCTCTTCTGTGTGTGTGTCTGTGCTCTCTTCTGTGTGTGTGTCTGTGCTCTCTTCTGTGTGTGTGTGTCTGTGCTCCCTTCTCTGTGTGTGTGTGTGTGTGTCTGTGCTCTCTTCTCTGTGTGTGTGTGTCTGTGCTCTCTTCTCTGTGTGTGTGTGTCTGTGCTCTCTTCTCTGTGTGTGTCTGTGCTCTCTTCTCTGTGTGTGTCTGTGCTCTCTTCTCTGTGTGTGTGTCTGTGTGTGTCTGTGTGTGTGCCCCCTGTGTCTGTGTGTGTGTCTGTGTTCTCTTCTGTGTGTTTGTGTGTGCCCGCTTCTGGGTGTGTGTGCCCCCCCCACCCCGTGTGTATATGTGTGTGTGTGCCCCTCTGAGTCTGTGTGTGTCTGTGTGTGTGTCTGCCCCCTTCTGGGTGTGCATGCTCGCTCGCCCTCCCTCCCTCTCCCTGCCAGCCAGACCCGTCTCCCAGCATAATGTCTTCATTGTCTCCTGGCCTGACAGGGTCTCTCTCCTCCCGGGGGAGCCCATTAGCACATGAATGGCGGTGGAGAGTGTGTCCCCACAGGCCTGGTGCTGAGGAGGTCTCCCAGTCCTGTGGGGGGGTGTCTGCAGCTGGTCTGTGCTGATTGCCTCCTGCTTCTCTCGTCTCCCCCACAGATCATCTCCAGGAGGAACCCAGAGGACGTCCAAGAGGTATCAGCCCCTCTCTACTTATTACCGCGGTCTCAAGGCGACACTAGGGGGCAGCAGTGGGTGGCTCTGCAGAATTGCAGCTGAATTGGAGACTTCTCCAGCACACAGTCGATGTGGCGTCTTGGCACCTCCCAGTGGCTCCTCTCTGCACGAAGGTGGTTTTCCTGAAGCCTCTGTGCTTTGGCTGTGAGCTTCAGAAACGGCACAGTGCGCAGAGCTCTTACTTATGTTCCCTGTGTGTGAAATCAGTGTGCCCACTCTGCTTCTACATTGGCTCTCGCTGCTCGGCAAGGACATCGTACCATAGTGTTAGATTGTGTTTAAAAAGAATTATAATAATAAGAGTCCTCGATCTCACAGCATTTGCTGTATAAATTAAAAAAGTTACAAAAAATTGTTAACATTTTACTTAAATGGAATACTTGGGGAAGATGGCAGCCTGATGTGCTCCGGCCCCTCGTGGACGGCTTGTGGAGGTTCTCCAAGGACGCGGCGGTCAGGCCGCGCAGTAAACCCGGCGCCCGTTAGTGTCTGCGGTGCTGCTTCCACACGCAGGGGTGCTTGGTGACTTGGTGGGGCTGTGTGTAAGGGGTGAGGGGTGTGTCAGGGGGGTGCGTCAGGGGGCATGTGTCAGGGGTGTGTGCCAGGGAGCACGTGTCAGGGGGGTGCGTCAGGGCGTGTGTGTCATGGGCGTGTGTCAGGGGGGCCTGGGGGGGAATGAGGAGCAGAGGACGGCGTGACACGCTGCCCGGCGGACAGAATCAGGTCACCCAGACCTCAGCCCCTCCCCGGCTGGCCATGTGACGCGAGTGAGAGAGGAAGAAAAGCTGCATTTCCAGGGGGGAGAGGGGTGGCGTTGTGTTCCACCCCTCGCGGTCCTGACCTCCTGTGATAAAGCAGGCTGTGTGTTCGGGCCCGACGAGAGTGACAGAGAGTGACGGGGGGGTGTCACTGGCACGCCATGGAGTTTCCCAGCACCCTCTGTGTGACAGTCAAGTCGCCCTTCTCTGCCCGTTAGGCAGCATAGTGCTTAGAAATTTGTACGTGCCAGGTTGTTGGTTCAAGTCCCCTAATGGAGATTAAAATTACTACATAAAATATTGTACATTTTATTATATATTTTAATATCATTTTGATTATGAGATGCTCAGCTAAGCAGCTAAATGTAAGCAGTGTGATATTTAAGACCAGCCATTGGGGAGATGGGATGTGTCTGCATATTTAAAGGAGTGAGGTTGTGGCATGTTGCCATGACGACAGACTGTGCTGACCCTTGTGCACTTTCCTGTGGGGTCCCTGAACACTGTGCTGCCATCTTACCCCCGTTAAACTGCCCGCGGTTTTCTGATTGAGGGGATTACAGCGTGTAAGAAGCGTCTTAAACCCGGATTACATTACACCGTAAGAGACGGCCGTCTTGCCGGCGCTCCCGGGAGACCCCCTTATCAGCCGAGGGCACGCGTGATGTCACACGCGTGATGTCGCACGCGTGATGTCGCACGCGTGATGTCGCACGCGTGATGTCGCACGCGCTCGGCGACCGCACGCGTTGCCTGGCTCAGATGCTCAAATAATGATGGGAAACATTTCTGACGTTTCACTCCCTTGAAAGGGCAAGTTTTTGATGCTGATAAGTTTTTGAATATTCTAATTTAATCTCATGGCATTTTCCTTACATAATAAAAAGACATGACATATTTGTGGTACTTGTGGTAGAGGTCAGTGTTAGGGGGGAATTCCGTGCAGTTTTTTCCCTGGCACACTTTACACTGTTGCTGTTAACTATTCTGTACTTTTGTGTCTTGTTGTCTATGAATGTCTAAATATCTTTGCCCTTTCCTAATGTGTAATCCTACAATGTAATCCTAATGTGTAATCCTGCAGTTAGGTTTGGGATCTCTGTCCTGTCCCGTCTTGTCTTGTCTTGTTCTGTCCTGTCCTGTCCCGTCCCGTCCTGTCCTGTCTTGTTCTGTCTTGTCTTGTCCTCTCCAGTCCACTCCAGTCCTGTCCTGCCCAGTCCTGCCCAGTCCTGTCTTGTCCTGCCCCGTCCTGCCCCGTCCTATCCTGTCCTGTCCTGCCCCGTCCTCTCCTGTCTGTCAGCTGTCAGCTCCGCTGTCATTCTCTGCCATGACCTCACAGTGTGTGTCTCGTGATGAATTCTGTATGCTGCTATGGTGCACAGCGCACACGCGCCTTCCCTCACGGCGGGGGGTGTCGTCCCAGTGACCCAATGACATCCCCTGTCATTCCCGCTGCCCCGTCCTGTCTGGGCTGGTCCGGGACACTCCGCGGACCGCCTGTGCTTCACCCATGCCTGCCCCTCCCCGTGTTTTAGATCACCGCGTGGAAGAGGTACAGCGACTTCCGGAAGCTGCACGGGGACCTCTGGCAGATTCACCGCGGCCTCTGTCAGCAGTCGGAGCTCTTCCCTCCTTTCGCCAAGGCCAAGGTGTTCGGTAGGACCGCGTGTGGGGTGGGGGTGGGGTTTGAGGGTGACACACAAACCCCAGCACTCTCTCGATGGAACTGGTGTCGGTGCGTCTCAGCGTTGTGCGTGTCTCGGCTCTGCTTAACGCCCCACGGAACAAAGGGGGTTCATTTCCTGCATCCCCCATCTTGGCTCATGGCACGTGCACGGCGCCTACCAAACGCATGAGGGGACTGCTTTTGACACACATGGCCTTATGTCGCCTTGTGTAGCCATGGCTGTAGGAAAAAGAGAAGCGAAGGTCACCTGGGCTGTAGAGTTGTCTGCCAGTTAGGAACGTAAAAAGCCATGTAAGACTGTATTCTCTGTGTCCAAGGGAAAAGGAGGTACTCCTTGTTGTTAGAGCAGCAATGGGCGTGGCCTGGGGCTCCTGAGAAGATCCGACTGGTCCAAAGAAAGTTACATGTGACCTCGTATTAACTCCATTCTATTTCTGTATAACCCTATTAGGAGTTGGGACTTGTTAGGAGGCATCTTAATACTTGTTAGGAGGCATCTGATGGCTGCCGTAAGTGGGACTGTGTGGTCCCCCACTCCTTATTTTGGTATTTGCGTGCCACCCCACAGGGCGCTTTGACGAATCGGTGATCGAAGAGAGGCGTCAGTGCTCAGAGGATCTGCTGCAGTTCTCTGCCAACATTCCTGCCCTCTACAGCAGCCAGTACATCGAGGACTTCTTTAAGGTTTGCTGGACAAGCTCCATCTCCTTCTGTTTGCCACGCCCACCAGTCAGGTGTGGGTGGAGCTTAAGTAAATCTGTTGGATTTGAGTGAGCTGGAGACATCGGTAATCCAAGTGTATCAGGGCGCCTTGCTCTCTCCCATTGGTTCACACTGGGTTTAACCATGCAGTGACTGTCAGTGTGGTCATCCCGCCCACTATGGGTTACAAAGCCTTGCTGTTCTTGTAAGGATTCCTGCTAAGATAATGACTAAATGATGATACACAGATTGCATAGCTCCACAGCCAGTGTATACAGTGGTTCTGTGTCAGGGAGCTAGTGTTTTCGGCAATGAATAAGCTGTTCTCTATTTTTTTAAATGAATTTCATGGGGGGGAAACTCCTGCGCTTTTTGTTTTTTCCTTTACCGTTGCTATAGTTTTAATTATCCCATCATTACGAACACAATCTGCTGAAACGACGGACGATCTCTGTGCCTGTCCGGTTGTTCTTGTAAACGGCGCTCAGCCGACTTCCCAGGAGGGTGTGTGGAGCCCACCTGACGGCTGGCTGGTTCTGTTCCAGGGAGGCGAGGTCCACGACGGCTCCGAGCTCATCGGCCCACCAGAACCCTTATCAGACTTCCTAGCTGACAGCTTGTCAGACTGCAGCTCTGAAGGTAGGATGGGTTGCAATTCTTAAAGTGCCCAGCAGAGGGCTCTGTGGTGCTGCTGGATGTAACATGCATGACTTACTTGTGTGTCTAAATATAATTTAATTAAAATGCTTTGCACACAAGAAATTTGTGGATGGATAGCTTTCTTTCAGCTGGATTCTTCAGTGTTCTGTTTGCAGGATATATATTTAATAGACGGAGGGCCAGTGTGTGGTTCTGTGGGCAAGAATTCTGTGGAACCTTAAGGTACTAAACCCTAAAAACTGCTACAGGGACACTGCATAGATGGCTGAGCCTGTACTTTGAAAAGCTGTAGTGGGCCACAGTGACCCAGGAAGCACAGGGCACATCCTGGACAGGGCTCCACATGGATACATACCCACACAGGGCACATCCTGGACAGGGCTCCACATGGACACATACCCACACAGGGCACATCCTGGACAGGGCTCCACATGGACACATACCCACACAGGGCACATCCTGGGCAGGGCTCCACATGGACACATACCCACACAGGGCACATCCTGGGCAGGGCTCCACATGGACACATACCCGCACAGGGCACATCCTGGGCAGGGCTCCACATGGACACATACCCGCACTGGGCACATCCTGGACAGGGCTCCACATGGACACATACCCGCACAGGGCACATCCTGGGCAGGGCTCCACATGGACACATACCCACACAGGGCAGGTTGGGTAAGCGCTCAGACTCTGAGTGGGCAGCCACACAGCATCGGGGAACATGCAAGTGCCACACACATGAAGCTGGAGGTGGGCTTCCCCCACCAGCCCTGCAGCCGTGAGGCTACAGTGGTGACCTCTGGGCTCCAGTAAATCATAAAGCATAAGCGGTTTATTAAATTTAATGTGCATTTAGTATCAGGCATTATTTGCAATGGTATGATCACACGCTCTAACTGCAATTTAGTCTGATCAGACGGTCTCCTGGCTCCACAAACCCTGATGCTCTCTTAAGTTTTTGATCGGACTTGACTTTGTGGGAGTGGTCATTTTTTGCAGACTGATCTGATTGGCCAGAACAATCTTGGGTCGTGTCACTTTGAGTTATTTGTAAGTTTGTGTGTCACTTCAATTTTTTTTAGAATCGGTGTGCCCTGATTTAACTATACAGTATTCAGTATTCACTGAAATTAATTTAATAAATTATTTTTTTCCCCAGCACAGTGTACAATGTTTGCATGTGATGTATTTAAAAAAAAATATAATTTTTATTTTTTTTTATTATTTAACCTTTATCGCCGTATCCCCCCCTAAAAGGTGGCACACGTTGGGGGGCACACATGGGGCAGTCTGGATTTGTGGCATGGTGATAAGAGGCTTGGGTTGGGGGGGGAAGCAGGAGGAGTGGTCATGTGTCTCCAGCAGCTGTGACCCAGAAATAAGATGGGCATCATCCCTGCCAGCTGTGCCAGCCTCTCCCTGCGCCTCTCGCCCGCATTGTTCTCGGAGACGCTTCATCCCAGACGCCACTAGAGGGCAGTGATACAGAACGTGCTGGAGTCCCTGCCTGCCGTGTCCTCTCCAGAGAGCCCGGCTGGTGGGGATTCTGTTATCGAGGGGGACAGGGAGAGGAAGGAATGTGGGAACTGCTTTAATAACATTGACCTTCTTTTTAACGGCACTTCAGTGCCGCCCCTTGCCCGAGGCCCTGTTTCCACGGTAGTTGAAAACATGATAACAAAAACACACAGAGGTATGAGAATTATCACGAAAATAAAAACATGTAATAATAATAATAATAGGTGATGATTATTTAAAAAAATGTAATAAAAGTTTTTAGTTTTGGTGATGCTTGCATCCTTCCTTACAGCCCATGCAGATTCATGTGGTTTTATAACGTGATCAAACTCCATAAAAGTGTAAAATGAAGGCAGTGCGTGCCGCTCCTCCTTTCTGAGCGTTCCTGCTTGCGTGATTCCCCCGGGCAGGTGCTCCGGCGAGCTTTTCCACTCACCGTCTGCCATGTGGCTTAGCTGTACGGGACTGTGACACAGCGATAGATCTTTGGCGGTTCCTTTTGTAGTTAGGTACATTTGGTAAAATCTGCGATTATCACGCTAATGTGGATCTTAGCGGCTCCTGCTTGTGTCAGCGTGACGTATTTTGTTGTCGGTCACATTAGGGATGCACAGTATTAGGAAAAAAAAAATCACATTGCGATATTTGAAAAATTTTAGACTATGAAAATGAGTTGTTTTGTCAGAAATAAACTATAACCTAATAGATCTTAGGTACTAATAGTCTGTTAAATAAGTTGACAGTGTTGCCGTGATCGTGCCAATGGGCACAAAGCAGTGCCACCAAATCACCTGCTTTTGCTCAGTATCGTCTCTACGGAATACAAACATTGCTGTACAGCAGCACCCAATCCTTGTTTGCGTTTCTACTTTTCACTCAGTTTTGCTAAGCTTCTCACAAACGTGCCACATGGTCTATGGGTGAGTCAGACGGAAAAGACGGGAATGAACTCATGCAAAAGTATCTGTAGGAAATGTCAGACAGATTTGTTATCATTTTTTACATATACTTAGTATTCCTGAAAAGTAATCATTAAAATTGCAGAGCCTGCTCAGTTTTGTTCTGTGCAATGGGGAGAAGGGAAAGTGTTTTAACTTGTCTTAACTCAGCTGGTCGCGGTCCTTGCAGTGTGACGATTGCATGTGCAGTATATGTCGATATTAGTGTTGCAGTATTAGTGTAGCTGTAGGTTGCTTTTAGCACTATGGTACAGCATATTTAAAGAGTTGCTTGCTTTGTGTTCTGTTTCTGTTCTCAGTTCAGAAAGACGTCGGCGGGGTGGACGATTTGACAGCTGCCAGTCAGTCTGAATATGGAGGTAAGCTCTGCCAGAGAGGTGCCGGATATGAAGGAATGATGTTTTAGCGCGGCGGGGGGCCCTTACAGGTAGAAACACTCCCCGGAGCTTCACAGCGGGTGGCTGGTGTTCCTGGCTCATTTTCCAAAGCTGGGTGTGTGAGAGGAACCTTTTGGTGTCCTTGGGCAGTAACAGGCTTGTGTAATGTATTCTTAGCCAAGTTCTAAGTATCGGTGTTGGCTAACCTTCTTCCCTGATGTTTATGGTGGGTATTTCCTCTCTGGTCATGCGATACAGGTTGGCAGTGATTTTGCCATTGTATTGGTATGTGGTGCCACACGTCTTATTCAGATATAATTGTAGACTCACTGCTGTGTTAACAGTTGTGTGTTTGCTCTTTCCCGTGTGTGACTCTGGAGCTTTAATCTCTGCGCCCGTAATCAGGAGGTCACCGGTTTAGATCCCGTGCTCAGCAGAATGATGTCACCGTTGGGCCCCTGAGCAAGGCCCTTAAGCCCCTATTGCTCCAGTAATGCAGGCTGGACTGGATTTGGAGTTGGACCAGTGTGTGTCCCAGCAAATAGTTTTTGCTGCTGGTGGGGCGGGGTGCTTTTTAGCTCTTGTGAAAATTAGCTTAAATTGGTAGTTGAATGAAAAATGTCTGTTGCATCGGCATGGGAAGGTCTTGCTATAATCTTTTCATTGGGTTCTCCCCAGTAGGACCCCCCCCTGCCCCCGCACAGACACACACAGGCACACACACACACCGGAGAGCAGTTGGGCATCCCAGCTCTGGTTAAACATAGTCCATCTCTTTGGTGGGGCTGCTCTGGAAATACCGTTCAATCTGATTAATTTCTAATCTGATAATCCCCTAGCAGACATCTGGAGACTCGCGGCTCATTACTGAATAGGAATTTAAGGATGCTGTGCCCTTTGAATCTGCCCCCATCTCCCGATGCACATTTTGGGATAACGTGATAGTCCTCTTTCAGTATCTTCATGAAGATTTATTCCAATATTTTTAATGAAGATGCAGAATTAATATGTTAAATAGCTTTGTGAAGCATTTCAGTGCCATCTGTGAACTTCCTGCTGGAAACTTTAGGAGAACATATCCCAGTTATGTCACAGCTCAGCTTGGTAAACGGAAGGTTCTGGGTTTGTGTCCCATCTATAGTCACGGTAGGCCTGCAGCTCAGTGCACGGGCATGAGATTATAACTCAAAGATCATGGGAGACTGTATCAGCCCAGCCTCTGTGTGTGTGATTTTGAAATTGTGTTCCCTTAAGCTTGGGGGGCCTGCTGTTGTACTCTTGAGTAACGTGCTTGAAATATTCCGATATCTGATGTAGGTAAAGGCTGCAAGTTGGGTCTTATGAGGTAGTGACTACCTCATTTATTATGAGGTCGTGTGAAAGTCGGTGCTGCCACCTGCTGGAAATACTCAGTCATGCATTGTCGATTCCTTGTGGCTGGAGGACACAGAGTGACCCGTGTCCCCGCCCCCCGTCAGGTATCTCCAGCGACAGCGATCTGATTTCCCTGCTGGTGGACACGGACTCCCTGGCCGACGTAGACGATGGAATGGCCTCGGACGGGGATTCGCCGAACAAGCCATCCCGCGGTTCCAGTCCTCTGCCGCTCCCCCAGCTGCCAGACGACTCCCAGGATGCGGAATTCAGCCGGGCCAGCAGGGCGGCGCTCTTCTCCAGTGCCCTGAGGCCCCGTGCAGGAAAGAAGGACTACTTGGAGAGGGCCAGTGAGCAGATCAGGCTAGCAGTGCAGAGGGAGGGGGATCAGGACTACCAGGCCGCCTTCTCCTTCTACCGCAGCGGCGTCGACCTGCTGCTTCAGGGCGTGCAAGGTACCGGTACTTTCTGGCAGCTTCCACGTGACGCTAATGTGCTGGGTAGGGCTCTCGGAGAGCTCCCTGGGACCGCCTGCTTCTTGGGCCGTATAGTATGCGCCTCTTCCATTCCTGATCCTGGCTCAGTTCTGGGACTGTTCTGTGTGGGATTCGGGGGGGGAGGGGCGTTTCTGTAAAATTAGCCCTCAGGTTGGTTAGATTAAGTGCCGTGCCGCACTGCCTGCTGTAGTCAGCGATGTTCAGCAGTACTGCAGTGTTCAGGGCGTGTTCAGACGGTGTGCGGAATGCCGCCGGAGAGCCAGGATGGTCACAGAGCCAAATTGTGCCTCACGTTTCTCTGGATGGCCAGCAGGGGGCGACGCCCTTCCCTCTATCGGGTCAGGACTCCTGTCACCTTGGCGGGCAGAGGGAGTCTATGGACCAGAAAGACAGGCTAGAATGGATGGAGGTTCTCCCCTGGCGCACTTCCGTTAAGCCCTCGTTTGCATTGGTGATGACCTGGCTCTGCAAAACAAGCAGGAGACGTCAAACCCCTGTGCTTCTGGATTAATGTCAGGTGTTTCTGCGTGTCATGACGGGGCTGCACGTGCTGACAAGATGTCAGAACACGGGAAGGACCGTCATGGGCCGGCGGAGTTTGGGCTTTGATGGGGCCTCAGTTTGGGTCAGGCTTTGGGGGGTGTCTGCTGTGAATGTTGCTCTTGGTGAAATCACAGCCCAACACACACACACACACACACACACACACAGCCCAGCTTTGAGTAGCTGATATCTTCCCTGCACCTTCTGTTTCCTATGATCCTACATTTCGGGACGCCTCCTTGTGCCACGAGGTCTCTTTGCAGTGTGTCACTGGTTAAGTCTTGGGGGAAAAAGATGGCAGAAAATCATCAAATGCATGTGTTTTAGATGATTAACTGTTTGAGCACTGTGACCTCACACAAATCAAATCAAATCAAATTTATTTGTAAAGCACTTTTTAAACAAGTTGATCCCAAAGTGCTGAACAAAAAGCAAATAACACTGAATCAACATAAGACTAAAAGAAAATAAAACAAAAACAGTCAGTAAAGAATGACACTGTAAAAGAAAGTAAAACCTGGAGTGGTCACACACCTCAACGGTTGTGGGTTCAAGTCCCTTCCCCAGCTGCTGCTCGTCAGCCCAGCTGAAAATAACGGCTGTTATCAGACATGGCATGAGGCGGGGGGCATAATTATAGCCCTGCGGCGTAACCTGCAGGAGACTCGGCTTACGCACAGAGCCTCGGCTTACGCACAGAGCCTCGGCTTACGCACAGAGCAGAATCCCGTCTCCGCTTACCAGTGCTGTGACTGCTCCCTCTAGAGGGCCCCAGCACCCATGGGCTAGTTTTCTTATGACGAACTGCAATAAACTGACATCCTTTCTGAAAGACCCCTGCCTTATGCCCCCTGACCCTGGACTGGATAAGCAACTGGATAGATTTTCTAAGGACAACATGTTTTTACATGCTACTCTTAGATAATTAATAAATAAGCAAGATTAAAGAGCAAGATTTATCTTTGTACTTGCAGTTTATTTTGCTCTACAGACACCTTACTTGACCAGATGCTCACTGGTCATGGTTTAGGTGGTCTGGTCTGAGGCGGTTCATTCTTCATGTGACCTCCGTGTGGTGATGGGGTCGATTCTCGGCTTCACAGCTACCCTCCTGCCTGCCGATCCGGAGCGGCCGATCGGTCCCCTGACCTGGTATCGCTCCCTGTTATCTCTGCTGGATCAGCGACGTAGACCTGTAAGTTTTGGGGGGTGGGGCTGATGTTCTGTTTTGTTTTGGTGCCCCAGGTGAGCCCAGCCCCACCAGGCGGGAGGCGGTGAAGAAGAGGACGGCAGAGTACCTGATGCGGGCCGAACAGATCTCTAGTCTGTACCTCCGGGACGGGTCGGAGCTGGGACCCACGGCCAGCCTGGTCAGTCTCACCCAGCTGCAGTGAAAAATCAAAATGAATAAACAAAAAAGTAACTCACTGTGCCATGGTAAAAATCACACCATTTCTCAGGGCTGCTGTTAGAGGGCCCACTCTGCATGTGTGTCAGTTCACGGCCTAGTCAGGGTCTGCGGTAGAGGCCTCAGCCTTTGTAATGAACGGTGATAAGTTGTTTTTAACCATCTGTGGTTAAGTGCTAGGGCTATACGGCGCCTCAGTGCGTAGCACTGTAACCTCTGCACACCTCCAAGGTTCCCGTCCGGGCTGTGACCTGTGCCTGAGCCCTGTGCTGCATGGGATGGCCCCCCCTCGTCCCCAGTGACTCTGATCAGGATAAGCCATCAGAAGATGGACAGTTGATTAATATCTGCACTGTGCTGTACTTACGGCTAGCAGGGCTAGTTGCAGCATTAGCATTGGCTGGGGTCAGGAGCAGGGGCCCGCAGCCCGGCGTAGCCCCCTGCGGTGGGGAGCAGGGGCCCACAGCCCGGCGTAGCCCCCCGCGGTGGGGAGCAGGGGCCCACAGCCCGGTGTAGCCACCCGCGGTCGGGAGCAGGGGCCCGCAGCTCTCCATCACCGCAGCCGCCATTGATGTGTGATCTTTGATGCCCTCTACCAGACCCCAGGGGCTCTGGGTTCAAGGCCCACCTGGAAGCAGAGGAACCCCGCAGAGGAGCTGAAGATCTTCGGGGTGCTCGGGGTGATCGACAAGGTGAGTCTTGAGGGTGTCGTAGGGAGCGGGGGCCCGCCCTTTGAAGTCGGGGGAGGGCTGGGGGCGGCGAGCAGAGGAAAGGGACCTTTTATCTAAGCAGATCTTGTAAGGTCACGCGAAGTTTGCCGGGCCGAAAGGTCAAGCCAGGGGTTGTGATGATTTATTCAGCGCCGTGTCTCTGTGAGTCTTCGTCGTTCGTTAATACCTCACGCCGGATAGATGGATTAATGAAAGCGGCGAGCGTCTGCAGGCTCCCTTCCTGTCCCGCCGCGCCTGTGCTGAGGGGGCGGACCTCGTGACCCTGAGCCAGTGGTAGGTCCATGTCGGGGTAAGAGGGTAAGCCAGCGCCCCCAAGGGAATTCAGAAGCGGGGGGGATCAGATGGGAGGTGTTGCTTCTCTTCCTCGTTCGCTGAGCCCTTCCCCTCAGCAAGTTCTCCGCTTAAGTACGACATCTCCTCTGAGTGTCTTTGTGACTGGAGTTATTTCGACATTGCATCCTTGTGCAAGGCCTTTATGTTTCTCAAAAATGCACATTGCTTTGGATGAAAGTGTTTGCTGAATAAATAAATGAATAGTTGGGGGAAGCTTCTGTCGGGTTTTACTGATGGTCAGATGGCCTCGGCTGGCGAGCTGACGTCCCCCAGTGATGCTTGGGAAACATACCACCAGCCTCACGCCTGCTCCATGCCGGGCCGCTGGCCGGATCCGCCGTGAGCCATTTCCCGCTTCGGGGCAAATTAAAACGTGGCCAAACGCCCCATCTGATTGGCTGCCGGGGCCGGGAACCGGGGTCGGCGTCCCGCGTTTCCATGGAGATCAGGACTCCGTCCAATCGCCCGACTCCATGGCAGAGCACATGCTAGAGCGGGAACTGATCCAATACCCAGGGCGTCTACAAGATCAGCTTTGGGTCCAGTACCAATAAAACATGGACCAAGGGCTCACGTTCCTCCAGTTAATGCAGTCTCTTCCCCAGTGGATAAATAATCATCCAGACAAATCTCTAAGTCTTTCCAAATCGGGACTATAAAGACTAGATAACAACAATGAAATCCTGATGGTAATTCTAGTAGTTAAAAGGTGATTGTAATAGTAAGTAAAAAGAAAATAGCATTAGAGCGTGGAAGCGCTCTTATACCCTCTGTGTGTTTGCTTGTTGCTCTTCATGCGATTTTTTTGGGCGATGCAGTCAGTCGTGATGGTTTAACCGTGAATGTAGAGGGGAGCCGGCATTTGGGCCGCTTCTCTGCGAGCGAATTTCACCGCCAGCGGATCTGAAGCATCCGGTGGCGGCGAGAGGAGCGTAACGTTCCTTCAGCCCCGCGCCGCGAAGGCTTCGGCCTCGACTGCGCTCAGCAGTCATGGATGCGACAGTCTGTCCCTGGCCTGGAAGCTTCTGGAAGGTGGCCCGGGTTTTCACACCGCGGACAGAAAGCGCTCGGCCCGCGCCTTTCCGTCACGGCTCGCGCTGTTGTTGCTTTTCTGCTGACTCCCCCCTCGCTGTATTTGCACAGGCACTTTCTCACGCTCTCCCCAGCCAGTGACTCGCCTTTCTGTCACGGTAATGATCTCATGTTTTAACTAGCCCCCCCATTTCCCGGCAGGTGAAATCAGTCCACGGCGTGAGAAAAATGGGACCCCCATTTGGCCCGCAGCCGCCCCATCCCAGCGGGGAGCCAGCGGGAGGCCGGGCACGGCGCCTCCCGGTGGCCTTGGAGCGCGCGCGGCTCCTCCGGCGCTCCCTGCGGGCATCCCCCCGGTGACGGGCCGGTCCTCGCCGTCTGCCGGCTTTCGGCAGGGCTCCTTCAGTCTGTTCGCCCGGGCCGGGGCCGCGGCAGATGGCGGGACCCTCGCACTTCCACCGGGCCCGAGGGCCGCTCACTTCCTTCCTATTTATTTGTTTCCTTCTGCCCGAGTGTTTTGGTGAAGACTCAGCGGTGCAGAAGATGCTCTTCTGTCGAGGGGGTGGGGGGGGGGGGGGGGGGGGGC
>JAODKL010000039.1:17346677-17361573 GCA_026780765.1 Petrocephalus schoutedeni
CTCCCTCTCCCCCCCCGCCCCCCCCCCCCCCTCCCCGTTTGGCACTTTCCAGTTGTGCCAAGGTAGCAGTGAGCCAGGCCCCTCAGCCGCCTCCTCCATCTGGTAGAGGGAAAGGGGTTGAGGAAGAGGCCAGATCTCTGGGTTATTGCACTGGGCTGCGATTCCTGGATCGCAGACAGCCTCCCCACTCTAAGTCGCTGGTCAGGGACCGAGAAGGTGCCGATGGAACATGCCGGAAATCGCGCTTTCCAAGGTCAAACAGGACGTCGGACGGACGGTCGCCTGTCTGTCACTTCCTCCGTCTGTCTGTGCGGCCGTATCTCTCTGCCTCTTGTCTTCATATTCCCTCCGGTTAGCTCGTTTGCCCCGTGTGGCCGTGGGCCCTGAGGGTGTGGCGGTGGCCCTGGATGAGGTGGCAGTAGCAGGCTGTAACCACTCATGTGCCGCCTTAGCGGCCCGCTCCGAGGGCCATTCTCTCTCTCTCTTTTTTCTTTCCGGGCATCTTGCCTGGGTCCGTCTTAATTAGCTGAGTCTCCGGGACACTGGGATACGGTATCAGGTCTATTAACAAACTGTATTTAAGCCTTTGATCACTGAACAGCACTGACAGGGAATATCTTTGGCTTTTAACGTCTCTTATTCGTTTCCTGTTGATTTGTACTCTGACGCTTAAAGTTTACAAGTCCACAAACTTTACTTATCGACTTATTTTATTATAATTTTTTTCAGCTTCTACCGTTTAGCTAATTTGATGCTGACAGTTTAACAGTAGTCTTCAGCATCTTAAACTGACGCTTCCTGACGTCTTTATTTTGGCGAACGCCCCCCCCCCCCCCGCTCTGCGGCGGCTCCTTAGCCGCGTAGTGCGGGCTGCCGGCGGGCTCTCCATCTCGTTAAGAAAGCTGGCAGCAGAGTCGGGCTGCTGGCATCTGGAGCGCTCCTACGGGGAGTTGAGGTCACCGGCACCGGATAGCAACGGGAACTCGGGGAAGAGGGGAGCGCGGCTGGCCCCCTCGGTCTCTGCCAGGAAGAGAGGTCACATGACCTCTGGGGCGATCCCACCCCCGCGCAGGTAGGAGCGGGTTTGTTTGGGCTCAGCGGTGTCGTCCCGGGCTTTGGCAGCCTTGTCTCTGACCCGGTCCTGTTTGGACGCCATTGATTGAGTTGTTTTCCCTCGTCTGCCCGCCCTTGCTCTCCTAACCTACCACAGAATTTTCTCCTTCCTTCGTTTTTTTTTTTTTTTTAAATGCCGCCTGCTCCTCTTTCCCCTGCCGGACTTCTGAGGCCCAACTCCACAGTCCCTGGGCCTCGGGGCGTTACAGGTGGGCTGGGTGTCTGCCCCGTCAGCCGGCTCCATCCCAAACGAGCCGCCCCCGCCCTCAGCTCATCTCCAGGCCAATTTAAGACGGATGCTTATCAGCAGTGAAGGGGCTCATTCCCACACATGGGCAAAGGGTGAAGATTCAGGTTATCTGAAGGGTGTTTAACAATTTATTTTCATCTCTAATATTAATGTTCAATTATTATTATTATATATAAAAATATATAAAAAAGTAATTATGCATTTTTATTTGTACCAATATGTGCCTGTTTAAAATCTTTACAGTCAGTGTTCAATTAGAAACAGCTGCTGGTACAGCTTTAAGAAATGCCACTCTAAGTGACCATTGGCCATCTCCTCCGCGATACCCTAGTAATTTCACAGTATCATGCTTGGCATCAGCAGGATGAACCCTCGTGCTTCGGCTGTGTTCCCCATGATGGAACCACATGGCCCTGTCGCTTTGGCCATCTCGTTGACTATGTTCGCTGTCTCCAGCCTTGTTGTTGGTGCTTTCAGTTGGTTTGA
This sequence comes from Petrocephalus schoutedeni, assembly GCA_026780765.1. NCBI lineage: Eukaryota > Metazoa > Chordata > Actinopteri > Osteoglossiformes > Mormyridae > Petrocephalus > Petrocephalus schoutedeni. The sequence goes on from JAODKL010000039.1 coordinate 17,348,527, forward strand.
TGTCATAAACTTTTTTTGACATAATGTGAGTCTGTTGCTGCCTGATCGTTAATGAAGTAATACAGTTCTGTGGCAGTTTGTGGCCATTGTGTTGTAATTAATGGGGTAATGTGGTTCTAAGCAAATCTATGGCCATTTTGTCATTATTAATGAGGTAATGGGAGTCTATGGCTGTTGTGTCATTATTAGTGATGTAATGCGGTTCTTTGGGAGTCTATGGTTGTTGTGTCATTAATGAGGTAATGGGGTTCTTTGGGAGTCTGTGGGTGCTGTGTCATCATTAATGAGGTAATGGGGTTCTTTGGGAGTCTGTGGAGGCTGTGTCATCATTAATGAGGTAATGGGGTTCTTTGGGAGTCTGTGGAGGCTGTGTCGTCATTAATGAGGTAATGGGGTTCTTTGGGAGTCTATGGGTGCTGTGTCATCATTAATGAGGTAATGGGGCTTTATGGGAGTCCATGGGAGTCTATGGTACCTTTATTATATTGTATGAGGGTAAGGGCCTGTCTTTTAAGCAGTAGGTGTAGTGTTGTCTAAAACACCACAGGAGGACCTAGCAGTGATACCCATGGCACTTAACCTGAATTACTCCGGAAAAATATCAGCCATGAAAAAGTGAAAATTATGCTGAACAGAAGCATCAATTCAGCTGACGTAACGTGCTGTAATCGTTGGGCCAGTCTCTCCGACAGTGCCACCCTGCCGGGATCAGCCGACACACGATGCTCAGCCTGCCGGACTTCATATCTGAAGAGGCCCGCTCCCTCCTGCAGCAGGTAGGCTCAAATGTCTTGCCTACTTTTTGGAAATTGTGTAGACAGTAAGAGTCTGCCTCACTTAACCCTTGGGCCAAATTGGTTTAGGTGTGGAATGCCCATATTAAGAGCATTTTATTAACAAGTACCCAATTTTTTTCGGATATTCTTTTACATATTTAATGAGAACAACGGATTTGTTTACCTGTGTAGCAGGTCAAGTGAAATCTTTGAATTCTGAAAGTCTAGAGTGAAAATTTGGGCACTTAACCCGAAAGAGTGAGGAGGCCCAGTGCCACACGTACGGGTTGCTCTTCCACCTGGTGGTTTGCATTTCCCTCATAGCTCCTTCAGTTCAACCCCATGGAGAGGCTCGGTGCAGGCGTGGCGGGAGCCGAGGACATAAAGTCCCACCCCTTCTTCGCCATGGTGACCTGGCCCAAGTAGCGTCCGTCGAGGGTCGCGGATTTGGCGGCGGGCCAAAGGTGCTGCCCCGGCGCATCCTCCTCAGATCCGGCAGCCGTAGCACCGTCCGGGGCCCAGTTTCCGAGCAAACAAACGCACTCCTGCAAGCCAGAGCGCCGGACTGTCCAGTCCACCAATCACACGACGTTTACATCCTGTCATATCTCATATCCTTTGCTCACGAGCTTATTTAATATTTTGACTGCCAATTTTTAAGAGCGGCCAGATGTCTTTTGAAGGCACTAATATTATTTTCCTTTTTTAAAAACGTTTTTATAATTTGCAGTGTTTTTCTTCTGTGTATTTGCATTATCTGAATAGATGTTTCTCATTGCAACAAATGTTTACTTACGTTTACTGGGTAGCTATAGCCATGTAGATAAAAAAAAATACACTTATATAATGTTGTTTGTGAAAACAGAGGAGGAATATGTATGCCTCTGTATCGGTGTCAAAGCACTGAACAAAGTGTGCGGGATGCTGCAGAACATTCTGGCTCTGCGCCCCAGCAGTATGACCTTGGCCTTGACCTCTGACCTTTGCCATATGTGGCGAATATCAGTGTCTTGGCTGGATGGGTGCGTGGGCCAGCATCTCAAGAGAGACACTTGAAATCACCCTGCACCACATGTCACATTGACTCATCAACCTGCCTGTTGCTAGGGGTCTGACCAGTACCTTGGTTTCTCATATTAAGATTTACCCTGTTACATCTTTATACACAGTTTACCATGCAGAATAGACATTCGTCTCATGGTCTAAATTTTATATACAGCCCTTGATTTTGCCAGGATCATGAAAGGTCGCCTTCTGAACAGAGGCACCGATAATGTGTGACGCCTCATTAAATAAGCAGGAAATCACTGTTTCAGCTGCTCAATTAGGACTCACTTATATGTAAGCAGTTGTATTTCTGCATGCAAATCTTGAGTGAAAAACAAATCTTTAAATAATGTTGCACCACCCTAATATTCAATAATTGTCTATGGACCATCTTCAAGTTCTGTTATTATGGTGCAGCCATATGCAAGATCAACATCAGTGAAGGCATTCAGCCTTGCCAAAATTTGAATATTGCAGAAAAATAATTTAATTGTATAATGAATTTTTGTGAAAGCCTGTGAAACTGTTGTCTGGAAACAGTGCGGACATGGCTGTTGACCTCTTCCTGTGAGCTGTAAACTGAAGAGTATAGTGAGTAGGGACTGAGCTTTGGATAAAGATCTGTCAGCTTGATCTATATTCTGAAGTCATAGGAAAACCTTGAAGTTTCTGTTTTGTACTTTGGGGGTTGGGTGAGTTTCTTTAATTTGCAGCAGGTCTGGTTTATATCTATGTAGATATGTAAAATGCAGATACATGAAATGAAAAATCTGGTTATAGAATAATGAATTTGGTATTTAATTCATCTTGCTTATTCCACCGTCACCCTGAAACAATATAAATGTTGACACCTAAAAGCACTAAGTCCTCAGGTCGTGAGCTTACCTACAGTTTAACATTTTGTATTTTAGTGCAATAACTTTTTGTCCTTCCCCTTTTTATTTATTGTTTCACAGAGGCACTTGTGTGTATGATTTTTGTGTTTTGGTGCTAATCAGGACGTACTGAATTTAGACTGGGGTGTGTGTGGGGCACCGGTGGCAGCGCGGCCTGACTTTCAGTCTTGTCTCGCCCCTTCTGCGATCTTTCTGGAAAGTCCTCATGTGTCTTTGGGCTGTTCCCTTGCACCCCCGTCCGCCGGCCAACAGTGGTACCCTGCATCGCGAGGACATGCCTTGTCATTGGAGGCTCCATGGCAATGCCCCCGTAACATGGGCATCAGGGGCAACATGGCCGTTTAACAACTTTCCTTTGATATCTTTGCCCATTGAGGGCCTTCCTTCATGCAGGAAATGCATACATGTTTGGACACATGTTCACACCAAATGGAAGATGTTATCGCCCTGCCTCTGAAATCCTCCCACCCACATGAAGATCGTTTCATCTGTACGGGGGCCCGCATGGATTCGGGTCCACGCATCCCACGTTCACACGGAGGATCTGTCGTTTCTCTCCATGTTCACCATTCATAACAAAACCGCGCCGTTCAACATGAGCGTATGGCCAGCGCGTAACGTGCAGTGGATGAGAAAAATCACTTTTTGTACGTGTGGCTCTACTAACCATGTTGCACGGAGGCCGTGTCAATAAAGTTTATGGATGAAAAAAGCCTGACTTGGTCGTTTCATTTGGGTGGGTGCATTTCAGAGAGAGAGTGAGTGGTACTCCAGACTTACTACTAAATCCAGATTCACACACACGCTCGCCCTCTTAGCACGTAAATGGAGAGGGTTGCAAAAATAGCATTTCATTAGTAAACGGTAGCTGCAGGAAACATTTTTGGACAAATTCAAAAACCATTTAATCACTCATTTTAAAATATCAACTAATTTGGGTGATAAACTGTTCAACCAGCTGTGGTGTTCACCACCACTCTGACTCTCCGTTTGGGGATGGGGGCCCCAAGTGGCCCCTGCTGGCCAAAAATGAATAAATAAGGCAGTTCCTTGTTTAGGAGGTGAGCAGCAGGTTCTGATGACCAGCACGTGTGGGGGGTCGCGGGCGTGCGATGGGGAGACGGGACGGGGGTGCTTACTCCTGTGACATGAGCCCCACTCCCTTCCCCAGAGCTCAAGGGCCACACCCCCTGTGGTCCCAGCCTGGCATCAAGGGGCAACTGCTGCCGGTACTGCCTTAGGTGGGGGGGGGGGGGGGGTAACAGGAGACATTTAAACCTCCCCCCCCCTCCTGGTCCCCAGTCTTTTTTGCTCCTCCATATGCACCTTTAATTGCATTCATTAGTCCATAATGACACCCGACTTCCAGATCAGGCTGAGCCTGTAAGTGCCGTGTGAGGATGGCCCCCGGGAGCCCCAGCTGAACGCCCCGGGGGCCACGGGGGTGTCTGAAGCTCCTTCACATCATGGAGCTTCCCTGTCCCACACCCACCAGCTGGCCTGGCGCTGGAGGTCGCTTTCACAACTGAAGACAGTTGTTAACATGTTCTTATTATAATTACCATTATAATATATATTAATATTATTATATATAATTAATAGTATTATTAATATTGCTATGAAATATTATTGCGTGACAACGCAGTATGATGAAGTTTTTGTATAAAAATGTAGAAAGAGGTATTTAAAATGCATTTCACCGCGATAATGGGACCAGGTTTGTGCATTTAATCACCCTATTCCCTTGTCTGTTATTAATGGCCTCTGTGCTTAAACCACACCGTCTGACGAACGGTTAAATTAGGCGGGTGGCTAACGGAATTACCGTGCGGTAATCGCAGCGTCTCGCGTAAATGCTCTGCATTGCTTGCGCGGCGCTCATGGCTATCGAGTCAAAGCCCAACTGCGGTCCCCAGCTAACGGCTAGACTTCCCCCTTCATGTGTGCCGCACTGATTAATTGCTTATTAAACCTTCATTAATCACCAATTAGGACATAAGTTACCCCACTTGTTAAGTGTAAATGGGTGGGTGTTCATTAAGGATCCCGTGTAAGAGAGTAAGTAAAGGCGGATTGTCCCTCGTCCCTCCATGACTAGCCGGTCGGCCATTTATCTTGTGGTACTTGCAGGTAGACCACAGTCGTTTTGAGGAACTTGGGGGAGGGTTTTGCCATTAATCACCGGTTGTGGCTCCAGTTGAGTTCATTTTTACTTACCGGTGCATAATCAGGTCATTAGCAAATGCCAGTTTTATTTTTTGGCTCCCAGTCTTTAATGTATTTAATTTATCTGTGATTAAAAGGGGACTAATTAGTCACTTAAATACAGGCAATGTTTTTCCTAAGTGTTTTCAGTTTCGTGCTCTTCTGTGAAAGTGTGAACTCTAATCAGTCTTTGGAATCCCAGAGCGGGGGCTCCAGTGGACGCCAAAGGGGCATCGGAACCAAACTGCTTCCTGGGACCAGAATCTCACCTGTGTTCTTGTTTCCTGCCTCCTGTGCCTGTTATCAGGCCATCGGCCCAAATCCCAGGGTCTGTCAGGTGATGTCAATGCTGGGCCCATGAGCTTAGGCCTTAGGCCTCTAATTCCACATTGTTCCAGTGACTGGCTGACCCTGATTTTTCAACTGCATGTCAGTTTAGATAAAATGTTCTGCTAAATAAATGGAATAATGGCAAAACAGTAAATCCTGTTCAGCTGTTATATGTGGATCCCTGTTCTTAGTCTATAACTTATTCAGATGCAATGGAATCGCTTCAAAGGGAGAGAAGAGTAGCAGAAGGCGGGTGGGCCTGCCCTCTGTCCTCCTGGGATGAAGGGGAGATGCTTCCTGATGGGCACCATGCCAGCGCAGGTGCTGCTATTACCCAGAAGCCACTGCTCCCAGTCAACACGCTCCACAGCAGAATGTATCAAATCTTTAGTGTTCAGACCTCAGCCTAGCTGTCTCTGGAATGCTATCTACTTAAAGACAATTATTTCCTAAAATGGGCATCCTAAAATTTTCACCAAAGTTTTACCATTTTATTAGGACATATAAATTTGTGTAAATTGCATTTACATTTGAAGCCGATGCTCTGTAGATGATGCTGGTACCTTGCGGTTGCCATGATGGCTGTTTCCCTCCGTCTCTGCATCACCTCTCCGTCCCTGACTTGGAGATCAGTGGTTACCTCACTGTGGGCTGGCATGATTCTTCCAGGGATGTCATACTATATGCTGAGCACATAAATGGAGAATTTTCGGCGAATCCCATATTCATAAAGCCTAATAACGGTTCTTTTAATTCATTGTAACACATTCATAAAGTATTATAAACACTGCTATAAATATTTTTAAAAAGGCATGACAGTATAGCCATGTTTCTCATGCATTATGAATGTTCCATGAAGGTCTCATCTATAGTACACTATAAATACCTACAGTATATAATGCATTAAAATAGTCAATATAAGAATTAAGCATGCTTTGTGGAGCATTATGAATGTGTTTCTAGAGCATTATAGATGAGATCTTCGTATAGCATTCATAATACATAATACACATGACGATGTTATCCCATTATAAATGGTTGTAGCCTGGTTAATACTTATTGAATTTATAATATTTTATGAATTTTCCACTGTTTATTGCAGCAGATCTGGTTTGTTTGGGGCTCAATCCCCTAATAATGACTAATGACTTAAGTATTTAACATTAGAATGAACCCAAAGATCTTTGGTGCATTTTATTATACTGCAACAAATACAAGCAACACAAATCAGAGCGAGAGACATTTACTTCCACTGGAGTGTTTAGGGAGTTTGGTCCCTTTCTACAAATAAGCATCCCCCCCCACAGGGTTGCAGAAATTCATGAAGCCACCCCTCGAAGATAAAAAGTATGTAATGCTTGTATATAATGTAATGAGAGCAGCATGGGTCATGTTTGAGGGCCTCTGTAAAGAATTGGGCCCCCCGAATCAGCCAGGGTCTCCAAGCTGCTGTTTTCCCCCCGATTGTGATCTCTTTCCAGCCCACTCTACCAGACAGACATCTCCTTCCCATATCAAACCCCAGCTGAGTGTCAGCAGAAAGAAACCTACTTACCTAATTACCTGATGTACTGTTTGCATTTTGGGCAATGTGCAGTTTAGAGACATACCTGCAAGCCTAGTGGGTATATTATGGGTCAATTATAAGCCTATTGCCTCTGAATAAGTTATAGACTGAGAACAGGGATTCACATATAACAGCTGAACAGGATTTACTGTTTTTTGCCATTATTGCATTTATTTTGCAGAAAATTTTATCTAAACCGACATGCAACTGAAAAGCCTAGTGGGTGGATTCTCATCTGAGCAGCTTGGGCCTGACAAAGTGAATGCACTGTCATTTAGCCAAAGAATAAATTCACGCGGCTCGTATCTGAAGTTATAATGGACCCCTTAATTACTCAGTCGTCATAGCAATCACGGGTATCTCGCTCTATTGACGAACGGACATTTCGCTACACGTGTTTAACCCCACTAACTCGAGGCTCCGAGCGAGAATCCGACCACAAACTTCGGGCTGTCTGGAATGTCTCCCAGAAGAGAGAAATCCGCCTGATAAAGTCCATGTTTGTCCTCCTCTCATCCTAATAAGCTGCTGACCGCAGCCAAGATGTCAGCAGCGGGTGGAAGTGTTTCTGGCTGCTGCACACCTCCGGGGCCCCAGCTTGACTTTGAGCCTCACTTTCCGTTGCCGTAGCAGTGTGGCTCCTCCTTCTGCAGCGTGGACTCCGTGAGCCTCGGGCACCTAATGCCTTTCAAGGGCCACCCCCCACCTCCTCCTCCTCCCCTTCACCCCTGAAAAAAGGCAGGATTATGTGTCCTCCGAGGCCTCCTGCTTTTTGGCATGGCCGAGTCGTCGAGGCAGCTTGCCGGAGTATGGTGACATTTCTCGGCATGCAAAGTAACGGTGGAAAATTCTTGCGGGAGCTGGGAAGTTCCTCAAAGTCCCGGCACCTTTTGACTTTGCTTGGAGTGGAACAGATGCTAACAGCCTTAGTTACGGCGCGGGCGGCGGGTCGGCGCTCACATGGAGGCGGAGCCTCCCCAGTGGAGGCGGAGCCTCCCCAGTGATGGACTTCTCGCGGGCCACGGGCGGCGGCCTGCGACGGTGTCCTTCCGAAAGGAGACGGCTCTGACAGGGCTGTTTATTTTTAATAGCGCTTGACATTGAGCGGGTTAATGACTGATCTGATTGTTTGTGCCGCTTGCTCTGCGACGCTAAGGGGGCCGTTGGGACCTGTGCGGGTTTCTTATTTATTCATTTTTCAGGGACATGGGGGCGTGTAGAGGCGGAGCCTGCTGTGAGGCCGGGAACGGGTGGGGGGGGGGGTGGCGTGTCTTTGTCTTTCGGAATCAGAATCTGAATCCGACTCGGAATACTCTCATTATCCAGGAGGAAGTAGCTTGTACAGTACACAGCTACAGGAAAAGACAAAAAAATTCAATTTCTGTTTCGGGTAAAACATGAAGATGGTATGGGTGAATGGGTGAATATGGAAATACAAAAGTAGCCTGTCAGGTCCTGGCCAGTCTGCCGTCTTTGGCGAAGTACTCCGGCCGGCTTTGGGCTCGCTGAAGAGATGCACCAGTGACATCTGATTATCAGCCGTCCCTCTGTATGGGGAGAGAGAGCTGCCTCTCCACAGCCGCCCGTGTGGTGAGGAGCGATGGGGGTGATCCTGCCCCCCCCCCCCACACCCTTACTAAGACCAGAGCTGTTACTCAGCTGTTTGGTTGGAACAAAATCTTGTTCTGGATTTTTACTTTCTGAACCTGAACTTTCCATCTCTGAATTATAGTTTATTCCTCCTCATGCTGCAGTATTTATTGTTACACGCACATTGTATTATGCATATAAGCCCCTGGTCCAACCCCCCAGCTTCATGCTGCCCTGTGGTTTGCACTTTAAATCCTGTGACACCTTCCCCCTGTCTGTGCTGCACCGTGTTCCTGGGGCAGGCTATTTCCCGCTACCTGTAGTTGGATGGTATGACCAGAAGGCCAACTTGACTTGATATCACTTGACTTGACATGAAGATAAGAAGATGAAGACAATGACAATAGTTATGTGTGGCAATGCAGTCATGACGGTTTGTATTATAATGATTTAATTGATAACTGTATAATTTTCTTGTCAATTGTTATGCTTTACAAGGCCTGGTACCGGAGCCATAGTGTGGGATGGATTTGCAATATCTTCCTGCTGAGTTTTTCATTTTCTGACTTTTGATTGGGTGTGAGCAGTCTTATGACGTGCAGGTACAACAAAACCTGGGTGTGGGCGCTCTGCTGAGTTAGTGTCTTTACCATAATACTGTGCGTGGGACATGTGACAGACCCAATACTCAGTCTGGGGAATCCTCCAACCAGACCTGCTTCTGGAGATCACCGCTCCTTCACTGGTAGGAGCTTCCAGAAACTGGGGTGGATAAACCGGATCTGTTTGATTGCAATCCTATTTGGGGGCTATCCAGTCTGGGGGGGTGGTGATCTTGAACAATATGTGTGTGTGTATGTTTGTGTCCATGGTGTGTGCCCAGCCAAGCAAGCCCATTTCCTGTGCTTGTTACACATCCCAGGCCACACCAAGTGCTTTATGTACAGAACAGAGAAGCCAGCAGCTGCTGGGGATCAGTTATCCAAACCCAGCATGTGAAATCCTTTGGGTCGTCCAAGAAGGACTTACCGTTTTGCAGGAGGGAGAGCTGTCCCACTGTCAGGAAAAACACAGTCTGTGTGTGTATGCCTGTACTAATATGACATGGGTGGTGTTTATAAATACCATGTTCTGTTTCACAAGGGCACTATTTCATTTACAGTTTATGGGTAAATTACAGTTTACTGTAAGCACCACACAAAAACATTGCAGGCCATGATTTAGAACTTTTCTCTCAGCCAAGATGTCCTGCAGAAACTTAAAAAATGTGGACTTTCAATTTCTGTAGAAATTGCACTTTTGTTGCAATAGCAGTGTAGCATTATAATTAATTATAATTCTCTTATAATAAATAAAATAAGGAAAATCAAAGAAGTGTATCGAAAATGTTGTACTATTTAAAATCGACGGCAAGAGACAGAATTTACGCTGTTCATTATCATGCAGTACAAAGGAATTGTTGAAGGCTTATAGCAACTTAAACTTAACTTAAGGGCTTTTTTCTGGTAAATGCCAAAGACGAGAAGAATGACAGTCCACCAGAAATGTAGTGTTTTTTGATGAGAAATGAAAAACACACTATAGGCCATGAAAGGATCTTCATGAAAAATGCTGAAGCATTCCTGCACTTACAGTAGGGTTTTTTTCCATTAGGGTTGCAGAAATTTTGTGAAAATAAACTGTAAAGCACGTCGGTAGATAATTTGTTATTGAAATGCCAAACTTACTGAGGCTGTGCATTCAGATAAAGTAAAATACAAACAACAGATTATGTGCATGAAATAAGAAATATGAACAAAATATGTGAAATCCTAGTACTGTATACTTAAACTGAAGTCAGTTATTATAAAGGCAATCATAAAATAAATAATATACACATTATAAGTTAGTCAGACCGTGATACATTAGTTCTGTTTTATTTTATGCACTCTGAGGAGGTATTAATAATTAATTGCTCCTAATGTTAGATAAACACACCCTCGACACTTACAAGCTGTACATTGGCATGTAACACATGTACTTTTGTTACCCACGGTGCTCGAAGTTACAGTAGGAAACCATCAAACCGCTGACTTTAGAATCCTAACCAGCATTACTGCCACCGGCAAACAAAGCCAAAGCAAGCAGGGATATTATTTATATGACAACAGCACAGCCAGGAAACAGCCCGGGAAGTTTATGAGACTTTTTCCCCAGAAAGGGCTTTTTTCCTGGGATTTTCTGCCCTGTTTCAGCTGCCTGCACAGTGCTTTGGCAGAGAGTCCCTGGCAGTCAGTAATGCACATCATCTTTTCCCATTATTGGCTCCAATTTACTACTTATTGTCCCAGTTATTAGGACCTGGTAAGTCACTAATGGTGGCGCATCCTCGCCATCGCACTCCATCAGCAGGTGCCTGTCCTCTGAGGGGAAAAAAGACATCAAATTGCCTTAAAACACACAGATTATTGGCAGGGTGAAGCACCTTTCTGCTAGTTACTCCGTTGCTGAATGTTCCTTGCATGGGTGACCCCAATTTGCCTGAGTGAGTGCCCTTTCTCAACACTGCCTTGTGTTTTTAGGAATACATGTTCTTTTTTTTTTTCTCACCCCCCCCCCGCCCCGTCTCTGCCACGCAGTCGTACCGTTGAACTATCTGGAGAATGTGTTGACGGCAGGATAATGTTCAATTTTGACACACTTCACATCCATTAACGCCAATTACCGCTGCCTGAGTTTGCATTAGCGCTAATGCGGCGTTCTTGTGCACCCGCCTAAATGACAGCGATACGGGCCGTTATGAAACCCAGAGGAGGTGTTTTTTTTGGATCTCACTTTGTATGCCCCTCAGACATGTTTCCATGGGAATGGCGGAGGCGTCCGCTGCTGCTCGGCATAACTCTTGAGTCCACAAAGAGTTAATCACGATAGATGAGTCCGTCGAGAGCGGCAAAGGAAGTCCCCAGTGCGTCGGTGTGCCACACACGCCACGCGGGCACCACGCAGGTGGCCCTCGCTTCCCGACTCCCTTCCCGCCTGTTTTGTCGCCTACAGCAACTGTTAAAATGAACCCACTGCAGCCCGAGTGTCTCGATTTTCGCAACCTTTAACCTTTGGGGGTTTTGTTAAGTTTTGACATCTGATTTGCGAGGCAGCCAAAGTCCTGATCCTAAATTGGGAAAAGGAAGATGGGGGGGGGGGCGCAGTGGGGCAGGCAGCGTCTGGCTTTTTCCCCAGCGCATGGTGGGGGGGTCAGCGCGCACTTCCTTCTGCGGGGCACTTTGGCACGGCCGGGAGCAGCCGTGCAGCTGGTCAGCACGCTTCCCGGAACGCCGGCCGGGCATGTGGTCGCTGACTCCGATTTCCTGCCCTTGCAAAGGCCTGTGGCCGCAAGGAAATTGCGAAACGGATCCCGAGCATGCTGAGCGCTCGGTGGTAGAGTCTATGAAGCTTGTGGTGATGTGCAGGACACCATCCCGAGACAGCGGTCGCTTCCCGAGACAGACCGTCACCTTCCCGAGACAGGCCATCACTATCCCGAGACAGCGGTCACTTCCCGAGACAGACCGTCACCTTCCTGAGACAGGCCATCACTATCCTGAGACAGCGGCCACTTCCCGAGGCAGCGGTCACTTCTGAGACAGGGGTCACCAACCCGAGACAGCGGTCACTTCCCGAGACAGGCCATCACCATCCCGAGACAGCGTTCACCATCCCGAGACAGGCTGTCACCATCCGGAGACAGCGGTCACCATCCCGAGACAGGCTGTCACCATCCCGAGAAAGCGGTCACTTCCCGAGACAGTGGTCACTTCCCGAGACAGCGGTCACTTCCTGAGACAGCGGTTACTTCCCGAGACAGGCCGTCACCATCCCAAGACAGCGGTCACTTCCCGAGACAGGCCGTCACCATCCCCAAACGCTGACATTTTCCAAGCCTGTGAAATGACCTTGCTAACTAAAGTGCCATGGCGGAGAAATGTGCTGCCTTATATCAAAGAATGTACCATTCCACCCATCCACAGTGCGAAATATACTGTCACTATGAAAAGAATCTGTTTACCACCTTATTATATACAGAAATATGCTGGATTCTTCATGGTGGCAAGTGATATTTAATGTAGTTCTGATTACTTACTATGTTATCTCTGGCATGTTTGTATGTAACATCTGTCTTTATATACACTATGCGTATGCAATGCAATGCAATTTTATTTGCATAGCGCATTTTCGCAACATTACATTGTCTCAAAGCACTTTATATTATCTCTGCCCACAAAAGCCCCCAGTGAGCAAGCCAGAGGCGAGTGTATGTGTATAGTGTACACTCACCGGCCACTTTATTAGGCACACCTTGCTAGTACCCGGTTGGACCCCCTTTTGCCTTCAGAGCTGCCTTAATCCTTCGTGGCATAGATTCAACAAGGTACTGGCACACAAGGCAGGATGGATCCATGCTTTAATGTTGTTGACGCCAAATTCTGACCCTACCATCCAAATGTCGCAGCAGAAATCGAGACTCATGAGACCAGGTAACATTTTTCCAATCTTCTATTGTCCAATTTCGGTGAGTCTGTGCCAATTGTAGCCTCAGTTTCCTGTTCTTTGCTGACAGGAGTGGCACCCGGTGTGGTCTTCTGCTGCTGTAGCCCATCTG
>JAODKL010000039.1:17373095-17398812 GCA_026780765.1 Petrocephalus schoutedeni
AATTTAGGAACGCCAATTAACCTCAGCATGTCTTTGGACTGTGGGGGGAAACCGGAGTACCCGGAGGAAACCCCACACCGGCCCGGGGAGAACATGCAAACTCCACACACATGGAACTGGGCCGGATTCGAACCTGGGTCCCAGAGGTGTGAGGCCCACTGTGCCACCGTGCCGCCCTACAGTGTATTCAAAATATAGTAATTGCTTATGATTATTAAATGAAAATGAATGACCCGCTGATCTGAAGAACATGAATCCACCATTAAAAGCTCCCTGTGTGTGGTGCATCTCAGAAGAAGAATGCAGTGTTTTCCTCTCATGATTATTCAGTTTGGTTCTAGACTCCTAGAAGAGCCACCTGGTACGTCCACATTAAGCCTCTCTGCTACCCCGGCAAAGGCCCCCCTTGGAAAAGTGCTCCCAAAGGACCTTTAAAATAGTTTGAAGAAAAAAAAAAAAACTTGTGGTTCTTAAGGAAAAAAGGGAGTTCTTACAAGCAGACTGGGTATTAAGCTAACCCACTTGTAATCCATTTATGTGAAGTACAGTACGCTTAAGAAACTCTATCAAAACCAGCCAGAAAGAATTAGTTGTTTCAGGAAATACAGGAATATGAGCCTGTTATTGATATGATGTGAGTTTAAAATGAATTTCTACAAGCAAAAGAATTCGGCAAAAAACTGCAGCGTGGCTTCTGAGGTCACTGTTTCGTGGAGAATTTGCTCGTTACATGTAACGTTGAGAGGAATTTAAAGGGTGGCTACCGGACGGCAAGCGTGTGTCCTCTGGGCTGAGTAAAATAAATAACGAGTGGTGATGGATGAGTTAAAGTTTGAAAACCCACAGTGGGTGGGATTATCACGCACTGTCAATCACTGACATGCTGACCTATTTCTCTTTGGGTCCTTTGAGTTATCTCAGACAGTGACTGATGGTTAATGGCTGAAGACCCTGGCGGAAGGCAGGATGTGATTGAGAAATGCTGTCTATATGGCTGCTGCCTGCTATTCGGCTGTAATACCGTTTATTCGAAATATAGTCATTGCTTATGATTATTAAATGAGAATGAAAACCTGCTATAGAAAGTCTGGGCTTCACTTCTGGGCTGCTGAGGGTCTCAGCCTCTGCAGCTGTAGCTTCCAATGTCAACTCAACATATACAAAGAGTGAGTCTTCTGCACAGGGGGAATCGGTTACGCTTTCCCACATGTGGCAATGAGTTGAGATTTCTATAACTCATACGGCTTATGCTTTTGAGTAACTATCACAGTGGCCCTGACAGGCATAGCTTATGTGACCAACATCTTACTTTCCACATGGACAGAGTTTTGAAAGTGCCTATCGTTTGATCAATCAATCTACAGGTATCTATCTATCTATCTATCTATCTATCTATCTATCTATCTATCTACTTATTCATTTATTTATTAATAATACACAAGAGAAAGAAAAGAGTTTGGTTTCTTACTGTCATTGCCAAACCTCTGGAACAAAAGACATTTTTACCTACCTCTCGACCTGCAGGATGAAATGTAGCCCAAGCTAGTATATTAGGGTAAACTGTTAGTGAAGAGACACCCTCCTGCATTACGATTCTACATAACATCATTAGATAAAATTCCTTCCGTAGAGATGTTTGGGGGAATGTCTGGAATGTATTCTGCCTTAATAAATATCTGCAATTACACATGCGTAATGTGACAAGAAGGTAAGGTGTAGTTATTACACATCATTTTCATAATCTTCATAACGTTCATCTATTTTCAGTTGTATGTTCCAACAAATAATTGCTTGGAGTTAAGGTTAATCAGTGGCAGATAATGAACTTAATGAATAGCAGATCCCTGGCCTTTAAACTCATTAATTAATTCAGAACAATTGCCTTTATTTCTAATTTAATCATAGAGCAATACTAATCAGTTACAATAACTGTCATGTTGCAAATATGTATTATATACAGATTTATTACAATGTTATTTATTTATTATGTTAAAATCATATTGTCCAACTCCTGGAGCATCATGGGAACTATTTAAAGCCTTCTGCCTCATTTTCACTAATAACAATAGGTTAAAACACCATTGCATGCAAGACTTAAAATATTTTTTTCAGCACTGAAATGATACTTTTTAGTGTAAATGGAAATTATTCGTCCTAGGCAAACATTTAAAAATGTAGTTTGTTATGACAGACTTATAATCGACGTATCAGGTGATGGTATTGGATAGAAGCTGCCAATCAATATGATGTTAAAGATCTCGTGGACCATAAATATAATATAGGTCAGTGTTGGGACAGTGTTCTCGCTTGTGCCGGCCTGCTCCTGCCACCTTCTCCTGCGCGCCTTCTTCTCCATCATCTGCCTCTCTGTCCCCCCGACCTGGATGCCCTGCCTCGCACCCGTACCCCCCTTCAGCAACTGCAGCCCGTAGCATTTTCCCCTTTTGCTGAAGCTCCGTTTTGTTAAGCTCGTTTCACCACCACCCCCATCCAAATGAAGCCCCCATCCTGTTCTCCTGCGCCCGTGCCATGTGATTCCATTCCATTCCATTTGCGAGTCCCACAACAAGGTACCAAGCGCTGTACTCAACGCCTGTTCACCTTTTTTCTATTGCTAGGATGACAGTGTCCAGTTAGAGCAGTGCTGCCCTCCATTGACGTTCAGAGGTTGTTTCTCCCTCCCAGGACCTTTCCCCTCACGTCTTATGGATGCCAGGAGGCCATGGTCAGCTGACCCAAGCACAGTTTAGAGCAGAGCACTGGAGGACCCTTGTTAAACATTGCTGAGGAATGGAAAATTACAGGGAGCCGAAGGGGGCCTCTCCCTTGGAGCCGGTGACCCAGGCTCTGCTCCTTCCGTGATGCTGAATGTCTGCTTTCAGGTTTCCACACCGCGGGACCCCGCTTCTGGCCGTGAGCCTCCTCCGGCTGCTAAAATGTCGTCTGACAGCTGAAGGACATCAGGCTTTTCCAAGCGGCCACATAATCAAGATGACTATATTGTGCAGAATGTTTAACATACATATCATTAGATATGCCAACAACTCACTGTCTCGTGGATCTAAGGAACACCTTCAATCCTGACTGTTAACGGGGAAAGAAGAGCAAAGGGAGCCTGAAGCGGCCAAAAAGCACCAGATTATCCAAGATAAGGAGCCTTACTTTAGCTGGTTGCTGTAGCGTTACTGATTTGTAGTGTTTCACATATCAATTAACTCATTGTCCGCGGCAAGAATGTGCGTTTAATGACCTAAATGTCTTTTCTCAATCTACAGCGCTGGAAAACATTAGGAGACCACGCTATATTAAAAAAATAATTCCGAATTGTTTTAATTTTTAAACTTTAATACATTTTTAAATCCTGGTTTAATCCTGGTTCTGCTGGCAGAAGGCTACACTGAGCAGCAGGCTGCTTCCAGGCTGAAGGTTTCTAAGACAGCAGTACACAAGAACAAGGTGAAGCAGGAGACACTGGGAATGACTAGAAACCAGCCAGGTAGAGGGGGTAAGCGACTTTCTAATGCCAGAGATGATCGGCAATTTCATAAATTGTAAAAGTGCCTCATAAAATGTAGGATGACCTCAAGTGACCTTCAGCAGGAATGGGAAACATTAAGTGCGCACATAGCCATGAATTGCGAGATGCGTGAAACTAAATGTTTTGCTGTGGTCCAGAGCTGCATTTAAATTTTATTTCGAAAAAGATCCAGCGATGTTCGTGTTTTTGTTGAGTCCAGCTCCGCTAGTTTGAGCACCTTGCAGGAAAAATCCCAATGTTCTGTTTTCTCAGAGCTGATGGGGCTACATAAAGCAGGAATGTGTGCGCGACATGAGGGGGGATGCAAATAAATACACCCCAGCGCAATGAAGCATGCTGTGAAGCATGGCAGTATGGACTCCAAGGCGGAGCCAGTAGACGCGTACAGCGGGGTCTGTCCATGTCGAGGAGCTTCTCTGAGCGCTGTAGCGTATGTCCTGATTACATGCGAGCCTCACTGCTGATTGGCTGCTTCTGCGTAGCCTAGCACCCCCTGCACTGGGGGTCTGCTCCTGCCTCTAGCTCCGCGTGTGTGCAGTTTGCTTGTTCTCGCCCGTGTTCGGGTGAGTGTCCAAAATCATGCAGCTATGTGAATGAATGACTGTAAACTGTGCATGTGAGCGTGTGAATGTGAATGCTTGGCGTCTCATCCTGCGCGCCCCCTCCCCGTGCATCCTGGGACAGGTTCCAGACCTGCCGTGACCCCCCCTACTAGATAGGCATTGTTATAGGCATTGCGGATGGATGGTGGTGCTGCTGGTATATATGCTGAGAGAGGCCAGGGCACCATATAGCTTCTTCTTAATCTGGGCATTGAAGGCATCTTGCTGCGCAGGTTTTTTCCAATATTTGTGCACTGGCTCGGTGAATTATCCTTCTTCATTGTATAAATCAGCGACCGTGCAGGTTCTGGTGGGGAGGCGACTTGAGGATCATTCAAAATGTGATCAAAGTTGATGCAGTTTTCTCAAAATAGCACCCAGAGTCTCCTGGAGACTTTTACTTTATATATGGAGTCCAGCCCCAAAGCTTGTGAACCCACAGCCTGAGGAGCTGTTCGGAATCACCTTCCCGTCGGCATACTGCTGGCCAGCGCCAGGTGCGTCCAGCCCTCAAAACGGGGGCAGGCTCACGGATCCCAAAGCTCCTCAGATCTGTTTGCTGGAGAGTCCCGCATAGTGGGAAAGGCGTCTGTAATCATGGTCTGAGTCAGACTAGCATCCGGTCCAGTGTGTCTCCTGCCTCATGCCCTCACCTTACTGGCATAGCCTGCTGGCTCTGTGCAGGATAAGTGATTCTGGAGGAAGAATGGGAGCGGTCCATAGCTTGGAGTCACACTTAAGCATGCTGTTAGTCTTCGGCACGCCTTATTGTGTGTTACCCCCTCTGAACATCTTTGTGGTTGGTTTTTCAGATCCGAGTTACATGCCCCAGGGTGGCGTGCATGCTTTACCATTGAAAACAGACCCTTCCTTACAATTGCTAGTCACATTCAGCTACCTCCCAGCCTGTTAATGTGTAAGCTGATACATAACCCTACCTCTCCTGGTCCCACTGGCAGCATGGATCCGGCGTGACACAGTATTCTAGCTAAGCAGCAAAGTACCAAAGGTTTGTTAATTTTTGGACTGATTTAAACCGTTTTAGAAATGCTTCATTATACACTAGCTTTTGGTAGAGTCGGGATTTTAGCAGGTAATTATGGTAGGTGTAATGATGTCAAGCCGGTTACAAATTATTGCAGTAAAAAGAAATGGTTAGTGAATTTGCGCAGTATCGTTTAAACATGTCATTCCAGTGCATTCGATATCTAGGGCCGATGGGGTGTGGTTTTGGACATACCGAACGCGCTTTGGGAAAAATCAGGGGCTCGTGACCACGTCCGATCCATGACGCCATCATCTCCTTTAATATTCATAATATGCAGCAGTAAATGTATT
Source organism: Petrocephalus schoutedeni (assembly GCA_026780765.1). Taxonomy (NCBI): domain Eukaryota; kingdom Metazoa; phylum Chordata; class Actinopteri; order Osteoglossiformes; family Mormyridae; genus Petrocephalus; species Petrocephalus schoutedeni. Next base: position 17,378,574 of record JAODKL010000039.1, read on the forward strand.
AAATCACGCGAGGGGGTGGTGAGGTTTTGCTTGGGAATGGCAAGCACACCCGTTTGCTGTCATACATCACCCGTGCATGCAAATATAGTTCTCCGGTTTGGAGTATGAAAGAGCTCTTAGTCATACTCAGATAAAACGGGACCAGTTCGGCTTCAGGAGCGGCACTCCGTCATTGTCTAATTAAAAAAATAAATCCCAACAGACTCAACCCACCCAAAGTCCAAAAGAAGAAAAAACGTTAATTATGTGCAGCACGAACGTGTATATATGGCAAATTAGTTACAAGGTATTTTTAATTTGGTCTTCAGAATAACATCTTATTTTTATAGGTTATATTAACATGAGAATCTTCAATAATGTTTCACGGGGCCCCTAAGCACAGCATTAATAAAACTGATGAGTACACGCAATAATGAACATTGGCCAACCGCGCTACTCTAAATAAAATTAATGAAAGCACGGCCTACGCTCAGAAGTCATTTCTTACTCGGACTCCAGCTTTTAATCATCTATTTTGAGTTAAGAATTACCGCGCAGCATTAAAACAAAGGACGGGGAGCAGAGAAGCGGGTCAGCGGTAAACGAGGAGGCGGGGGGGTGGGGGGGGGACCGTAGCGCGGCCTTCGTTTGTGCACCGTGCTCACAGATCCACTCCCAGCCATTCCGTCTTATTCCCCCCATGTCTTTTACTTTTAAATGAGCCGCACGTTTTATAAACGAGCGCAGAGAGATGAAAAAACGTCTTCCGGGGCCCCGGCGATGCGCGTGGATGCGTGATGGAGATTGTCTTTAGATTGATGTGCCCGTCGGTAATGCAGCCCAGTCACGCTTCAGCCGGGATTAACGAATAACGGAACTAATAAACTGATAAGCACTAATTTATCTAGGACATCTGCTGGGACAGGATCATCGCCGCCCTGCGCTGTCATCATTCTTTTAGGCACTCCATGTATGTGTTGATGATTACATGTGAGCCCTGGAGTTCACATGTTTTAGGTTTTTATGCTTTTTAATGACTGGTTTTGGTTAGAGACCTAACCAAACATGCCTAACATCATGCCAATGGGTGAGCTGGCAGCGCATCCTGTGTCCATCCCAGCCTGAGTCTGGGCCCAACCTGAGTCTGTCCCAGCCTGAGTCTGTCCCAGCCTGTGTCTGTCCCAGCCTGAGTCTGTCCCAGCCTGTGTCTGTCCCAGCCTGAGTCTGTCCCTGCGTAGTGTCCTGTGTTGGCAGGATGCCAATCAAGGGTAAACACACGAGACACTAGTTAGCTGCAGAAGGAAACCTGTGCCACAAATAGAGCAGCTGGAGAAAGACTGGTGGTTGTTTTTGGTTATTTAGCTCTCTTGGTTTCTTTATGCAGTGACATCACTTTACCATAACCCCAGGCACACTCCTTCAAACTAGCTGTAAGCTACCATGTTCTCGATATTGAAGAACATTCAATACACAATTTATTTAATAGAGAGATAGTCAGCAAAAGGATTTAATATTTATTTAGCAGATACTTTTATCCAAAGCAATGTAATTTTTTTTTTAAGCAGGGTTATCCAGTCCCTGAGGTTAGGGGCCTTCTTCATGGGAAATCACTGTGGAAATGTTAGGCTTTGTGTCTGATCACAGCACGGCATCCTAACGCACCGTACCACACATCACAGCCTACGCTGATTGGTTAAAAATCACAGAAAGTGGAGGGGAATAAGCTTTAGCTCTGCAATGCCCTTGTGACAGGCCTCGCTGCGCGAGTGACACTGTCCCGGGCCGGCCGGCGCCCCCAGGCTTTTCCCCCCGAAGGCCAGGCTGCCGCAGAGGCCCAGGCCGCCGCAGAGGCCCACATGTGCCCTTTCTTGCAGCGCATTTACCGCGGAGTGCTTACGTAACACCAACCTGCGAAAGCTCTTCGGAGACCATCCGGCTCGCTGGCCTCGTTCTCCTGAACCCGCAGCATCACCAGTGCTTAATTATGCTTATTTGTTTCAGTACTTTTCGTTTCTGGCTGAGCATACTTTATTTTTTTGCAAACAAGGAAGTTCAAGCCCGCATAATAAATCCCCCCTATAGTTTTTTTTTTTTTTTTTAATCAAAGTAATCACCGGCCAACCAGAGTCCTAGTAGAGGGAAGGGAGCGACAGATTCAATTTGCAGTTCCCACGAAGAAGAAGGACACAGAAACATGTAATGAACATGAGGAAGATTTGAATTATTCAAGCTGGGCTTAGTTAATGACACTCAATGTGATTAAGGATCTTATTTACTTAGGAACAGCTGATGTCTCTTGATCTCGAGGCCCCGGATTAAGTGACCTCTGGAAGTGGAAGACAAGGAGTCTCTTAAGTGTGACTTGGAGGATGTTTTCGAGAATGACTTGCAGCAATGTGTTTAATGGCTCAGAACATCTTGCTGTATGGGTGTAGAGGGCAAGCTTTGCACTGCTGCTGTAATTATTTCGAGCGATCCCTCCGTCCTTACCCCCGTACCCCTGAAGGCAGGTTTTTTTTTCGCAGATGCAGGATGTTCAGGGTTCGAGGGTGACCAGATTTCCAACACTCAGACCACATTACTCGTGTGTCAGCATGTCCTGAAGCCACAGTGATGCGATGCGGGAAGCACATGGATGTTTTGGGGGAGGGGCAGGGTGACGGTACAGCTCATATCTAACTGATGGCATTGAGAAAATGCTGCAAGACGCTGCTGGATCCAATGACCTGGTTCTGGTGGCCTTGTGGGTTTTCTTGCCTGAAATATCCCAAAGGCCTAATAAAATCGCCCCATTCTATCCAGGCCCTGTGTCCCATGCATATGTTTTTCCTCATAAGAACCTGGGTTCTTAAACTATATTTTTGGTGTGAGATGGACACTGCATTTGACTGTAATGTTATACAGGCAGGATTTGGTGTGACAAAATACAGCTGTGATTCTTTGCCGAAACTGCGCTGAAAGTAAGGAGCACATATAGGGGTGTCCCTCAAAGCTCACCAGCGGGGCCCACTGTTTGTCCAGTTTGGTGTTTTCGTAACTGCGCTTTCAACAATTAGCACTGAAATTGATCCCAAATAACTGCATAAAAACAATATAAATAAATAAGCTCTCATCATTAAACCTGATGTCAAAAGATAGCAATGTGCAACTGAGGAAAGCTTGTTGCCAGGCTGGGGTTAAGGACCTTCCTGAAGGACTCACCAATGATAAGACGACTCTGTTGGACACAGGATTTGCACCCACAACCTTCACTCAACTGGAAATTGACGTCATTACAACCGGTATTACACCTTATACAACCACATTAGGCTAAAGTGCTGTACAGAGAGGAATGAAGGACATAAGCGCTCTCACAAGGCATAAAATACAAATGAAGTAAATAACAGACATAAGACAAATAAAACAACAGCCATAACAATAAAATGAAATGAATAAAACAAGAAAAACAAGTAAAATCAAATAAAAGAGTAGAACAGAATAACAAAATACGATAAAATAGTGGTAGCCACAGCATGACTGTAGTAACGTACCTTTACGTACGGAACGTTTATAATTACTGCTGACTGTAATCTTACAATTACATTAATCAATATTCATTAACCAAATATAACCCGCAATAAACATTTCACCTGAAATCTCGATAATTATCTGCTTAACCTCATTTTAGCGCAGCTCTGATGTAATAATTCTCCGACACCGCTTGATTTCCTCCGCTGCAGTGTGAGCCTGCACTGACAGAAAACTGCGTACGCTATCTGAGAGCTGGCCTGGGATTTGTGCGTATCCTATGCGCACGTCCAAATTGATAAATCCTGAAATTTGCGTTAAAATGACTGTACACACATTTTTCTGCCATACGCACGCTTGGTAAATGAGGGCCAGGGAGAGTTCCGCACCCACACAAACCCACACAAACGCAGGGAGAGCTCCATACCCACACAAACGCAGGGAGAGCTCCACACCCTCACAAACACAGGGAGAGCTCCACACCCACACAAACACAGGGAGAGCTCCACACCCACACAAACACAGGGAGAGCTCCACACCCTCACAAACACAGGGAGAGCTCCATACCCACACAAACCCACACAAACGCAGGGAGAGCTCCATACCCACACAAACACAGGGAGAGCTCCATACCCACACAAACGCAGGGAGAGCTCCATACCCACACAAACGCAGGGAGAGCTCCACACCCACACAAACCCCACAACTCCATCTCTGTAGGCACATGGCAGTCATGCCAGCCCTACTGACTTACTAAAGCCTCAATACGGCCCCTGCGTTGCATCTCCAAGGCAGCCTACTCGCAGCCTGCTCCCTGCACTCTCTCTGTGATGAAGCCTAGCTGCAGGTTCCTGTGCACGGCGGTGACAGTGACCTAGCGTGCACAGTGTGAGGTCATGCAGCAAAGGTGTAAAGCTGGCCTACATATGACACAGCTGGGGCCTTCCCTCTGCGTTCCGCTGTAATTGTGACTATAAATCATAGGAATACAGCAACATAAACAGTTATTTATACAATGCACATAATTAATGACAAAAATAAAAGAAAGAAACAGCCGTCTCACTTCTCACTCACACAGTTTATCCTTGTCCTTATTTTGGAAAGGGTTCGCTTTTGTTTAATACTTATGAAAGGGGGATAGTCAGTGTTTTACAGCAGGTTTTAAGTCTGCCTTTTAAGAGATTAATACGTAGATAGCGATTTGCTAGCCCTGTTACAGGCAGAGAGGTCAAGACATGCCCTGTGATTGGCTGAAGGTGAATAAGAGCAAGCGTATGGCCAAAAGGAGACCTAACAATATAAAAGTCACACAACCCTCAGGGGCACAAATCTGTGCCCTCATAGGAAGTTATTGTCATTAAGACTGTAGTCTATAAGGGCAAAGTGAGCTGAAGGATGGTCTGAATGCAAATGCCCATTAATAGCTGATTCCATTGCAGATGTGCTGGACATTAGTTTTGGAGGGGAGAAATCAAGAAATCAAGCTCTCATTAGTAGACTGCTCATTCTACATAGGACATAGATATGTCAAGGTCACTATGTCAAGGTGACCGCACATAAAACACCCAGATCGCTTCCTAAAACATGCATTTTGAGTGGGCCCCCCAGGGTTTATCCCCCTGGTGGCCACAAACAGTTACTACATTGTATATCAAATAAAACGCATTTCCTGTTTAGGAGATGCTGAAGTAGCATGTTCTGCTAACCACTTAGTTAGCTTCAATTTTCTGACTCTGCTTGCTAGCTGGTTAGTTTTTGAAACATCTGAAATGGGGTCCACATGCAACAACCCCGCCACTGCAGAGGTTCCGGAAATTGCCCGCACTTACACAGTGCTTCTGTTATAGACAGCACGGAAATCTGTTAACATTTCCGGAAAGATGTCAGCATGAGGTGTGAATGGTGAACTGGGCAGTCGCAGAAGCAGGCAGGCGCCCATATAATATTCGGGGAGAGCCACCGGACTGAACAAGTGGCGCTCACCAGGCAGAAAAAACAGACAAGAATTAACTCAAGAGATGCTATGGACGCATTTAAAAAGGTAGATATAAGTACCAGCTTTAAGCGGTAACACACACAATTTTAGACAGGCTGCAGTACAGAAACCCTCCCATTGGCACAGTAGGCAGCTCTTACGGTATCCCTGATGATGGCTGGTGCGGGGGAGGGTTAGGGGGAAGGAGACATGGGCTCTGTCCTGCTCCGTGGCTTAGAAACGTAAAAGACGGCGTAATTTTAATAGACAAACTGGACAAGCCGACTGAAATGCTAACAGGGACTGTTTCGGCCGGAAATCACTGGTGGGATAGGGATGTTTTTAAATGACGAGAATGAGGATCAGTCATTCAAACCAAGACGCTTATATAGGAGGAATTTTTCCTTCTTGGGACACAAGCGGAAGCTAATGCAATAATTCTGAACGCCGCGAATGATTTAACTTTTTTCGTTTTATATGTTTTATTTTATTGTAATGGCTGTTGTCTTATTCGTCTTATGTCTGTTATTTACTTCATTTGTATTTTATGTGTATAAATATTACGTGTATTTCAAGCTGTTTATCTTTCCTCTGTACAGCACTTTGGCCCAGTGTGGTTGCATAAGGTGCTTTACAAATAAAGCTGGATTGGATTAGATTATCATTGAGGACACCAAGGTCATATCTTCGGTATTTTTTTTTTAATGTTTTGTTCATGAAACTTGAAAAATCCTTGCTACGGCCTTGATCACAGTAGCCTCAATATTATGGGAAAGTTAAGCAGAAAAACCACAGAAAGGAGGATACTAAATTAAATGTTTAGTTTCTGAAATATGAAATCTTTTGTATATCTGTGCTGGAGCTCAGGATTACTGTTTTACTTAAACTTCCGTTCCTCCATGTCGCAAATTCTGTGGGTGCAGCCACATAATCCATGAATAAATAAGGGTGTGGCACGTGAATTACGCTTGTTTCCAGCCACCGGACTTATCAAGGCGGGGATGTGCGTACGCCGGAATTGGCCAGGTACAGCCTGTTTCATAAATCACATGTGGAAGTTGTCATACGCCAATATTTTGCACCCGAATTTATGCCCATTTTGATAAATGAGGGCCAGAAAAATCAATACACTTGAGGTATCGCGACATTTCACTTTGCGATACTGTATCGATTTTCAAGAACACAACATCGATTTTTAAACAAAATAGTTTACATGTATTTGCAGTTGACAGTGGTTTGCTTTGTGTTGTGTTTAACCTCCGGACTGCTAGATGGCTCTGCTCAGTACGACACACCAATTGTGCCCCACCCCTAACTTTGGCAAAGTGTGGTCACTAGCAACATTCTTAGCCGTGTTAGACCGGCTCCTGCTGCATACAAAGCTGAAGTGTGGAATCATTTTGCCTTTCATGGTAAAAAAAAACATGCTGGAAGTTACAGTAACTATTTTCTTTAATTAGTTCTTTAAAATTAAAAAATAAATAAGAAATTAAAAAATAATTTAAATATATACAGCCTTTAGTGGCTGTCTAAAAATTGTATGCACTGAACCTGCTTACCTGGAGTAAACATTTTTGCTTAAATCTGCTTAAATCTTAAAATGTTCTTCATTATACCATTATAGTTTTTCTACGGTTAGATTAAGAAAAACTGACAATATATAACCTTACATGCGGTAACGCAATATATCGCGATATAATTATGTGTATTCAAGAGTCTATTTTGATATGCATAAAGAATTTTAAAAATAGTAGGACGGGAGACTGTATTTACGAGCTGAATCTTTTTCAGTGGCACATTTGATGTTGGATTGATGCACCAAGCCAGTAATATAGTCCATGTAGACACATACAGGGTGGTCACACTTGAATGTATTTATTAACAATTTTACTGATACATAACCCGATCAGCTGGCATCACCAACCTGTGCTGAATAGTTGATGGATAGTTAGATGTATAGGTGGATAATCAGTTAAGAGGACATAAAAATATGATTTTGAGGAATATTGTAGCACTGTGGTGCTTTGGGGACTCTGAATCTGCATGCACTTCTAAAGACTCAAGTAGAAACCAGCATCTGGAAATCAGGTGAGAATGATCAGGTCACCATTCTTGCACTCAAAGCCAGTTTCATTTTTCTCAAAGCAGATGTTTTTAAATGATGCATGTCCTCTCCTCTCAAAAGTCGTAACCTTCCCCAAGTGACGTCCCCCCTGCTTTTTATTTACCCACTGCCTGGCGATGCGATCTCCATGGCAACGGGACTAGAAGCCCCCAGCCAGGCCCGACGGGGAGGGCTACGATCCCAGCATCCCTGTTGCACCCCCCCCTCTCCACCACCACATAGCACAGCATAGAATCCGTCAGGTTTATTCATTCAACAAGTTTGTCACTTAACTCAATAATGCAGCTATGCCTCTGTATCTTGTTTGAGCTCCAGCTGCGATGGTACCTGCTAAAAAGATCTTTTTTTCTGAGTATCGATCCTCTTGCAATACAGGTAGGATTATCTGTTCATCTTCTACAGTCGCTTTTCCACGAAGGGGCGGTGGGCTGGTGGGTGGCTGGGGGGTTGGCAAGAATCTATCCCAAGAAGCATGAAGCTGGAGACACAAAAGATGGAATGCCAGGCCGCAGCAGGACACGAGCACTCAATCAGATAATGGAGGCAGGCCGCTTTGCCCCGCTGCATGCTTTTGGACTGCTGGAGGAAGTCGGAGTATCTGCACAGACGGGGAGAAAAGTCCACACACACGGAGCTGGGGGCGGACTCAAATTCACAGCCCTGGAGGCGTGTGGCTGCGGAGCTCAGAGTCCCCGCTGAGCCCCACACCGCCCCCACAGGTAGACCCGACATGGTGCAGCCTCTCAGCTGATTCGGTGTGTTAATGCTGTGGTGACAGATCAGGGGCGACCCTGGAGCAGGCCTTTCTCGGGGGGGGGGAGGGTTCCTAATATAATAATTCTGCCAGAAAAAAAAGCATCCTGAGCAGACCCAGCGATCCACCGTGTCCTGTCTTGAAGACCAGGAGCCACGGCAGCGTGGGTGGTGTCAGGCCACAGGTACTATCAATGCCAAGCCCCCCCCCAGTCTGAAACAGGGGTGGTTAGGCCCGGACCACCTCAGGGAAGGGCTGCTTCCGCTGTATCCGAATGCTTACACGGTCATGTGGCTTCTTTGGCATCTTGTGGGCAGCGGAAACACACCCTGTGAGCAGGACAGAAAACGAGTTATTAAAGAACCCCAAGATAAAAACCACTCCATCCTGCCATAGTCTACGGCTCTCTTTACATATATCCTATGTGCACAGGCAAATTCAGTAGGATTTAACACACTTACAGCTGAGCATCCCATGATGGTGTGACAGAGAGTGCAGGGTGATGTTGGTTCTGCAAGAATACAGAGTCAAACTAATAACCTAATTGTAATTAATGGGGAAGATATATAGTAAATATATGTGTGTGTATATAGATTATCACACTCCTAAAGAGGAAAAGCGGTCAGAAGATCCATAAAGGGTACAGGAAAAATAAGATATGTATAGAAAGACATAAAAGCATTTCTCAGATACATTCTAGCACCAGGCTTATTACAGTATCATTGCCGATACGTGTTTTCCTGTTTTGAATTATTATCATATTATGTTGCTGCTGATTATGGTCCATGGACCAGGTCTAGGTCTTTAAGACCAGAACGTCATTTGGGTATTATCACAATGTGTCAGGTGTCACCTCCTCGGGTCACATGACAACCTCCCACAGCCCCATGTCGCCAAGCTGAGTTCAGGTCTGGGTGTACATAGCTACTGTTATAAATATTCCATAGGACGCCTTGCTATTCCAAGGTACAACGCACAGTAGTACAAAGTATATGGTCTTCACAGGCTGATCAGATGGAGGAGCAGCATGTTTTTTCCTTACAGCAGGTCTTCCTTTCACTTTTAATAGCCTTTATATTGGCCCATGGGATCACATTGTCACATGACATTCCCCACCTCACCTCCAAACTGCAAGCTGCCAGACAAACACACTGTCCACCGATACCTTCCCCGGGCTCCGAGGCGAGTGCGAGCTCCTGTGATTTATTACCGCAGAGGAGCCCGGCTCCTCTGTTCAGGAGTGCCTGCCTGGGAGGCGACGAGAGGAGCGTGTGGAAAACGAGGAACCCGGCGAATCCAGAATGACGTCCGCGGTGTTTCCTGTTTAACCTGCCGCTGGTTGTCAGAGGGATATAACCGCAGCTTCTAACTGCGTATCTGGTTGGTGAGGATGTAAGAAAGTTTGACCCGGGTGACGGAACTTGATGACTGACGCATCCTGTGATGGCGTTTTTATTGCCAATGACGGACATAAGGAGGATGTTTAGAAATTCACCAAATGCACTACGGCACCTCTGGACTGCTCACTTATCCTTCTGGGATTCACACTTGCTTACATTCAAATTGGAAAGAGGGCCGATGGCTAAGGGCTGGCTTCTGGCTGAACGAGCCACAGAAAGGCCTCAGTCCTCGCCATAAAAACACACACAGGCAACACAGGCAAATCTCCCTTATCTATGTCTCGGTTTCTGTAAAAAATCTCACGAATATGAAAACAAACAGCAATTGTATCTCCTAATTCCCTAATGCACCTTAAAGCCAGAAATACACTCTGTGTAAAAAAGGCAGTTTTTTTAATTAACGTATTTACCCTGGAATGCTGTTGTACATGGAAATTCTGGGCATTTTCAGGCAAGTCGTTTAGAAGTTACTATCTAATTATAAAAAATAAATATCTGCCAGGCTTTTCTCATTCTCCCGTGCTGGGCTTGAGGCTCTCTGTAATGCTGTCCTGCAAACACTGTCATGGAAGATGGATGGGTAAATAAAGAGAGGTGATATGACACTTAAACATACCCAGGGAATCATAGGTGTAAGAAGAAAAAAGATCGCCTCTCGCCGATCAAAATAATTGAATATATTGATACGATGAAATAGCGGTTAGCCGTTTAGCATGCCGTCGCTGTGCATGATGGGTAAATGCTCTACAGGCCTCGTTAACCGTTTCTCTTCAGGTGCGGTCGCATCCGGCTGGCTCGTTGTCACGGTTTTGGTTAAGGATCTCGGGGCCACCTCACAGGCTCTGGCTTCAGGCCTCCCAAGCTGGCAGACTCATGAAGACCCGGGCACACAGCCTGCAGGTCCAGAGACCCCCCCCACTTCCCCAATCAGGGGTTAGCCAAAGGAGGGCTACCAGGGTGGGCGCAGGCGGCAGGCCGGGGACGCGGGGACAGGAGGCTGGCCGCACCCCGTCTCCCACGGGCCACTTCGTGGTGGCATTCGGACACTCTGCCGTCTGTTCGGTGGGACCCCCCGCCCCCTGGCTCCCCACTGCCGGCATCCTGGGGGTAGGGGGGGGGCGCCATGGCTGGCCTAGTGCTATTTTGTCTTTTGCACTACTCCTTCAGAGAATTTTCCGGATTTCTCAAAATAATAATAATGCGGGGGCCCGTCCACGGGGCAGGCGCTGGGGCCGTATTTGGGAGCTGCACCCCTGTGCTGTGTGACCATCTGTGTGATTCGCAGACACACGGGCCGCTTTTTATGACGGAGATCACAGCGAAGAATGTAGTAAACAGTTATGTGAAAAAAAGATTATATCTACAAGTGGAAGAAAACAAGCTAATTAGGAAATTCAAGTATACAATAAATGTTTTTACAAGTCTAATGAAAATGTACATTTTCTTATGGTATACTTCAGTTTTTATACAATTCTACAAACAAGTATCAATTTACTGAATAACACTGCTGTTGAATATTCACAATTAATATTTAATGTTGTCAGAGAGCTGAGTAGTGATTGCAAATTCCCAAAGAGCCCTGGGTCAGTGTGCCCCGTGGTATGTGGCAGTTATCCACGGGTTAATGCCCGTATCCTACATGACACGACGAAATGCATGCTAACACATGTACGTACATTCCCTGCTTTACATGTATTTCTCTCACCAACCTTTTATTTAGCCAGTCGCGGCTTCTGCTGTCTTTCACCGAATCCGCTTACTGACCCCTGCTGGGCCCCGTTCCCCGACTGTAGCTGATAAATGTAACGTTTGCTGTCATTTTCCTCGTAGGGCATTAATTTTCTCGCCGCATCCCAGGGCCTGGGCGGCGTACGGACTGACCGCAAGCACCCACGTCTATTTTCCGAGGGCGTGATAGATCGCTCGTCCGGAGGGTGCGCCCTTGTCAAGCGAGCGCACCCAAAAGCGTCGAGGCTGCCAGGAATTGTGGGTGACGACGAGATGACAGTGATGTAGCACGGGCAAGCTCAGCGCGGCCCGAGAGAGGCTGCCCGCCGGCAGCCGAAGGCGGAGCCAGGTGGCGCTGTCCGCTTCCCTGGCCGAGCCCTCGCGCCTCGTCTCGCCAGCCTTCACGTGCGGCTCCAGACTGACGCACTCAGGAGTCAGATCCTTCGACCGGCCCGCGTAGCTCACCTCAAACATTTCGACATGCACGGAATGTTGCTCGTAATCCCACAATCCATCTGGCCAGCAGCAAAAGCGTCCACACCAACCTGCGGGAAAAACAAAAGACATTTGAAGAAGTTCAAAAGTAAAAATAAGCTGTCTGAGTTTCTTTAAAATAGAAGCTTCCTTTTTTCGGCCCCCCCCCCCGCCCCCCCATGTCGTCCCATCGCTGTTGTGACGGATGAGCCACGCCAGCTGGAAACGCCCAGATGGCGTCACTTTGCGCTTTATGATCGCGGAATCTAAGGTCGGGAATGCCCAGCGTAATGGTGCCCGCGCAGACGGCAGCGAGAGCGGGAATATCACTCACTGGGTGATGCATATAAATCACAGGGCTTGTGCAGGCTATCAGCGGGTCGGGCCGCTTTATGAACTTGGAGTTACACTGAGTCATAAATCACTGAAACAAGCTCCAGGAGAGAAAGGGGGCCCCTCCCCACGTCGTTCAATGAGAGACCCCCCATGATGTCTAAGACAAGCATTTTAAAAAATGGTGTCAAAAGGTGGTAATGGTGGGCTCGGCTGGGGATGAGGAACGGGCCTTGGCCCTGACCTGGGGCGTCGGGGTGGGTGGGGGGACGCCGTCCAGCGTTTCATCTTGGCGTGGCGGGAAGCCCTTCCCCAAGTGTCTCTGACACCCCGTGCCTCCACAAATGGGACCCCATTTTCTAAATTCTCCCGGCTAAATGCCCAGCTTGCTTGCACTCAAACCCTGATGACGGATCCCAAACTGTCCTTTACCGCCATCCTCAGATCCACGTGGAAGTTCTATTTTCCTTGCTGGGACAGGTGCTTACTTAATCCTGACCTCTGGCCTCTGGCATGCACCTGTCTGTCCTGGTAAAAAGAGCCAGATTACAGGTACTGAAGATATTTCACGATGCCCACCCTCCCCCACGTATGCACAGTTAGACTAAAATAGCCAATGGCCCTTCGCACTTAATGTGTGTTACCTAGTGGAAAAAAAACAACATCCCATAAATACTCAGGAGATTATTTCCTTTGTGGATTTGCAGGACCTGCCCACTCCGCATTAAACCTTCGGATAGAGTACTTGCTCTATCCAGGACGAAGAAGACAACCTTGAGAAATTAACGTAAAGTTTATAATCCAGTAACCGCACGTCAGGATGGAACATGACCCTATAAATAAAAATGTACCCATGTTACCTGACAGCTTGACTTCTCTTCTCACTTTCTGAGGTTTTCTTGCCCTCCAGAGCCACCATTTTGGATCCGCTGAGACAACACACAGCTATGGTTTACTCGAAATCAGCACAATCCTCCATCGACCCCTCTGGTCTCCGTGTTGTGGCGCCTGAAGGGCTTCTCCTCCTGTTACTTTTCCACCTCATCACCCAGGTCCAAGAGTGCTGGCACTGACATGATTATCCCGTAATCCAACGGCTAGCCTTAGCCTCTATGCTAACACAGAGTGAGCAAGTCAACCACCAGGTTTGCGCCATATTGGTTAGCGGGTGTTTTATGCCTTTGCAGATACAACAAAATTAAGAACTGGCACCCCCCTAGGTATGGTGACACACTCATAAGCCCTTTCCTGTGTATTCCCTTAAAATTCCCTACAGGTTTTTATGAATCCTACACCTTGTTTGTGCTTCAGGATTCAAGGTGCTTTTTTCTCCTCGTTAAGTAGGTCCTGCCTTGCTCTCATCTTTCATTTGTGTTAGAATAACAGTTATCTGCAGTACTTTTTAGGATAGGACAAAGACATAGAACAGACAAAATATCAAATAATAAATCGGAGTTTCACAAAAAACGGGATAATTTGGCTATACCTGCCTAGCCTAGCTGGAGTGCTGGAGAAGAAATCTTGGATTTTTAATCTCTGAAAGATGAAGCTAATAGAGCATTGAGGAGGCTGAAGGGCAGGAGGTGGACATCACATCAGGAGCCGCACGAGGTTTGCCTGATTGTATGATCCTTGCTGGCATGACATCAAGTTGATGAACCAATCATTTTAAAAATAAAAAGGGCATAACACAAGCACACTCACAGTTGTTTTTCAATGACAAGCTTTTCATTGAATCTGTAACTTTCAGCACATATTCCTGAGAGTAGCTGAGTATGGCGTTCCTGTAGCGTGTCTTTGGTGCATGTCTATATGAGGGATGCACTTTGCTCACATCACCCCCTACTGGCTCACTTCAGAACTACCAATGTTGAAACGAAACCTACAGTATCTTCTTGCACAGCGCCCCTCAAAATAACAATGAGAGCCCCCCCCCCCCACCTTCTCTGAACCTGAAAAAGTGCCAGCACATCTTAGAGGGTTCAAAAAGCAGAAAAACCGGGCTTCTGTTACCCATTGTGTTTTGGTTACATGTCCCATTGCTGCATGGCTTCCTCAGCATGTGTGTCATCGGGGGGGGGCGGGGGGGGGCACGCAATCTCTTTTATGCCTGATGCGCAAAATCACGGATTAACACACTTTCTCATGTTGAATTCTGGGAATTTTAGATGCCCGAATTGAGGCAGCTGTTGTTTAGGCTATGGATGAAACTTTGGCCGGCTTGACAGGGACAGCGTGGGGGGGGGGGATTTTTAAATTGCTGCCCCACTCTGGTGTCACTGGTCTGAGAAGCTTTAAGTGACCTGCTCTGGGAGCTATAATCTTCCCTCTTTACTTTCACTGCTAATCTCCGCTAATTGCTCCCCCCGGCTCGGACTGTAGCCGTCATGGGGGGGGGGGGCTGCCGTCCCTGAGCCACCGTCTTTGCTCTCTTGCTTTGCGTTCACCTGGCACTGTGACGTGTAAGGAACAGGGCGGATGCACTGGCTAACGCTAACGTGCTACACGGAGCTGGGGAATGAGGGAGCCGGCAGGCTCATGGCCTGATACTCCCACTGGGGCTGGGTGCCGGTGGGGGGCGGGGCCAACGCCATCCACCAAAGGATGTTTTATTTTTTTTGACGTACTCTGTAATATATGAATGTTCCATGATTTTGAGCTAGTCAATCAGTCAATCAATCTTTGTTTGCATAGTGCTATTTTGCCCACCGGGTTACTTTATGAAGTGTTTTACAGGCATTTTAAAAGAAGAAAACATAGGAAATTAAAATACGCACAAAAAACAAGCACAAAAAAATGATGTGCTTGTCTTGTTGGTGTAGCTGACATTCCACCGTCTAGCTTTTAATCCAGAGTAGGAAACTCATTGGTCCTTTTAATAAGTTAAAGAATTTAAAGAAAAGCCATCTTACGGTACAGTTCACTGGTGTTTCTGAAATTTCCAGATTACTTAAATTAATAAGAGAACTCAAGTGATAACCTTGCTATTTACCCCCCAGAGCATGTGTCCACACACACGCACACGCACACACATTTTTTACACTCTTAAGCACTTTTCTGGCACCTGGCAGAGAGAAGCGGCTGGCCGGTATAAAATTTGCATATGAGTTAGGCGCCGAGTACCAAACGTTCTGAAGCTGAACTTGAGCGATAAAGAGGAGGAGAGAGAGCAGACACGGGCCAGCTCACACGCGCCCTGAAATCTCCCCTGTCCGTCAGAGGATTACGCCAAGCCCCTCCTCTCCACACAGACGCTGTCTATCGATTAGCGGCCCTCCAGCGCGTCTGACAATACCAGGTCATGTGACCATTATCCCGCCTCCTAGAAGACATCTACATGTATGTTTTCCTACACGAGACATGAACGAACATCGAAGGGGTGACGATATGGACCGGTCGACACGGCGTGCCGCGAGCTTGCAATGTCTCATTCTCTCTCTCGCCCAACGGCACTCGAAAATGGACCGATGGGGCGGGGGGGCTGTGGAGGACATCCGTGTGACGAGATCTGTATCGATGATCTGGATCTATGTCCCTGAAAGGACCTTAAGAGCTCAGTATCGGAGATCCAAGTGAGGAGCACAGTGCTTCCGTCTCCAGTGCTAATTACTAGCACAAGCTAATCCGTATCACGATTTGTAGACAACCACCCCCCCCCACCCCCACCCTCCGACCCACTTCTCTTCTCCACTGATTGGCATGAGC
Organism: Petrocephalus schoutedeni; assembly: GCA_026780765.1. Taxonomy (NCBI): domain Eukaryota; kingdom Metazoa; phylum Chordata; class Actinopteri; order Osteoglossiformes; family Mormyridae; genus Petrocephalus; species Petrocephalus schoutedeni. The sequence goes on from JAODKL010000039.1 coordinate 17,394,554, forward strand.
GTGAAATCCGTCAATATGGCATTGTTTCCGAGCAGGATGGGGGAGGCATCAAGGCCAGGAGGTATGAGCAGCCCAGTCGAGGCCACGGAAAATGGATGAAAAAGATGGTGCTGATCCACTTCAGGGCCGAGACCCACTGGTCTGGTGGCTGACATGAATGAAATGGACGAGGGGGAAATGTGCAGATCAGTGATAAAATGGATTCGATCTGATGGTTCTCATTCTCTCTGTGTGTGGGTTATGTATATGTGACATTGTGGAATGCTGGTGATGGTTACTGGGGCATGACTGGGATTAATCTGGTCACTGGGAGCCAGCTAAACGTAAACGTCAGTTTGTACGAGTTTTCCCATATAGTATCACATTTTCTTCCACCCATATTCCCCCCATATAAGTGACTGTGCCAGGTATCCCTAGCAGACTTGGCACAAAATGATAAAAGATGGCGAGAATGAAACATGTTTAGATTAATATATACTCTTCCATTTAGAAGAATAATATGTGGTAAGACTGATTCCTTGTGTTTTGAGTCCTATTCACTGAAAACCTGAAAATTTTGGTAAGTCATAGCTGCAACTGAAAACCAGTATTTTGCAAAGGAAAAGCTTTATCCTTGTTAAATCCAACGTATTAAATACGTAGCGCCAAAACACATCTTTTTAATTTATCATCACCAAGGCTCAATGGCATTCCCTCTGTTTTCCAAAAAGAGTTTTGTGTTCTGTGTGTTTGCGGCCCTGTTTTTTTGCGCCATGTGACCTTGGTCTTCACTGAAGAGGCCCTAGTTCTCTGCCAAAGCAATCAATACGCAAAGCGGGCCAGAGAAGCATATTTAGAATGTGGGAAGCGGGGCTCAAAGAGAGATACGTTATCAGCCTAGCACAGCGCACGCTTCTGAGCAAATATTTTATTACATTTTTCATGGAAACTCGCATTTGCAAAAAAATAAATGGATGGAACTGGTCATTGGCCAGTAGGAAACGTTTTCTTGAGTCATGTGGTCCAGAGTTGACAAATCACAGCAGAGAGGGGCGGAATTTTTCTTCTTTCCCATGGCTGGCGCTTTAGCGCCCTAGACAGCAAAAACAAGTGGATGTCTCATGTGCAACTTAACCCCTTGGAGCTCCGTCTGTTTCAAAAGAAAATTAGCAATTGTTTTGTTTGTGATTCACCAACACTGGGGGTGGGTGGGGCGGATTTGGAGTATGGAAAATTTGACTGTAAAAAAAATGGGTGGTACATCTAGGATTGGGGGGATTATTTCCTGCCCTCTGTGTGTGTATGTGTGTGTGTAATTTACACACTCTCCGTATCCTGCAGGTTTTCTCCAGGTACTCTGGATATCTTCTGCAGTCCTGCCGTCTAATAGGATTTCTAAATTGCCTCTTCTGTGCATGTTTTGTGCTTTGTGATGGACTGGCGTCCCATCCAGGATGTACCCCAGCCCTGTGGCCTGTGCTGCATGGGACAGGCTCCAGCCCCTCCCACAATTCTGACCAGGATAAGTGGGTAGGAGATGGATGGACTTTAGAATGGCTGCCTCACAGCACCGGTAACTCTCGTGTAATTAGAGCACAAGAGAAAACAACAAGATTACGGTGATTGTTTCATCCTCCGCTTGAGTCTGGCGTGCGGTGGCTCAGTGGGACGTACCGTGGCCTCAAACCTTCTGAATGCATGTAGATTGCATATTCTCCCCATGTCTGTGGGCATCCCTCCTGCATTCAAAAAGCATGCTAATGTGTTGTTGATATTTCCCAAAGCATCCAGGCATTCCATCGTGGGTGTTCTCCTTCCTCATGCCCTGTGCTGCCTGGAATAGGATACAACCCCCCCATGACCCCCCAGATAAGACACTCAAGGACATTGGATAGATGAATGAATGGATGGATGGATGGATGGATATATTAATAGATTTCAAGTCAAACTTTGTTGTCATTTCAAAATATACAGACATACAGTGACATGAAACAGCGTGTTCGAAACAACTTTACGCGGAACAGAATGTTAGACAATAATGAATAAATATATTAAAAAAACAAACAAACAAATAACATCAAGTTCAAGAGAAGTAACTAATATTTGCAGACATGTTCAGCAGAGTAGTGTTAAAGGGAAGACCAAATGTCCAAATGGTGACAAGACAAGGGCGGACTAATTAACAGACTAATTACTGGGGTAAAGTCGTTGCGTTGTACGCACCCTGTCCTAATTCAGCCAGCAGAGATCCAGGCGCCGGAAAGTGCCAGAGTGAAATAAGGTTTCCTTTGTTCCGGAATTTGGGATACATGCTCATTTGCATTCCACCTGCCTGCAGATAAACAACCGTTAAGCGGCACGGGGGTCCGGGAGACGCATCCGCGGCCAGCCGGTGTCTAACGGAGCCCGGCAAAATAAACTTTTATAATTAAGCTATCACAGGCAGGAGAAATGCCACATTGCGTTTTTTATAGCCACGTATATCTGGATTCTGAAGCCTAATCTTTTACATTAATCACCTCTCCACACCAAAAACAATGTCCTGAAAAAAACAATTAGCACACAAACTGTGAGAAACATTTATCAGTCTTTTACAGTGAAATGTATATTTGCTGAAATACTTTGAATATTTGGAAGGGAAAAATCCTTTAATTTCCCTGTAAAAAACTACAGAAATTATTTAAAAAGAAGGGACTATGTATTGGGGTCAGATTCAGATGGGATAATTAAGCACAGGTTATTGCAGTAATTGGCCCCCTCTGACTTGTAGGCTCTAATTGCTGAACCGTTGATTAAAATTGCAGTGCTGCAGCGGCGGGCGGCTGCCTTGGTAGCCGCACGGAAGAGGGGGATACTCATGGGTGAGACGGCTCTCCCAGAAACCCCTGGGAAGGTTAATTCATTTGTTTGTGTCGAAATAGCGGCCTTTTCCTGCACAGAAGCTGGAGGTGTGTTCGGAAACGTAGAGTGTACATGTTTTGTACAAGCGTCCGTTTAATAAGGCTTCACAGAGTTGGCTGCTTTCATCGAGGGATCACGCCATTACTCTGTGATCCAGCTGATCAGCTCCGCTGCCACCCCATGCTGCGAAAGGGTATTAAAACGAAAGCCGTGTATATTAATAGCTGAGTGTACGTCTGCGCCTTTGAGGGAACGGAGCGATGACCCAAGGGACTGATAAAGAGATGCCGTAACAAGCAAAAAAACACACGCTTCTGGAATTTTCCACAAACTGCAGATTTCATTCAAATTAAGAAAAGCATGCAAATACTTATTGAAAATATAATACAGTGGGTTACCTTATGTGACCGAGACAATTAAAAAGAGTCTTGGTGATTGAAAGTGAAAATATCTGCCTTGTCAGTGTGATTTTCCTGCAGACAGGAGTCACATGGTAGCTCTGTGGGTAGGGCTGCTTCCTCACACCTCTGGGGTGACTCCTGACTCTGCTGTGAGTGTGTGTGTGTGGCTGCATGCTCTCCTGGCACTGCGTGGGTTACTTTTGAGTCCTCTGGTTTCCTCCTGCTGTCCAAAGACATGCAGTTAGGTGAACTGGTGTCTCTAAATAGCTGATAGTGTGTAAATGTGTGTGTGTGCCCTGTGATGAACTAGCATCCCATCCAAGGTGTCCCTTAGCCTTGTGCCCTGTGCTGCTTGGGACAGACTCCAATGGCCCTTACCAGGTGAAGTAGTTGGAAGATGGGTGGATGGATGTTGTGGATGCCTCAGTTAAACAATACCATGCCAAAAAAAATAGCTAGAGTAAAATTAGAGTTCCTGTATCTCATTCTCCACATTCATATGATTGTGTCTCACAAACATTAAATATATGCCTTCTTACAGAGAATAAAATATGATCCCATCCTCATATTTGACCTTCAAATACGTGATCTGCCTGACGTCTAAGACATCTATACAAGTAGGTCCATGTCGCACCTTCGGGTCCCCGGCCGTCCCAGCCGCGCCTCTCAGCCTCGCTCCCGCCGTCCGGGAAACGGCGTCCCGGCTTCAGCGCACGACCAGCAAGGCTCCGCGACACCTTCCACCCTCAGGCAGTGACGCGGTACTCAGCAGCCCATCCGCGGATTACAATACACAGTTAGCATATTTCTGTTTTACCCTTTTACTGTTTTATTTATGTAATTTCCTCTGCATTATTATTATTCCTTCATTATAAGGGAAACTCATTGTCTACTGCTATATGCTGTACACTTTGATTTGATTTCCATTCGATCTGTGCCGCCTTGTGGTGTTCGAACATCAAAAATGTGATTAATAAA
>JAODKL010000039.1:17422380-17432602 GCA_026780765.1 Petrocephalus schoutedeni
CACACACACACACACACACACACACACACGCACACACACACACACACGCACACACACACACACACACACACACACACTGTATTTACTAATGCTTCCATTCAACACCATTTTCTTGCTTTTGGTGTTCATATGCAGAGCAGGAATTTGATATTATAGCTGAATTTGGCATAAATGGGAACAGTCAGCACAAGTTTGCAGTGAAGATATACTCACAACGTACACGTGTTGCTCCACGATAAATGTGACCAACGAGAACATTTCCTTACCGAATATATCAAATTAATTACAGCAGTGGTGATATTCTCAAATAAATACACGTCTTATATTGGAATAGACTAGACATATAATCTGGACAGACATTTATATTATACATATAATCTGATACATGGATTTCATACAACATCCACCAAAGTACACACACAGACACACAGACACACGCACACACACACACACACACACACACACACGCATGCAGATAGAGCCACTGGAGCGTTCCTTCCGCTGGAGAAGAGACTCACCCAGGGGATTCCAGCTCAGGCCCTCAGCCCATACATTCTTTCTTAGCATGAACACTTAATACGCGTTAGAACAGGTAACAGTAGAGACAGTCATATGCGAAAGCTACCTTTTTTTGTCCAAAAATAAGAAAAAAAGTGCATAGCTGCAAAACGCAAGAACTAAAAAATATACAGCTCTGGAAAAAATTAAGAGACCGCAGCACAATTTTTTGCTTCGCTCATTTCTCGGTTTATGGTTATGCATCTGTGTAAAATGCAGCCTGGTTCTTCTCTCTTTCCCTTTAATTAAGGGCTTCTTCCTTGCTTTATGGGACTTGGTCCTGCTTCTAGGAGCCTGATACTAACTGTCCTAGCTGTGCACTTCACACCACTTAATGTCTCCCACTCCTTATCATGTCATGTCATCCTCCCATCCATGAGGCACTTCTGGATAGTTTGACGGTCATCTCTGGCATTAGAAAGTGGCTTCTGCCCATTACCTGGCTGGCTTCTGCTCATTCCCAGTGTGTCCTGCCTCACCTTGTTCCTGTGAAGGCTACTGCGGCCTTAGAAATGTTCAACCTGGAAGCAACCTGCCACTCAGTGTAGCTTCCTGCCAGCAGAACCAGGATTAAACCAGGATTTAAAAATGCTGATTTATATAATTTATAATAATTTTCTTCCAGAGCTGTATCTGGCTGATTCACTGAGAAAGCTGTGATACGTGTGATGATGGTGCACTTCCAATATAAGGTACATCAGCAGACACACTTCACTGAGAAGTTACAGGACTAAACAGTAAAAATTTGTCACAATTCTACATTATATTTTGTGTATATATAAAGATCAGGTGTGTAGGGCCTGTCCACTCTCATATCTATGTAGGATTTTACTCAGAGCTGTTGTGTCTGACTGGTCTGGATTAGGCCACAAAATGCGTGACAATATTACATAACAAAAAATAATTTCAATAAAAAATGTAGAAATGCTGTCATCTTTGGCCCAGATCCCACCTTCACGAAACAGCCAGCAAGACGTAGAAATTGTCCACATCTAGAAGGTAAGAGAGAGACTGCAGAATGTCGAGGGAATCGGTGGTTATGGGGGACAGGCGTGCCCTTCCTGCAGTACCGCCAAATGTCCAGAAGAGGGTCAGGCTGCATCCTGGTCAGACAACGTTGGTGACGATGTCTCTATGTGGACCGCCGGCTGCCCCGACCTCTGGGGTGATGCTCTTCAGCAGTCGCTGTGGGTGGGAGAGAGGTCTGGCATGACTCAGGGGTAAGACAGAGGACATTAATAAAATACGTTAAAACAGGGTTCACTCACCTTCCACAGTGCTGGACTGCAGAAAAGAATAAATCAAGTGAAAAGGTTGCACTGCATGACGGGGTTCATTAGCCAGCGTCTCGCACGGCCCTGTTTCGGCAGAAAGCCTTCTTCAACGTGCATTTCTAATTTTTGAAAGCAGACGTACTCATGACTGCATCCTGATGGACAGTCAATAGTAACATGCAGGGTATCACTGAAGGATCAGAAGAAGCAGGCTGGCCATTTTACAGTGACCTCGACAGGAAGAGCCTAAGGCCGAGGGCCTTCACCGCGAGCGGCCTCTGCCTCTGGCCTTGGCCCCGTCACCGCGAGCGGCCTCTGCCTCTGGCCTTGGCCCCGTCACCGCGAGCAGGCTCTGCCTCTGGCCTTGGCCCCGTCACCGCGAGCAGGCTCTGCCTCCGGCCTTGGCCCCGTCACCGCGAGCGGCCTCTGCCTCCGGCCTTGGCCCCGTCACCGCGAGCGGCCTCTGCCTCTGGCCTTGGCCGGATCACCGCGAGCGGCCTCTGCCTCTGGCCTTGGCCGGATCACCGCGAGCGGCCTCTGCCTCCGGCCTTGGCCCTCGCACGCAGGCTGGCCTCATGTCACCTGCAAGCCGGCTGACCCTCTGACAGCCACTTTCAGCAGCCGGGGTTCGGAGTGAACAAAGGCCCCCTGGGGAGACGGAGCTGGGAGACAGGTGCGATGTGCCGGCGGGGGGGGGGGGGGGGGGGGGGGGGGGGGGGGGGGGGGGGGGGGGGGGGGGGGGGGGGGTGCGTGTGCTCGTGGTGGGAACTGACGTCATTTACTGCGGGACCTCAGCGCACGGTCTCGTCATCGCAGCTGCCTACAGACACCATCTGTCAGCACGCGTCCGCCAGCGGCCACCACCACACACCTGCTTGAAGGGGCCCGGCGTGGTGAGCAGGTGGTACAGCATGTAGGAGGGCACGCAGATGAAGGAGGAGACGCCGATGCAGTATCCCAGCGCCGTGGTCCAGGCCGGGTAGACATAGTGGAACAGCTTGACCTCAGGTGGGAAGGCCAGGAAGCTGCCAATGATGAACTAGGGGTGGTGGGGGGGGGGGGGGGCGCCTCACTAGCCTTATAAAGACACATAGGATCTAACCACATGGGGGGCTGCAGTGCCACTCACCAGCAGGAAGCAGGGGCAGATGACCATCCAACACACCCGCCAGAACCAGCTGGGGGAGAAGCCCAGCATCATCTGGACATCGCTGCAGAACCGCGAGGTTCCTGCCAGCACACGGGCGCAGACATGAACATTAATGAGCAAATGGATGAAGGCCTCACTGCATTTGGAAGCACGGAGCCTTTACCGTAGAACCAGGACACTGCAATGACTTCCAGGAAGACGACGGTGATGACAGCAGGGCCTGTGGCATACTCCTCAAACAGCTTCACCACGAAGGCCCCACCCTGGAGGTGGGGGGTAGGAAGAGATCAGGGAATCCAGCTGGATCACTGCGACCCTCCTGTCCCTGTCTGTACACCTAACACTGGATGCCTCAAGGATGAGAAACTGCAAAACATTCTGGCCTCATCTGGCCGTGTTCCTCAGCCACTATGTCCTCTAGTGGCTCTACATGAGTAGGACAGATGCAAGGGGAGACTCACGTATGTGAGGGTGGAGAGGGCCCCCAGGTAGCAGACGCATACCAGCCCCAGCACGGCCCATTCCCGCCGTTTGGCCAGCACCTGGGGAAACTCGTCCAGCAGGGCCGTGATCACGCCCTCCAGCCCAGCGAACTGTGCAGAAGCAGGCAGAGGTGGGAATGGAGAGGGGGGCAGGAATAGAGCATTTTCAGAAAGGGGGCAAACAGTGACCATTTATTGTCATGCAGGTGCGAGCGCATATGGCAGCTGATAAAGGCAGAGGACAATAACGGAGAGGCGGGCAGAGCGGCTCGGCCTGATAAGGAGTGTCAGTCCAGCGCAGCGCCAGGCGGACACCCAATAAAGCGGCGGTAATGAAAGCGCCCGGCCGCCGCAATCGTAAAGCAGGGCGAATTAGCCCCCTATCACAGGCACACGGCCTCTCTAAGAAAGTGTCAATAACAGCAGGCTGTACGAAGCTGGCGGGAGGGGGGAGACCGAGGGCGGGAGACCGAGGGCGGTAGGGGGAGACTGAGGGCGGGAGGGGGGAGACCGAGGGCGGGAGGGGGAGACCGAGGGCGGTAGGGGGGAGACCGAGGGCGGTAGGGGGGGGAATGAGGGTGGGAGAACAAGGACCGGGGTGGGGGGGGGGGGGGGGGGGGGGCGGGGGTGGGTGGGGGGGGGGTGGCCGCTTCCTATTGAAGCATCTTTATCTATTTTTAATTCTCGCGGCGTGCGGCAGGGATTCAAAACACGGGTGCGAGTTTGGGACGTGGCTGCGATGTGCCGTTTAGTGAATACTTGCTCCCCTTCTGCTCTGCCCCCCCCCGCCAGGGGGACACGGGGAGGCGACCACTAAAAAACACTCGTACTCTCTTTCCCCAGTTCCCCCTATCAACACACCCACCCTAGTTTCGTTGCAAAGAATCATGGGAAAAATAATGGCAGTTTCATGCTAGTTGCCCCTTGGGTCCATGGGTGCTGAGTGATGTGCTGTTACATGTCTGTGGGACTATCGGTACACTTGAAATGCACTTATTAGGATGACAGCTTTGAAGGTGCAAAAGAATAACAGTTATCGCTTGGCAGAGGTGCCTCTCACCCCATCTGCCGGGTCCCTGCATATATTTTCAGCTTCCTGAGCAATGATTAGGTCTGTCGGAACCTCTTTAACCTTCTAAGTGCTGGTCCCAACTGGCCCTAATTAGAGATTAATGATTTCAAAAGGCGCAGGCTGTGATGGAAGCCGCCGCCGTCGCCCGTGTACAAATTAGGCGCCCACAGCTCCGATGAGCCACGTGTGGAGGAAGAGACTCCCCAGTTGTTTCCACCCTCGCTCGCTCCACTCTGCCTCTCCCAGGGCACGGGGTGACAATTGCAAGCCGCTGGGTAACAGGGACGTTTCGCGAGATTTGGCACCAGAGCGAAGCGTGCTTTTGCGATGCTATTGTTCTTAATAAAATATACATACATGTATAAGTGTCGTGGGGAGGAAACTTTGAGAAAGATGCCATCAATGTTTCATGGAGCAGCTCTGATTCGCCACCACGCCTCCCCCCCCCCCCAGCCCCGCCCCCGCCTCCTCCACCCCCGCCATCGGACGCACGCTGATGAAATATTTAGCAGCCGTGTGCTTCTTTGCGGGCTGAGCCTTGGCAGCGCTTCTCGGGGTCCTCTTTGAGACCATCTGGAGAGCGGCCCGCGTGGGACAGCAGTGCCGAGCCTCCTCCAAGCCCCGGCCCGGCCCAGATGAGGACGCCACCGACCCCAGGGACCCCCCCGGCCTGCATGGCATGCCCGGGCGGCTGGAGATCAGAGGTGCCGGAGATAATGGCTGCTGTCTTGCCAGGGCAGAGTGTCGCTGCAGAGGCTCTGGGGTCCACCGTCCACGTCGCCCTTTCTCGGCATGTTCGGTTTTCAGCACAGTAAGGACACTTGGTACCTCCCCCGGAGGAGCTCTCCAAAAGGATGGACCACCCAGCTGCTGTTTATCACAAAATATACGCGAACCCCTGGACAAGGTGGTGCGAAAGTGTTCTGTTAGCATCCTGCTAAATGGGTAGGGTGAGATCTCCCACTTTTTATCATGGATATTTGACTGTCAAATACAATCTTAACCTTATTTTCCCAGCTGGAAGAGATACTGTGTTATCGGACTTTGCCCTGGGGGTACCTGAAGGTATCTGTACGAGGTACAGTGGCCCTCAGATGTACTACCTGTGTCCATTATGGGCAAAAAATCCATAAGAACATTGACCGTCCGATGTGAAGGAAGATTCATACTACATGCATGTCATAGATGAAGCTTGAGCAAGCAATTAATTCATTATATTTATTTGGCAGATGTTTTTGTCCTATGTGACATAGACGTGTGGAAAGCCAACAGCCCTAGAGCAGGCTGGGTTAAGGATCTTGCTGAAGGGACCAGTGGTGATATGATGACTATGCCTGATGCAGGATGCGAACCCACTACCTTCTGGACACAAGCACAAATATCTAACCCACTCAGCCTAAAGATAAAACTGAACCAGCTGAACTTTTTCTGGGTAATCAGAAGGCAAAACTTAGAAAAATAAAGAAAGGAAAAACAAGAAAGGAAGCGTGCTCAATAATATTTAATACTGTGGGAACGAATTTCTTAAACTTTGCATTTATTAACGTGGTACATGCTTTTATCCAAAGTGACTCAAAGGTCAATACGTAGCTCAGGTAACAAGGCAACCTTCCATATTCTTATTAAGTCTCGTAATGGACAAAATGTGGTTTAATTTCTTACCAAATAGGTTTGATATTTTTCACATAGACATTTAACTCTTTATACTGGTGTAGCTAAGGACAGTGTCAGGTTGAGTATGATGGGGGAATCATTTCAGCCTCGACGGAAAGGTCTTCCACTTACTGATGGGCTGGCAATCTGGCGTCATGGCAACAAAGGACCTCCAGCATATTCGGAAGTGCAGAAATAATAGGTTATAAATCCAAATAAACCAAAGTAATTATGAGCGGTATTGGTCCTTGTCTCAGAAAAGGGAGGCCATAACTGAGGATGAGTGATGTGTACATGTGTGTGTCGACGTAAAATTTAGGGACAGTCTGGAGACCCTGGAAATAAAGATGAAGATCGTATGTGGGAGGGAGACAGAGGGGAGCAGGATGGGTCCCAGGCCCGGCCCGGTGATACTGGGGAACAGCTCCCTAAACAAAGAGGCCTGACAGACTGGGGGGGTGGGGGGGGCGCTCTTATCGAGTGTGTTCATGTGTGACTGTCCCGAGATGGACAAATGCACCCCGCACCTGAGTCCCCCCAGCTAGTCCGTGCCACCGGCGTCGGGTCTCCCTCCCCATGCCAGGGGGCAGCCAGACGGGCCTGGAGGCTGTGAATCCCACGGAATCCCACTGGTCCACTCGGCACGGAACGCTCAGCCGCTAAAAGGCTAAAAATCTGACGCTTCGAAAAAAAAATCTCGTACATATTACCGTACTGTACATTTTAGCTTTGAGAAAATTCAGTTTCTGCATAAGACGCCCGAGTATCCAAGCCTCTGGCACAGAAGTTTCTGCATGTTTAATGCTGAGAATTTTTTACACAGAAAGTAGTTTGCTAAAGCCTTAAAATGGCACTACCCCCTGGCCTCCCAGACTCCAGGCTTATATACATAAAATAAAACATCAGTATAAACACTCAGGAATATTGTTTTACCGTTAACCTCTCAGTCTTTGTATTTCCTGTGCATTTCCATGCTTAAGACTTGACCCATGGACACCCCAGTTAGGAGCAGCGTATGCTAATATTTCTCCTAGCTACTTAAATGGGTCAAATTTTATTATCATTTCCATATGTACCTCTAACGCTACAGAACCTCTACATTAAATAAATAAAAAGAGGTTAGTGGTGAGTTAAAAATAAGTAGACCATAACAATCCTATAAGCATAATACGCAACTATTGGGATGTCATGTGATTAATAAAATGAAACCTTTTTTTTATACAGTACCATGCCTGGATGGAGTGGTACTGATATTTTATTCTACTACTTGGTGCCCCTGGCCTGTGCCTGCCTGTTATTAACACTGAGGGTGTTGCTGGAGGGGACATTCTGATTTTTGCCACATAAAGTGGCAGAGTCCACCGGCTTTGGCACGGCCAGGCTGGATCGTGTCAACTAAGAGGTGTGTTTGCCCTCCAGTTGACTTCTTAGGCTCCGTTGTCCTTCATTGTTGGATGCACCGTTTGAAAGGGAACCAGGCTCGAGCCTCCAGCGCGTTGGAAAGCAGCGCTCTCTAGGCCTTCCCGGGCTTCCAGGGCTGACATTCCAGTCCAAGGCACAAAGGTATGGGGGGACACAAACGAGTGACCCTCGAAGTAGAAGCTGGGGTCCCGGTTTCGCTCATTTTCACCATTGCGATCGTATTGCGGCAACAAAATACAGACGGCCATTGGATGTGTTGAAGATGTTACATAATTATTTATGTAACATGATGGTCTTTCTCTGTTTGTTACATGGTACTTATTTACTGGAAGCTGATTGCTTTTCTTGAGACACCACTACTTGCCTTTAGGCTGTCTTCTTGTTTAAAATGCATGCTGCGGTCAGTGACTGTGAGTCAGATCCTCCAACTTCCTTCTGGAAAGCAGCATGGTGTCAAAGGTCTGGCCGAAGGAGCCGTTACTTTCTCCCGCTTTCCACACGTGCCGCAGGGTAGGAGAAGCTTCGATGGAGGACAATAATGCTGAGGCCGACTTTCACTCTGTGATAATCTCAAGCAGGTTTGCGGCTTTTTAACGAAAGGCTGGAGGCCTCACTGGGGCATAGGAGTCGTGGTCCGTGTGGCCGGAGGGGGGGGGGGGTGGCGGGAGGAGGGGGCGAGCAGAGGACGAGTCACACCTGGGGTTCTCCCTGCCAGCTTGAGCAACAAGGTCGACTAGCGAACCGTGAGCTGGACTGGGTGCAAAGTCTGACCTTTCGCATTCTGTGCTGCCTTGGCAGTGAGGGCCGAGACTGACTTTCAGAGACCCCAGACTGATGGTAGGTCATCGCGGCGGGAAGCTAGGACCGGCGCGAGACGTGGTGGCAGAAAAACAGCGGCGGGGATGTGCGTGGGTCCAACGTACAGCTCTTAGCACCGGGGCGCGGGGGCTGGGGGCGGGCTGAGCATTTTCTCTTCCCCCGAGGGAATGCCGTTGCCGGGTGTTTTCCGGGCGACCCGGTGGAGGTGGGGAGGAAGCCAGCGGTGCAGGAGCCCTCGTGGCAAACGCTGTGATGCAGGAAGCAGGGCCTACTAATGGGCACATTCTTATTGCCCTACGGGCCGAGCGCCACCGCTGGCTTCTTGGGTGCCGGGGAGTCCCTTGGGAGGACTTCTTAGCGACAAATTACCGAGGCTACCCAAAAATGGAATCCGCAGCTACTTAAGATGAATAATTCGACTCTGTTTACATTTTAGAGAGGAGTCTAAGAAGTAGGTCAGGTAGTGAGGAACTTTTTGTCTGCACCTTTTTTTTCCCCCTGTGTGGTTTCTTTGTAATCTTATCGCTGAATGATCACAGAGAGGAGCAAGAGCCGCGTGGACCCGAGAGACTAGATAAGCAACACGGTTCCCCACAACCGATAAAATCACGGCCAACTCTTAACTAGACAAGCAATGCAGCACCACACAACTATCAAAACATTTAATTATCTGAGTCTGGCAGGTAGATTTACTGATCGCCGGTGTTATTGAGAGACACCATCGGGAAAACTCGCTCATGTGTTTGTGTTACGAACTTCCCTGTTTTCAAGGCCAAACCAATGACCTATAATCCCAGATTATACTAGAGTAGTAGACACAAAATAATAAGTCCACTCCAGTTGGATGTAGTTTAAGTTTCTCCCCGTGGAGCCACTATTGAGTGCTCACATGTCTTTTCCAATTTACAGAAATCTGAACAACCTTTGAAAAACATGACAGCTGAAAATGATGATTATGGAAATTACTGAGACATGAAATAACTAATAGCACAGAGGGAATTTCTAAAAAACCTAACATATCAACATCAAATAAGTGCCGTCTTTGCTCCTGGTAGAATATCTCATTACTATTCTTATTTTATAAGTCTTCAATGGGGACAGTTAAATCCCAAAGGCAGGTTATTGAGGTTTTGCCTGAGCTCTAACGCAAGACGGCTCGCCACTTAAATATCTAGATGGTTTGGATAAGGACAAGCATCAGTCACAACTCTGACAAGCTAAAACTACTTCTCGGTCTATGAGCTTCCAAACAGAGCAATTGTGAGCCTGTATCCGATGCCAAGAGGGACAGGGTATGCCTTGGATGGAAACTCGCACAGCACGGGGAGGACGCATGAACGCCACAGACACAGAGCATGGGCAGAGTCTGCACAGCCAAGCCCAGAGGCATGAGAGAACAGGGCTGGCCAATAAGTGACCTGCCACCTAGGAGGAGCAATACCGCACACAGCATGTGCCCATGGTCAGAGGGCTTGCTGAATGACTTCACCACTGGGCTGGTCACTCTGGATAAAAGCATCTGCTAAACCATGGGCACATTTATCGTTTACGAGAAGTCCTAAGAATGTAGCTATAGCAATGGCCTGTGGCACCTGGGCTGTAATTATGATTCTTTTTCGCGGCCGGAGGCGGTTCAGGCTGGAGGCGGTTCAGGCTGGAGGGATACGACCCGAAGGCCCCAGCAGGAGATGCTCCCTGTCGCGAGTCTCACTTCATCCCTCCTTCACTTTCACTTTCCCCCTCGCAGTACTTCTCTGGCCATTTTTGCGAGGCACCCTAGGCGTGTGGTGGG
>JAODKL010000039.1:17439098-17473015 GCA_026780765.1 Petrocephalus schoutedeni
ATATCTTCGTATTTTAATTAAGTTGTGCCACCCCCAATATAAAACTCACTCCTACGTCTAAATATATCTAAATATAATTGAGCCTCGATAAGAGACAGTCGATCCCTAGTTTTTATAGGGCTGATGAAATCTGTATTCAAACCCCCAGGAGTGTGTTTGTGTTAAACACCCATGTGTGTGTTCCTGTATTTCAGTCACGGTGTGCGCTTGAACATGCACGGAAATGCAGACACATCGCAGTGATTAAAACTCAGCAGAAGCCGCCGTAAGCGCGCCTTTCCGCCGGCGCCCTGTGTCCGTGCCCGGCTTCGGAGCCCCTGTATTCACACAGCGATCCGGAAGAAGTGAAGTTACGTGGAATGAAAAGGTTAACACCCGTGATTGATATTCATCCTGAGATGATCCTTTCTTTTTTAATCTTTAATCTGCTGTTCTAGACCCCTACTTTGGATCAGCTCATTATCCTGAATAAACGACGCGTCATCCCCATTATTAATGATTCTCTGAGGCTTAAGTGCCGGGTGATGTTTTGCTAGCCGCCATTCATTCAGTCCATTTGCTCATAATCTCCCTTCTAACTTCTTTCCTGCTCTCTGCCCGCTTTACTCCTGCTTTTTCAGGCGAAGTATTTTTTTGCACCTTTTTGCTGGTTTTAAAGGATCATATTCTAGACAGCCGGCAGCACTTCTGCGAGTTTATGTGTCATCTAAAGCAGAGGCATTCGGCAAGATTATATACGCACCGAGCCGCTGAACTGGGTCAAGATACCGGGCACTGCTGTTGCCATTGTATCATAAAGGGAAGGTCCATGCCAAGTCTTTTGGAGTGGGATAATTGTAGCAGATGGGCTAATGCTCCACAACCTTTTTTTTCCCCCTCCCTTCCTTTTTATGAGATATTTTCACAAGGGGATTGGGGCTTGATCACAGCTTCACAAGTGAGCTCTTCAACCTCCAAAATAAAGGGAAAGCATCCAACACACGGGGGAGCAGAAATTCTTGAAAAGAAAATGGCGCACTGGCAAGGGCAGTTTAATGCACACTAAGCCACGGCGATCGGGCGAAGCCGCCCGCGGTGAAGCGCGCAGGGCAGCGGCTCCCGAGCGCCGCGTCTCGCCGGGTGGTAATTCGCGGCCCTTGAAGCACGGTGGCTCGCCCAGGGCCCCGCCAGATCGCCGCTGTTTTCAGCACAGGCCCTGAACACTGACCTATATACCGTCATGTTTCTAAGCGAAGTTCTTTTCTCTTGTGAGGAAATAGCGGACGTCGTGCGCTGGCAGCGCCAGGGGGCGATCCGCTGATGTTCTGTTACGCAGTGGTCGGGTGATTTGGATAAACTATACCCATCGTGGCTGGCTGTCATATCAATGCTAATATAACGGAAAACTTAATTATTTTCCTATATTACTCGTAATGAATTTTTACTGTTTGTAATGCCGGAACCGTTTTAAACTTGGAATATTTAATATAACAAACCGTAACTGAAGGAGCATGCCGGGGTTTTCATTGAGGGGGATGATTGTACGTGTGGTTTAACCGCACATGCAGTGCCTTCCCGTTACATGGGTGCCCCTGTCGGGACTCAGACTGCGGGACACCGCTTCCCAGGCCCGTCGGCCTCCGCTCAGACTTTAAACAGCATTCCCAATGCAGCTTTCTGTGTGGGTACTCACTCACTCGGCGTTTGTTTCTTCTCACTAGGGAAGGTGATAGAAATTGTTTGAGTGGAAGAAGACGGTTAAAATTAAAGTTAAAATTGTGTACGAAAAAATGGTGTTTCTCTTCTAGTCTCAGAGTTTCATGTACACTCTGTTTAGATTCTCCTCGTAACTGTTTGTTTATTAAAATATTGTCCATCAGATTAAAATATTAGTGATGATACTGATTAGAAAAAGTTATCAGAAGAGGACACTCCTGGTTTGCTGTGTAAAAGCGGCAGAGCTCCTCCGCGCAGGGGTGGGGGCTCGATGTCGCTTGCCCTGTGGGGACACTGTCCAGAGTAAGCCTCCAGGTAGCCGTAACGCACCTGACGAAGCAGGCACACCCCTGGAAAAGGGGGTCGGCATCCTGCTGTTAGCCGCTCGCTAAGAGGGCCTGGGCGAGCCCCGGGGCAGGAACAGATACGGGGAAGCAGCCGGGGCAGCCTCAGAAGGCCTCCACGGGGCCCCCAGGCCACACGATGAACGGGATGTTATGGTTTATTTAACATTTAATGTGGGCGTGAGGACAAGGTGGACGGTGGCTTCCATTCCAGGCTTGCTGTGATTTATGGCTCGAATGCCGCACTCTTTTTTCCTCGGGGAAGTCTTTGAAAGCCCTTTATGGAGGAAGCAGCTTCACAGTCTCTCGGCCCCGTTTAAAAAAAAAAAAAGTCTCCAGCGAAAATTCACTCGTGCCAGGCATTGTCGACCAGAGAAACAAAGGACGGTGACACGTAGGCTCAAGCAGATAGCAGGAAAAATGTCACATTGTCCTGAAATTAATCGCCATTCTGAGAGTAAAGAAAATGCCACATAAACAAATTACCATTCATCTCCACCACCACCATTTAGCAAAAATCAGAAAAAAAGACACTTTTAATCTTTTACGCCCACTTCAAAATATGTAGTTGCATCTGCAAGAATCTTTAGGTAATATTGTGGGAATTAATGACGTGTTTTTTCAAATGTGTTTTTCATTTTTAATAAATGATGATTTTATTGTTTCTGCAGTTCTAAGCATGTGCACTGTTTGGCTTGGAGAAGGATTTATATTAGCCGTTACATGCCTAGGAAGCAAGTCTGTGTACATGTCCTCACCTGCTTGGAAAATTCAGAACCAGTTTGGCGTTTATAGTGTCTTGACGCTATGGTACCTCTTAATTGTTTATGTGCAGATGGAGGATTTAATATAACCTGAATTCTAATCATATAAATACTGCATGTTTCTTGCCAGAAGTTGTGAACGATGTTTTCAAACAGGTCCTCTGATGCATAATATAACGATATGTGATTTTATTCCAACAGGTGTAGCTGTTAAGTGCCAAGCAGTTGGGGCTGGGCGTGAGCTGCAGAGTGACTGATGAGTTATGTTGTGGGCACTGCAGACCTCTGAGCTTCAGAGAAAGTGTTTGATGCAATGGAATCCGAGAGCAGCAACCTGGACTGACCCCAAGCTAAATGCCTGAAGCCATATCCAAGTTTTTATACAGTACAGTAATGATCTAAGTACATAGTATGCTACCCAGAAGGCTGCTGGTTCACGACCCAGATGGGCCTGCTGTACTTACCTTAAGCAAGACACTTAAAGAGCAACTTTTGAGCAAGATGCTCAAAGCTCCACGAGAAATTATGCAGCTATTTAAATAGGAGCCAATGGGGA
This sequence comes from Petrocephalus schoutedeni, assembly GCA_026780765.1. Classification (NCBI taxonomy): domain Eukaryota; kingdom Metazoa; phylum Chordata; class Actinopteri; order Osteoglossiformes; family Mormyridae; genus Petrocephalus; species Petrocephalus schoutedeni. Next base: position 17,442,458 of record JAODKL010000039.1, read on the forward strand.
CAGGAGGAATATGTGCCCCCCAATATATATTTTAGCCTCCATCCCCATCAAAAAATAGACCTTTACGTTTAAATTAATAAGCTGTCTCCCTCCCAATATCAAACATTCTCCTACACTATTGTATATAAATGTATCCAAACTGTAAGTTTCCCTGCTCCAAAATAGCCAGGTAAGGAGGAAAATTAGAAAGTGAAGTAAGTGCGCTTGGCAGAAGTGAAAAGCTACCATATTTGGCAATATGAGCCACCCAGAGGGGCTCTTTGTTGATGCAGGCATTAACGCAATCAGTCATTTAGACATCCTTTCCTCCCCTTTCAGACAGGGTGTAAAATTTTGATTATGATGCGTTTTCCATAAGGAAATTTAAATCAGAACGGGCCACACCAGCATTTCACAGCGCGCCGTTTGTTTTCCTAAGGTATCTTAACCGCTCCTTGTGATTTTTTATTGCCGCGCATTGAGCGAGCAGATCGCAGCCCCATTGGGTGGGGAAGTTTCCCTCTGAAATAAACACAATCGCCAGCGTCCGCAAGAAGGAAAACAAATTAGACCTTATCTCTATTATTTCACTTCTCTCGCTCTCTCTCTCTCTCTTTCTCTCTCTCTCCCTCTCTCTTCTCAGCTGCATCGGCTTGTCTGATGGCTCAACGCACGTCTAACGCGAACAGAGGGAAAAACATCTAAAAATAGTCGCCGCCGCCGCCGCGGTGTGAACGAGGGTGGGGATGGAAAACGAGGGTCCAGGAGGCCGACCCCTGCTGCTAGCCGCGCGTCATTGGCTGGAAACGGCGGCAGCCCAGCGCGCCCTGCCCCACCGCTGGCGGGCCGCGACCGCGTGCCCCGCAAAGTGCATAAAGACTGATTTACAGCATGGCCTGGCGTGAGCAGGCCGGATACACTCCTCTAACTCCACCCGCTACGACGGGACCTTTGGCCTCTGAGTGTTTACGAGCTCAGACCTCGTTTTGAGGGCACCTTTTTTAACCCCGAGAACCTCAAAGATGAGGTCTGGGTCACTAATAATACTTAAATAGTACCCGTTACCACCCTGTTCAGAAGGTACCATTCTCCCAGGTCATGTCCAGCAAGGCAGGCCCATGACCTTTTGGACACAATATGTGTGGCATGAGGGACCCGCAGGGGCCTGGCCTGGACTCACTCTGGTGTTGTTCTGAGAATGCAGTTCCGGCCCTCTGTGGACTCGACTACAGCCATTTCAAGCATCTTACAGTGTTTATATAGACAAGGACTGATACTTATGCACAGCCAATCATTTGTATTGTTTACTCTGCTAATGTTAATTCACATTAATCCACAGGACATAAAATGCTTAATTTTATTAGTGAATGATCTTCAGGTAACTGCTCAGTGCTAAAATGTTGACAATGGAAATGTGACACAAAGCAAATCCCTTCCCCGCCCTCCGCACCAATTTTTCCACATTATCCAGTAAATTTGGGATAAGGAATCAAATGTATAATAAACTGTTTAAAAAATGTTTCCACCAAAGAAGAAGTGTAAATGTTACCTGAAGTTGATACGGAACAAAATATAACCAATCCTGGTTTGTTTATTTTTATTTTTTAAATAAAACTGCTAATATAAATTTAAAATATTAAATTATGAAGAATAATATTTTTATTTTTGGAAATTACATTTCTAATGGCAGATTTGTTGCGTTGTTAATGTAATTTCCCATTGGAATTAAAAATTCATGATTCCTAATTTTGTTCAAGATTGGCAGTAGAGTTGCAGTGATGTAAGATGCCCTTGAAGAAGGCCACAGCATGACAAGCGTGTGATTGGCCAGTATGGACGTAATCAGCAAATAAGGTTTTTTGATTTGTTTGTTTGCTGCATCACCTTGCATATTAGTTCAGTAGATGTCTGGCTCTTCCCTTCGATTGAAGCTGGTTTTTAACACTCGCGCAGACCTTGTCCATGTTGGTTTTGTTTGTGTAACAAATCATTTCTTGGCCTTGCCCGCCTGCCTCTTTGAATGTTTGTGCGCGATGAGGTCGACCTCTTGCCAATCCACACTCTGGCACTCGGTTAGCCGGCAAGGTCAACCAATGGCCTTCGGGCGGCTTTGTGCGTATGTTTCTGTGCCGAATGCACGTCAAAGCCTACATGCTAAGTGATACTTCCAGGGAAAGCAAACAAGATCCTTAGCAAGCATGTAAGATTCCTTTAAAGACAGAGTTTAGAACCAGCTTTTAGGACTGAAGGGTTACCCTCCCAGCAGTTATGTGTAAAGGTAACTGCCAAAGACCCTCAAAACTTTTTATTTAACAGACGCTTTTTTCCAAAGTGATGTATAGCTGGGAAGGCAAGGTGAGACAGTCCTTAGAGTAACTGGGAGCTGAGGGTCCAAAGCTGAAATCATTCTACTGGCGATGGGATTGGAACTAGCAACCTCCCAATAACAGGCACAATATCTTAACCTTCTGAGGAGCATATTGGCCTAAAGATGAGGTTCTAAGGGAAATGATAACCCATTAACAGGAAGGATACCCATATGCATTTCTTTGGTGGGAAGTAATATTTAGAAGCTGGCCATGAAATCTGCCCCCATAACTAAGTTCTGATGCAGAATTTAAAATAGCATATCAGGTAAATTACTGGACATTTATAATGCCTAAAGTGGTGAAGAAAAGCTTCAAATTTCTTCAACTCGGGATTCCTGTTCTGTGTTTATTTTGTGTTTTTGAGCTTAAATTGAATAAAGATTTAAACAGAGGGGTCCTAGTTGAACGTTATCGCCACATGAAATGAGCTCATGTTTTGAAGGCTGTGCTGATTTTATGTATAGAGAGTCTGTAGAAGTGGTGGAGAAAAAACTGTGCAATCACTAGTATGATAAATATGATGGCAGAAAAATCACACAATGACGGGCCCTGTCAGATACAAAAATAGCTAGGGGCATACAGTCACTGGCAGCGATTATGGAGGGGTGATGGCTAACTGGTACAGAAGTCACACATCCTCAAAAATGCTGATAGATAAATTGAAATACTGTATTTTTTTTATTAATGGTCACATGATTTAATATACCGTCAAATAAAGCCAGAGTGAGGAAGGGGAAGGTGACAAGGTCAGCATGGACATGGAAAGCAGAAGGAACATCTCTCTGACCCCCATTCCCATGCAGTACTTGGCAGGCACTCAGTACTTGATAGGCAAAGCGTTAACAAGGAAAACATCAACAGCAGACTATGACAATCTCCAATGCCCACTCTCAGAATATTCGCCAATAACGGGCTAGCACTCTGATGCATTCTCCAAGCTTGAGTTGAGAGCACCACACAGGACGTCCTGTGAAGACATCTCCAGAATGGAGATGATATGTTTTTCCTATATATTCCTTGTATGTGTGCTTTTTTTGCTTTGTTTTTCACTGCGTGAGGCGCGGCGATAACCACTCGTGGGGAGTCTGAGCTCTGTGGGAAAGTTGGGCTGCCGGCTGATAGGGATGGGTACCGGGAAATCGTTTCAGATGAGTGCACGACCATTTGCAGACATCTATTTATCCAGTAGCCCAGAGGGCTGCATCGGGCCTGGCGGCGGGAGGGCAGGGAGCCAGGCCGGGCCAGTCGTCTGGGCCAGCCCGCTCCAGCCCGCTCCAGCCCTGACCTGTGGGGCAGACCTGTCAGTGTGTGTGTGGGGGGTCTTTTGTTACTGTGGTCATTCATCCTTATCCTAAGGACGGTTATTGACTGGGCCAAGTCTGCCTGTTTATTATTTTAATTCAGATGAAACGAAAAAATGTGTTTATCACTGATTGTGTGAGTGACAGAGGGAGCGAGACTGGCTGCTTTGGTAGGTGACAAGATTAGCAGCAAACAGCAGCCCAGTATATGAGAAAGGCAAGCAATCTGATATTAAAGTGCAAGACGTCACTATGCCAGGGGCAAAATTCCACCTTTATTAACGATTTACATTTACACTATTTGTGGCATGTAAAACCTGATTATATTGTGATGCATGCCAGTGATAATTTCTTACAAAGTACACATGGCAATAAACTTGAACTTGGAACCTTGATCTATCGCTGGTTAATGCAGTGCATATGGATTGTCTAACAAGATATACAGCACATCGTTACCATCTAATATAATTAAACATGATGTTAATAAAATTATGAAAGTAATTATTTTACTGATTAAGTCCTTAACACCATATGCAATATTCTCTAGAGAAATGATTTGTTCTGTAAAATGTATTGGGTTAATTATAGCTTACTTACACTCAACCCCAGATAAATATTTTCACTGAAGGCTGAATCATATTTTTCTATGAAAAATATGCATAGATCCTCTGTACAGTGTGTCTTCTTGTTTGAAGCAATCAGAATATCGTGTACAATCAGAACTGTAAGTACTATACACATTACAAACAGCATTACTTTCCTTACACCTTTATTAAGTTATATATACAGGGTATTATCATGCTTATTATTTAGTTGGTTACCTAATGTCTTAAGGTGGAAAGTCACATAAAACTCAAATACTTCATGTGTCTTTTCCAGTCTGTTTGGAGTGTGCGATGGTAAGACTCAAAATACAGGACACTTTCAGAACACGGCCTTTAAATAATAACAACAATTATATAATAATTCCCAAAAACTTTGTGAGCCATATTGAAAATAAAAGCTTTTGATATTCGCTCAGAAATTCGTCAGACTGTGAATCCCCGTGCAGGGATGCAGTCCATTTCAACACGAAACATGGGCGTCCTCACCATCACGTCTGTGACCGCGTGTGTGCCAGCATGTCTGGGTGTCACCTTTCCGTGTTCCATTCAAAGGCTGAGCTTAATTTTTACCTGACAATAGAAAGGCATAGTGTAAAACCTCGAAGAGACATTTCCCCAGTGATCTTGCTTTGATTTATCCGTTCACAGTGTTGCGGTCGTGATTGCAAGCTCTTGTTGACCCGAGTTCTTAGAATGACTGTAATCCACTGAAGTGACATGACCGGTCGATTCATTTATTTCTTTATTTTCATTGTTTGTTGATCCCGCATTTAAATTGCTAATGTTCTTGGGCCATCGACTCTGGCCATCAGTACAAATGAATGCTTTAAGTGCAGAACGAGCATCAGCTCTGCGGCCTGATCTCGAATGAGCTTTGCATCTCCCACTTCATTTGAGGAACAATATTACTCAAGACCTTTTGAATTTAGACCTTCTCACCGACAAGAAACAATGACTAGCTGTTTGTCTGCATTCAGAAACCCAGAAAGCATTTATTAGAGTATGAGGTATTACACTGTGATATTAGTATTAGTTTAAAATATGAAGTCAATATGTAATAAAAAGTGCAAATAAATGTAAATTTCTGTAGAATATTACATACTAAATATAGTTTGTAAAATGTTATACATGTACTCATACTTAAAAACATATGACAATTAACTGTAACAAAACAAAAAATGAAAAAGGCAGAAAGCAGAAATGACTTAGTTTAAAGGCCACTGGCGAGAGAGGGTAGCATCTTCTGTTCCAGTGCTATTCCAGAGACCAAATTTTGGCAGTAAAACTATCAACACTAACTGATCTTATTTCCTTTTGACTTTTTCTGTACTCCACTGTAGTTTACTTACGGGTTTATTTGGTGCAGGGTTAAGCTGCTTAAGTGGCACTATAGACTTTCTGAAAAGACTTTCTGTAAGGAAAATGACATGTTGCCCGTACCGCTTAGACTTTATCATTATTTTTTTAATTGCCAGCCAATTTTGAATCACTTCCTTTTATAAAGAAAAAAATTCTCTTTCTCTGTTAGGCGATAACTTGAAACATTCTTTGTCAGTCCCATCTGGCGCAGATTCTGCGTTTGCACAGACACGTCATAACATGTGGTGTTAAGTTTGCAGGACAAGTAACAAGGGTATTAGAACAGCCATGACGAGCTTAATGAACCGCTTGTGAGCCCCATTCTCTGTGTGTGCTGCTACAAGGCAGAGAACATCACAAGGCCTAAAAGCACACTACTGCGTACGGCACAGTACAAGAAACTGTGACACCCAGCAGTATTATAGAAAAACAGCTTATAGCCCCAAATTAACAAATATCAGTTACAATGACAAGGTAGAATACAATCCACATTTTTTTAGACAGCTATAATGATTTAAATATATCAGGGGTCACGCGTATGACTATGACGCACGGGCTAGGCCCTATTTTTATTTTTATTTTGGAGAGTTGAAGTCAAGTATGAATCCCAATGAAGCCTAAATCATGTTAAATATTAACTGTTATTATCATCCAGCATCAAAATATAATTCGCATACTTAACCAATTTAAATAAAACAGTGTTGGCAGTGACTTAGGCACAATCAGCTGAAACATAAGCAGCCTTCGCCAATAAAAATGATGACAGAGTTATTAAACAGACTTCCTCTACACCTCAGCAGCGTCTTCCTTTTCTAAACAATATTCCTTTAATGCTGAAATATGTGTTTTCCATTTAGCGTACGGACCAGAAACGCCGCTGGGAGATGATGCAGAATTAACTATATTGGCACGAGGCGACTTGCTCTGGAAAACAAATGCCTGACACCTAAGTTCTGATTTCCGAGCTATTTTACACGCCCTTAAAAACACTTGCTTGCGCCATGGAAACAGGCTAAAAACGGTTTGCAGTTCCCTTTTGGCTCTGGCTGCTGTGAGCTGAAAAAAAATAATCAACTGCTTCTCATTAAGGGTATTAAACGCATTATCATTAGGGCAGTTTTCATAGCGGAATTACGAGGAGGGGAGAGTCTCGGAGCTCATTGAGAGCAGTTCTGAGACAGGTCAAACTGAATACTGCTTTATTTAAAAAGAAAACGAAGGAAACAAAGCGAAATGGTTTTGCGGTGGTTTGGCATGCACTCTAATTAACGGGCAATGTGAATTTCATTGCTGGCAGCACAGGGCAGCCCTTTAAAGAGCGGCCGCAAACTGCTCTCCGCTCAGTATGGTGTTCGGACTTCTGCGCAACTTTGCTCGGAGTTATCAGCACCCGTGTTGGAAACATGTCAAATAAGAAGCATATGACTTAGGGAAAGAAAATGCAGACGTTATCCTTAATATGTGAACATCATTATTTGAAGAATATAAACTGGATTTGAGAGGCCATATGAGTAAAACGCCTTAGCGTCCTGAGACGCTTATCGCCTCATCTCAAATAACAGAGGCGTTTCCGAATGAGCGTGTTTCCCCTAAAGCCCTTAACAATTCTGGATCTTCTTATTATTATTCATTTTAAAAATGCTAACATCGAATTTCATCATATCTTTTGCCCTAACGAATCGTCGAGACTATTAAACTCCACACGGGTAACCGGTGTGTCTGTTTTATGTTACTCAGTTAAGGTGCAACATTAGTTTAAACTCGATAAATGTATTTTAAAGAAGAAAAAAAATGGCCAGAGTCAATGCTAGATTATACTGCGTTTGTTTTTAAATATTGGTGGTAATTATGGCAATTTATTAAATGGCATGAATATATTACAGGCTGCCTCGCATTCTTTAACCGACTTTATTATTTATTTATTCCCATTTTCTGATTCATTCTGTACCTATTAAAAGTGCGGGTTTAAAAGCATTTTAAACCGACTGTGAGCAGATATCTTACTATTTATTTTTACCTTTTCACGAAGACCCAGTGGCCCACTTTCTACCAATCAACCTGAGACATTAAAGTGAACATTTAACAACGGAGTTATTAAACGGCATTTGTCCAATATTATTCCAGTGCCTATGAGGTTCCTGTAATAATGATGGGCTGCACATATAATGAACAGAGCAACCAGCCACAACTTTCCCGTAATTGCTCGATTTATTCCTTTTTAACTTTATAATTTGTTTTTAACAATTCAAAATAGATCAAATATCAAAATAAAATCAATACATTTGTTATAGCCCACTGTTTAAAATAATAGTAGTTCAATGTTTCTCTTGATAATTTTAAACGCGTTTAACATTGTGAAAGCCAGACACATTGATGACGCTCGTTTAATTAACAAAGTACAGTTTAGATCAAATTAAGATTAAATTGGTGCTCATCAAAAGATTTTTATATCACCCTAATTTATTACTAGGCATATTTACCTTTCTCCGGTTACAAAACTAGGGCTGATGATACATTGACAAGTCAACTGTCGGTTTCAGATAAAAGCGGCAAAAGAGGTCTATCTGGGGAGATCAAAGTGTAAATGCAGGGAAGTTGCCATTATCGGTAAGTAACGGAATGCTGAGGCGCAATTTCAGAAGCGCTCGCCAGCAATAGGTATTCATCAAAACACCCGCTATTGAACAAGGCACTTAAAATAATAATATTCGTGTATCATTATGGCGATCCAATTGTTTCTATTCTGCTCGCAAGTCTCGTAAACTATCAACTGTTTATATGTGTATTTAAATTACCATTCTTAATAATTTCTAACCGAATACACATAAAAACTCATCAAGAGGGAATAAAAGCGCTTTATTTCATTCTAACTATAAAGCAGTTTGTCTTAAAACCGAAAAAGAAATCGTGCCATTTGTGTCAGTTCTGTCAAACTTAGTCCACACATCAGGCAGCCGCCCCGAAGTGGGGTCCGTTCTGTGACGGCTAAAATAAACGAAAATGTAGGTGTTGATATTTCCTTAACGATCTCCCACCGGTCGGATAATTGTGCACTCTGCTGACAAGCTTTTTAGTTGCAAAAAGAGCATTATAACACGAACTAAACGCGAGAATTACATATTTAAGTAGCGGTGACAAATGTGACGGTCAAAATGTTGTTATACGGTATAAGCTGTAAAGTTTTTTGCACTTTGTTTCTCTGCATGGCACGTTCCCGCGTTGTGTGACATCTCTGCTGTCATTTACGGCGGCAGTATTTATATGTTTATATTTATCGCCGGGTCAAAATAATGTCGATTCCGAATTTTTTAAACGCCTGAAATCCCCATAGACAATACAGACATTTAGTACAACAAATGATTCCAAATGAAAGTTAAAACATAAAAGCTCCAGTTTTTTTTCGAAGCCTCACTGAAGATGCTTAAAACAGTAAGTTTTATTTGAATCCTGGACTGTGTGACACCTCAGAAACATAATCAGAAATTGCTGTAAAATACCCACCTTGTATGGCAGTTTAAAAGGCCATAAAGTACTTTACTTGACAATCGTGATGTCTCCGGGGATCATTAAATCAATTGTAAACTGTTACTGTAACTGTCACCATAAATCAGCTCTAGTGTACTTAAAACCAGTTTAAAATATGCATTTACGGCCGTATGCAAACGCGCATCTATTGTTAGAAGCGAGTGAGCATTGGAAAAACGCGCGCGCACACACACACACACACACGTCCGCTCACGTCTCCCAGTTTCACTTGCTCGTTTTCAGTAAAGGTACAATGTCGCCTTTTAGAACGCAATGATCAGCCAAACCTTATTATTCGGCCAACTTCAGTGTTTTGTATCCCTCTATATCCGCCGGACAATTCTTATTGGTAGGTGAAAATGTTACATCACAATGATTATGACGCGCCGTCTTCCTGTTTCCTTCAGCGGCGTCTTAAAGTGAATCTTGTTGGTGGGAGCGCGCCTCAGCCGCAGCTCTGCCCTGCTCGCCTCCCAGAGAAATACACTTCCAGTCCAGCAAGGAGAGCGGCGCAAAAGAGCCTCTCTCCTCCTCTCTCACGCTCGCCGAGCGCCCCTCGCTAAAGAGAAATTGCAATATTCATCAGCGGGGCGAGCAGCCCTCCGTGTCCGCTCCCTTCCACCGGTGAAGAAGCTCGCTTTTCCTCTCATTTTGTAAGTAACCTTGTCCTTTAGGCAGCTCTGCCTTATTTGCTCGGATCGCCTCGGAGGAGAAAAAAAAAAAAAAAAAGAAAAACAACACAAGAAACTTGGAAAATGTACCGGTAGATGTCAGAGCCGATCGGCCGAGCTGTACGACACTGCGATATGTGTTATATCTTTGATGGTTTTAATAACATGTTATGATGACGTGTTTCGGTTTGTCTTTTTTCATCGTGAGAATAGTGCTAATTTGGGAACTTTATAAAGTAAGTAGCGCGCTGGGATATTGCTGATTATTCGTCCAGTGACTTTAACCGAGGCGATATGATTCCTATTTAGTGGAAAATGTATTTATTTACCTTAGTTCAAACAATTTTAAGTCAGTAAATTGTGCTTTAAGTAGTAAAAATGCTCAGTCTTATCATTCTGAATTTTCGATCTGCTTCACTAAAGAGGTCTTTCTTTTTCATCACTATTGGCTTATTAAATGAATTTTGTCTATTTTGAGTTGTTTAGATGTGTCTGCGTTTATGTTGGTTTTGCAGTGAGTTGCCTGACCTATTCGTCTGTCCGTGTCGATACTTTCCCTTATCCGTGCCTATCATAATATTGCACCAGAAGTAAAATCTCTTTATAAAAAGTTATTTACATTTTAGCGCTGAAAGCCGGCCAACACACGACCTTCTGGCAGTTCATTTCCCTCTTTCACTCATGTCTGCGATACCGTTTAACCATCAAGAAAGACCAGTGAAGATAACAGTAGTAGAATAAAGAAACGTGTTTAAACTGAAATATCAGAAAACAATTAAAGTATAACGGGCCCGGTGCCACCCCTTAAACCATATTACAAAGTATGTTTACTTTAAATTGCTCCGCTGTACAGTCTGTGGTTTTACTCCAGAGCAAAGTTCCTAAAACATGCATATGCTTGAATGTATAAATTAACCGTTCCTGTGTTTTTTTTCTTTGTCAGCACTTTTTGGACGAGTTCCTATCTTTGTTCCGTGTACACTGGTATATGTTATTGAGTATCGGCTTGGTTTCCCTCTTATTCCCGGTAGTATGATAAAATGAGCATCATTTTGCGTTCGGGTTTGTTATTCTGAAGAGATCCATCACATATGGAACCTGGGATAGTGGAGCGGTTTCTCATTTTATTGAATTTATATTGAAGTCCGGATGAAAGACTGCGCATGAGCAATAGGAGACAGGTGCATTGTGCGAAAAGACAGGTGCGAGTCGCTTTATTTCCAGTAATAACGACTTTGCACAATATACACCTCTAGGCGCTAAACTATGTGTTTGTCTGACTGGGGTCTATTGTGAGCTGGATCGTTGTGTGCTTCAGCCGTTGAGGCCGGTTTACTGTGTTAGAATAAAGCGGCACACTGTTTTCAGTTTTTTTTCTTAATTTATTCTGCTTCAGAAACAGAATAAAATAATATAGACTTAGGGATAAAAGATGGAAAATTGTTGTATACATTTTATACGTTATAAGTCCAACGGTTTTGTCCAGCATTAAAATCAAGGGGCAGAAGTTTGCGTAGCGCCGGATTTGGGAGCTGGCTTCTTCAAGAAGGCACCGGCTCTCCGGGAGCGGAACGGCGTTAATGAGGCGCTCGCCTCCCAGTTGGCGTCTGAAGGATGGACCTGCGCTTTCACCTGGGGTTTCATTAGATTAGTAGTTATGCTCCACGGTGACCGCTACCAGCCCGGCATTAATAATTACACTGGCAGTTTACACTGGCGAAAGCTCCGCACACACACATGCTTTTCCCCCTTCCACGCTTGCGATGATATATCCGATTTACTGCCACAGAAAACAAGCAATTTAACCTCTTTTTCTTCTCGACGATTGCTAAACGTATAGCTCCGTCCAGAATAACAGCTGTTTTCAGCTCTCCGGGCTTCGTTTAAGGACATACGGACTTAGTGCGTTTTAAGGTATCAGTTTTTGTTTCCCAATTTTACATATGTATCAGGAATTGTGGCGAAATAAAACGGCAGAGTTATGGCTTTAAAAATATAATCTTTTTTATCTAGTTTCAATTTAGGTCAAGGTTTGACCTTTGCAGTTTAACTGGAGATCAAACCAAAATTTTGTATTTCTCCTCTCAATTGAGACAAAGCAAAGCAACCAACAGCTTCATACAATTAGGGAACTGGGTGTTTTACCTCAGAGTGGGTTCAGAACTCTACTGTACCTTCTTTAAAGGTACAACAGCCTATCCTTCTTGGGACTGTAACCCCCAGCCTTAAAATTAGGCAGCTGTCTTTACCTACTAACCTACTCCTTGCCTTTAATGTATTTTTTAGCTCTAATAACTCATGTATTAAACTCTGCCTATTTCTTGCCATATATATTTGATCTTCCAGTCATAGAACTCCTGAGTTTCTTTATCCATTATTCCAACATTTTAAAAATCATCCATTTTAATTCCAGCTTGGCCAGAACACTTTATACTTTAACTGGTTGTGTTCTCCCCAGAATGAATAGCTTTGCTTAACCAGGATACTTGAAGTCTCACACATAGAAGAGTACTGTTCCTATCGACCGCATTACAGGGATGAACTTTGCTGTGGAGATTTCAAGTGGATGGCAACTGTTTATCTGATATCTGCTTTTTGGGGGGGTTGGGGGTTATCTGGGGTCTTATCAGACTTGGCAATGTAGAAATCTCAGCAGTACATGAGTCTTTCTCATTGTAAGCATTTACTAGAATTTGTCTCTTTCCGCAGGCTGGTTTAGCTCTTGTGAATGGAATACACAGCTGTTAGATCCCTGCAAAGCACACATGTGAAGGTCTGTGATGCCAAGCAGCTACCCCCCAACCCACAATGGCGTGGCTGTGAAGAGATGGAAAAAAGAAAGTCAGAAAAGTACATAATCATCGAGGGCTGTTAAAGGTCGCCCTATCGCACTCTCCTTTCCCCTCAGTTTGTTCCGACAGAAGCGAGCAGTTCTGTTGTGTCAAATCCGGACATTCCGTTTCATTCAGGATCCTGTCACTCCCTTCATGTTTTCATGTTGACCTCGTGGTTTATGGTTGTGGTTTGTGTCGACAAGGCTGAGGCCATATGACTAACACCTGTACAGAACGCCGCCTTTGATTAGGATTTGACACTCATCAGTGTTTTGGCAGATTTCTGACCACAAAACAAACCTAGTTGATGTTACAGTTAGTGTCTATTTCTGACTCCAGTTGGCTGAATATGATGCGCTTTGTTCATTTTCTCAATAGGTATTGCACTGGTAGTCACATGCTCTTGTCAGAGATTATCTGCTCGATTCCTTGATAAACGGATATTATTTTGGACATTTCAGCAGCAGAATTTTACTTTCTGGTGCGGCATAGGCATTTTATTTAATTCACCTAAAATCATTATTATTTCTCCAAACTGTTTAGTTTGGAGAGCGTATCCGTCGCTTATTGTCGCAGGCAGCCAACGCGGGCGGCGTCGGGTGCATTTTCTTTTATTCAGGATTGAGGTCAGGAAACTTGGAGAAATGTAAAGAAAACGATTCATTGTGCTCTCGCTCTGTTGGACAGGGTCCCGGGATTGTCGAGCTGTGTCCAGCTGACGGGCTTTGAGGATGGCGCAATAATAGCCCAGTGATGCCTGACCATGACAGCGTAGCCCTCTTAAGCAGACAAGCTAAGAGAAGAAGAGTTGACATTGGCGTGAAAAGGACTGTAGGGACGGTGTCTGTGGATTTCACTCGAGCGAAAGCAGCCGTGTTCAGTGCCATGAATCCCCACAGCTCCGAGCAGGACGTCGAGTGTTCGGTGGTGCAGCACGCCGACGGGGAGAAGTCCAATGTGCTCCGCAAGCTACTGAAGAGGGCGAACTCGTACGAGGATGCCATGATGCCCTTCCCCGGCGCCACCATCATCTCGCAGCTACTGAAGAACAACATGATGAAGAACGGCGGCAGCGAGCCCGGCTTCCAGGGAGGCGGGCTCTCCGGCGCCAGCTCCGAGATCCACCAGGAGGACGCCTGCAGTAACTCCTCCCAGGAGTGCCTCTCGCCCTTCGGCCGGCCGGCCACCAGCCAGCTGGACGCGGAGCGGCTGAGCGACGAGCACCTGAGGGCCAAGCGCGCCCGCGTGGAGAACATCATCCGCGGCATGAGCCACTCGCCCAGCGTGGCGGCGCGCGCCGGCGGCGAGCACGAGCGGGAGGGGCCGCCGCAGCCGCCCGGGAGCCCGCGCGAGAGCTACCGCGAGAACAAGCGCAAGCAGAAGCTGCCGCAGCAGCAGCACAGCTTCCGCCAGCTGGTTTCGGCGCGCAAGGAGCAGAAGCACGAGGAGCGGCGCCAGCTGAAGCTGCAGCTGGAGGACATGCAGAAGCAGCTGCGCCAGCTGCAGGAGAAGTTCTACCAGATCTACGACAGCACCGACTCGGAGAACGACGAGGACGGGAACCTCTCGGAGGATAGCCTGCGCTCCGACAGCGCCGAGCGCCAAGGCCAGGACACGGCGGCCGAGCGCTCTGACAATGAGATCTCCGACCTGGACCCCGGGCACTTCCTGGACCGCGCCAGGGCCCTGCTGCGGGAGCAGGGCCACATGGGTGAGGGCGACAAGCAGAAGCGGGAGGGGCCGCGGGCCAAGGGCCAGGGGCCGCCCTCCATGCACGCGGAAGGGAAACAGCTGGCAGAAACCCTGAAGCAGGAGCTCAACACGGCCATGTCCCAGGTGGTGGACACCGTGGTGAAGGTCTTCTCCAAGCCCTTGCGCCCGGTTCCTCAGGTCTTTCCACCCCTCCAGTTGCCTCAGGATCGCTTTGCGGTGAATGGCGAGAACCCCAACTTCCATACAACCAATCAGAGGCTGCAGTGCTTCAGTGATGTCATCATTCCCAACCCCCTGGACTCCTTCGCCAGCTTGCAGGTCTCTAGCTCCAATGACCAGACGGAAGCATTGCCTCTGGTGGTCCGGAAGAGCTCCTTGGACCAGCAGTCCTCCTCGGTGGGCCCCCATGGCACCCACCACCACCCGTCCCTGCACCCTTCCCCACTGAGTGCTGCTAGTCTGGGCTTCACCTCTCCATCTTTCCGGCACCCCTTCCCACTTCCTCTCATGGGTTACCCTTTCCAGAGCCCCTTAGGCACTCAGTCGGCTGCCTACCCCGGCAAGGACAGGTCCTCTCCGGAGTCCCTGGACCTGTCCAGGGAAGCTACCAGCCTCCGGACCAAGATGACTTCCGGTCACCTGAACCACCATCGTTCCCTCTCGCCTTCGCATCCAGCCAGCACCACTGAGGGCCTGTCCTTGTCGCTCATTAAATCTGAGTGCGGGGACCTTCAGGACATGTCTGACATCTCTCCCTATTCAGGAAGTACAATATCCTTTTTCAAAAGAAATTGTGTAATCTTAGACTTAGTCTTTCTCCTTCTGCTGCGCTCCTTGTTCTGTTTGCTCTGCTTTTCCCTTTCCCCATGAATGTCTGCTCAGATACACAAATAGACGCCCCAGTCTTCCCTACAAGTAGATTCAACTTGTTTTGGATGAATTTTAATTGGCTACACCACTGGTTTCCGTTACTCTTGATAGGTGTAGGAGGTTTGAGGTATGAGATTTCTGGAGGAAGTCTTAATATTCAGTCTGTCTATTAATAGCTCCTCTTAAATTCTTTGCCCTCCTAAAAAAAAAAAAACTAGAGGCATAAAAAACTGATTAATCCTTTCAGGTTTAACTTTGTAAGTTAAGTTTTGACGCCGCTGCAGTCGGCTTCTGAAAGTGTACTGCTCTCCATGAGCTCCCATCTGCACAAGTGAGCATCAGTGACTAATTCTGCGAACGCTCAGGAATGAATGACTGTCTGAGCAGGGTAGTAGAATGGGAGCAGGCAGCCGAACTCGGCGCTTTGCAAGGGGGGGGGGCACTCGCTAAAAAGGGGGCGTTTTGTTTTCTCCCAGCCCCCGACACATGGATCCGATGGAGGCTGGATCGGCGCCCTTCCCAGGGCACTCCTGCACTAATGTGCCACGCTGCTTGTGAAAAGGTGCAAAGCTGCACCACCTAAATCGTGGGTGTAATCAAGGGCCTGCTTTGAAAGGAAAGACCCGGGGGGGGTGGGGGGCGTAGACCACCTTCGGGTGGGGGGGCTCGAAGACCTCCCCCACTCCCCCACTCGCTTTTACAATAGGCTGCAGGGTGTAATAAAGAGCCTCGTCCGCGCCGCTCTTTCTTATCACATTGTAAAAAAGAATAATCGCAGTTTCTATTCTTATTTGTTATAAAGATTTGTTGACAACCTGCAGCACCTATTTGCTGTTGCTAGGCAGCGAATAATCGGGCCCATCTCCTGTGAAGGCTGCGTTAACAGGTGTTTGCTGCTGGCTGTTTATCTTTCGTTTGTTCTTCTCTTTCTTGACCCTGAACTGAATGGTTTTCAGAATCACCCCTGTCCCAATTCCCCCCCGCAGCCTTAAGCTGGCTGTCAAGAGGCAGCTTTTAATAGCAACCCCATAAAACATTTTTCACCTTCAGTCTTATTACTAATTATTATGATAATGAATAACAACAGATATTCGGTATACTTAACCATATAACTAGCTGTATAATTGATTTATAATGTGTGTATTGTTCCCTTAGCATCAATTTCCCCTGCTCATAGTAATTCTCCTACAGTAAAGTAAATGAATGAATAATAATGGTAATTAATTAACATTAATAATGGTAATAACATTTTATGGTAGAGCCTGCCTTATAGTGATCAGACGTCATCCAAAGGTTTGGCTGCCCCATTACTCGTAGGACTTGGGTCGTCCAAACTAGCTGGTGCTTTCCTTTGCAAGCTTGCATGGTGTAATCTACACTGGCGTTTGTGGCATGATGGAGCCGGGACACGGGTTACTAATGTGAATCTTTTTGGGGCTTTGTTATGGCTGCCTCTTCAAAAAGCAATTTATGGGTTGATAACTATATAGGTTTGTGAGTTTAGACTAGTCATTGACCAAAAGCAAGTCTCCCCATGTAATCAAGAAAAACAGACTGCCTCTCTGGGTAGTTATAAGAAGTGTGGTTTTCACAGGTGGCCGATGTAACAGATTTCTAGTTCCCGTCGTTCAGGCTAATTGAAATTATTTATTAGTGGAATTATTGTTCTTAATCCGCGATCCTGTGTCTTTGCCCTTAGGAAGGCAGCTCTATGCACCCTGAGGAGCCCAGTGCCTTGTTTAAACTGAATGCACTCAGAATTGTGGCCTGTGCCAGGATATTACACCCCAGCCGGACGCAGCACCTCTGCAGGCTTGCAAACTGAGCCGCGTAATCAAATAAGTTGTATTCAAATGATTTAAAGAAACAGACTGCCGATTGTCTTCACCGGGGGGAAGAAGGTCCTTCCCGTTTTTCTTTTATCTCTTTTTTTTATTTTCTTTTACGCCGCCTCTTTGCATCTCACAAAAAGAGCCTTTTTTTCAGTTTCTCTGAGGATTTGCATCGGGCAGGGTGCCGTAGCCCACGGAGACACAGGGGCAGGTGACGCACCTCGCCTGGTTCTGTGTCCCGCAAAGTGGCAGCACACAAAGGGGGCTTCCTGACCCTCTCCGGAGAGCCAGGCCTTAGCGGGCGACTGGAGTGGCCTTTTGTCCGCTAGCTGTGTGTGGAATCGGCCATTTCAAGCCGTGCCTAGTGGGACCCCCCCGCACTCCTCCCCACCCCCTAGTTTTTGCTCGTTTTCTTCGTCTGAAAAGCATTTCTAATTTTACCGCAGTCTGATTAAAAACTCGACTCGTTTTTTTTTCCCCCTCCATCCTGTTCCAGCCACATTTATCTCTTAAGAGTGCATTTAAAATCATTTAGTATATTTTTTATAACCACCTATATATAGATTTTGTTAAAAGTTAGTTACTTGCTAGACTGTCCTATGTAGAGTCCAGAGACTCTTCTATTAAGCAGTTACTGACACTGGCTCACAGACCTGTCTGGGCAGCTGTCTGTGGTGAATTTCTACTTTACCTCATCCAAGACTTCGCTGTCCAGTTCCCTTTAGCATGAAAATCAGCTGGAATTTGTGGTTGTTGCTCAATAATGTGTCTGAAGGCAGATAGCTGGCATGTCGGACCTCACATCTGCTGTGATGTTTCCTTATCAAACGCTCGCCTAACCTTCCCCTTACCAGCTGGCGTGTTTTTACGCACGTGAGACTTTTCATGGCCGCTGTATGTCCGCCAGGCCTCGTTCCATGACTCGGTGTTCATGTATGTATCCTGGAAACCCGTCTTCTTTTCTTGGAAGATGAGGTTTGTTTACCTGGTTTGAGGATTTTCTGTTTAAAGTCCACCTAACCCCCGGGTGTCCCCGCAGGAGGCGTCTCTGCAGCCCGGTTCTCCTCCTGTAGCTCTGTTTGCTACTGCCTCAGATTGCTTATGTATTTCAAAATTATATCTTCTGTATACATCTACTGATATTTCTGGAGTTTTATTATATTTAGCTGCATTTTTCTTCCATTGGTGTTGTAGTTTTTGAGGAAATGGATTAAAGCAAAAGCGGGAAAAAAAAGCCCCAGACATGAGAACAGGTTATCGGATGAAGCTACTCTATAGAACCCTCCTTAAGGAGTGTGGCACTGAGCAGTAAGCCTGTAAACAGATCCGCCACTCAACTGAGATCACTAATATGATCTAATATGATCTACTATGAATATTTACAGATCTCCTCTGTAATTTCAAAAAACCATCTCCATATAATTAATTTTTATTAAGAAGCTCACCTGCCCCCCCCCCCCCCCCCCCCCCATTTCCATGCTGATCCCTTCCTCTGCCCTCTGTGTAGTCTGCTGTGGAGGGGGCGGGTTCAGTAAATAATAAATACTTCATTTTTTCCCCATGATCTGAGGGAAATGAGTTTGGCTCCTTCAAAAGTCCTGCCTAAGCAGTAGGGGACAGCTTGCAGCCCCGGTTCCCAGTGCTGCTATTTCACATATGCCTTATGACAGATGGCAGTGTGGAGAGTAATGCCCTTTTATTCTGTCCTATCAGACTAATGGAGGTCACCTCTGGTTCTCTCAAGTCCCTTCCTTTGGCACAAGGAGCTTGTCAATCATCTATGCCGTCATTCAGCTCCGGGACGGCATAGGGGCTCTCGCCAGACCTCGACTCGCTGACCTACGAAGACATACAGCTGGCACCGACCTCCGTTTTCCTGCCATGTTGTGCTCGTACACACTTCCGAAGCATTAAGCTGGTAGATGCCAGTGTCGCGCTTTATTCGGCCACTTAAATATGGGCAGTTAACTAGATTAAAATGTTAAAATTTAAGAAGTAGATGACATTTATCGTCCAATGTCTATCCATACTATGAGGAAAGAGATTGTTATCGTATAACCTCAGTAAAGTAAATATTGTGGTTATAGAAGTATGAATGCTGTTGTGTAGCTTCCCGGTGAAGGACCTGGCTGCTTAACTTCGAAAGTGATGCTTCTAGTTCAGTCCATTTATAAAATTAAAAAATGGAAATGATAAAGTTGATTTCGGCCGTAAATGTTTTGAAGGAGACTTTCGCTCTGCTTCTTCCGGGGGGGGGGGGGGACATCGCGAGGGCCGACCTTGCGGGGGTCACATTGATTTCGCTCCCTCATGCGTCTTCATTTCAGATAAATTATAAAGCCGTTAATTTGCCGAGGAAATGGCAAGGCTGGTCTGTGGCACAGATGTGGCCAAAGCCGGCCCGGCTGCCAGCGTGGGGGTGTGCCAGCCAGCTCGGGGGATAATTGGAAAGCTTAGATTGCTCCGGTTAGCCCCGCTCTCTCCTGGGACCTCTTCAGCAGCTTCTGTTTACAAATCTGGAGGGCAGTGCTTCTCTCAGATAAATAGGGCCTTTATTACGGTAAGTAGGCATTTATTGATCCTCCGTCCCGCACGTATCGATCAGCCATCGATTTTACGCCGTCGTGCATTTTATTAATTTTTTTTTTTTTTAACGGAAGAATGAAGTATTGTCTTTCTTGACATGTCTGGTCACAATCGAAAGCTTCCCTTTAGTGGTGGAGTAACAGCCCTCTTTGTCAGTATTATGCAAATTTTTTTTTTGAGGAGGGGGAGGGTGAGGCTTGTATAATTTGGGCTTTCTAGCTTAGCGAGATTTATTTTTTTTTTTTTACTTTTTGGTTCCTGATTATGGTGGACAGGTCCATCGCTGCATCTTCCTTGACTCCACGCTTTGCAAATTCAGGAAGGGCTCTCACCTAATCACTTGAAGAAGGCCAAGCTGATGTTCTTTTACACCAGATACCCCAGCTCCAACATGCTGAAGATGTTCTTCTCTGACGTAAAGGTAGGTCATCTTATATAATATAATATAATAATATATTATATAATATAATAAGCCTTGCTGTGCTCTTCTGAACTGTTACCAGAATTTTTCACAGACCCGTCCCGAGTCATCCCGGACATCTGGTTGGTCATAATTCCCTAATAGAGAAAAAGCTAACATCCCCCATTTAAAATCTAGTTATATTTTAGCTTAATTGCATATTTTTCTGAGGTCCACAGAAACGCAAATCTGTGCATCATACTGATACATGCAGTGGTACTCAGCGGAAGCTGATGTTAGAAACTGTGTGTGTGAGTGCATCAGTGCACTGTGGTGCATGTGAGTGCACCAGTACATTGCACCCTTGCACGTGGGGAGTGTCAAATGAGAGGAACCCAAATTAAAAACAGAAACAATGGCCCTGATTGTCTCTTATTTACGGTTTAATTTGTTGTTGATGTGGTGTGCAGTGTGCTTGTGAGGGGGATGGATATTGTGACAGATTCAGGGCACATTATTCAGATGAGGCAGCAAGAGATTCCTGCTCCCAGCAAAGCGCCGGTGCCCATGGAGGTCACGTCCCAGCAACCGGGCCGCGTTCCGCAAATCCCAGGGTCCAGGGCTCCACCGGCACAGAGCCCCCTGGTAGCCCGTGTTAATCCTGCTTCGCTGTTTTACAGAAGCTGACAGACCCACCATTAGCCACTTCTGAGTATTTTAACCCAGTCGTTTTAGCAGTTACACCAATATGGCATTTTTTTTTGTTACCGTTATAATCAAACCACTTAACTACTTAGGACATTTAAATCACTTGCTTATTTTAAACACGTTTTATTTAATATGTTTTTTTATTTTCTTTAGCTGGCTTTTTCCCCCTCATAACCTTGTCTGCTCATTTTCTTGGGAATCTCGTTTCTTTCTCTTTTTTGTTTAGTAAATACACGATTAGTGATTTTGCCACTTTGCCACTGTTTTGTAAACCATAAAGTACTGACGCACAGAAATGCCACAATGCATCTTTTATTGTCTTGAGAAATGCCAGGATGCGTGCATCCATGCGATCCTTCCAGGGCCTGCTTTTGGCTCACATGACTGCTTCCTAAAACAATGTCAAGCAGTTAGGATTTTGTTTTTTTTTTTTTTTTGGGCAATGCCTCTATAGAGCTTCAACGGACTACTTTGCTTGTTTGATCGACTAGTAGGCAAGTGTGGGAACCAAGCATAAACAACTAACTAATTGTCGGATAATGACCCTGGGAATGACTGGTTTAAGATGAAGTCTGAACGGATGATAATACACGTGGGGACAACCCAGTAATTGGGAAAAACGCAGTGCTATCCCTTTGGCTGGACATGCTCTCCGCGCCTAGCTGAGATGATGTTAGCTTATCCATTATGTGCCAGAGAATAATCTCTGTAGTCGTTCACAGAAAGGGCGCATTGAAGCTACTTTGTGACCAGTCTGTGTTTGAGGGTGGCTTTGTTAGCGTATTTTATGGTGGAGGTGTTGAAATGGGTTTATTAGAATGGTGATGTTCTTTCAATACCTACACAGGTTGGTACTGACGTTTACAGATATCAGCCCAGCTAGGCCATTTCTGTTGTTTCCTACTGTGGTCCCAGTTCAGCAAGTGCGCCGTGGAGATTGGGTCAGTCAGGTTTCCCCCCCCCCGGGCAAAGTGTGCTGTTTGGATCCCAGTTCCGATGACGGGGTCATGTTTCCCGATGCCGATTGTGTGGAGTCAGCTGGTTGTCAGGTAGGGATTAGCATCCGAGCTCTTGCCTCAGAACTACGGCAGGAAGCCGCTTGGGCGTCTTCATAAAGGTGAGGCTTTTTTTCCTTTTGAAGTGCAGGCAGGTGCACAGTGATCTCTGTCTAATTTCCTGATGTGTCCCGGCATAGCAGATGGCTGCGATGAGACTTGTGTTGATGCTACATTTGTTCGGCATATGTCTAGAGTGCAGAGTGACTTACCGGCTTACCGGCCTGCTAATTTATGCAGGTTAGCCTTGTGCCGCGCCTCCCTCGCTCAAGGCTATGGCAGGAACGTTAGTCGCAAAGGCCCCATCGATCGCCTTTACTGGATCATACTCGCCTTCACTCTCTATGCTAGAGATTATGTCATTTATCCCCTCCCAAGGAGGCTTTTGAGCCATTTTTTAGTAACCATCCATCTATTATCCATCCACTTATCCTGGGGGGGGGGGGGGTGGGCAGGTCAAGGTATGGGAACCCTGTGCACTGGAGGCCAGGCCATCACAGGGCACAGATATACACTAGAGTTGCCAGGTAACCTAACTGCATGTGTTTGAGCTGCGGGCGAAAACTGGAGAAACCTGGAGGAAACTTATGAGTTACGCCGATAACGTGCAAACTCTACACGCGGAAAGCTCTACACGCGGAAAGCTCTACGCGCTCAAAGCTCTACGCGCTCAAAGCTCTACATGCTCAAAGCTCTACACACACGAAGCTCTACACACTCAAAGCTCTACTGATGGAAAGCTCTACACATGGAAAGCTCTATACCCACAAAGCTGTGGCAGGATTCAAACAGCTCCCAGCCCAGGAGGTGTGTGGTTACAGTGCTTCTCTCTCCATGAGAGAAGCTGGGATCTCCTCGTGGGGACACGAGGTAAAAGGGTGGCTTGGAGTTTGCCTGCCAGCACATCGCAGTGTTACATAGAACAGGCCGAGAGCATCACATGTTCCTCCCCCTGTCTTTGCCTGGCCACGGACTCTGAATAAGCCGCCCTCCAGCAATGCCTGGAAATCCCAGGCTCAAACCTGCGAAAACACAGCGGAGGGGTGGAGAAGCTGGCTAAAAAAGAAAAAGTGAGGTGGGATTTCATGTCCCTCGTCAGGTTTTTATCGGACAGAAGGAAGTCGCCGGAGGTGTGTTTTTATTTTGTGCCGCGGAGTGACGTCCAGGGCAGGTGATTGCATCAGTCGCGGTGAGGCTGAGGAAGTGTGGCGCTGCTCTGGCCACTGCTGGCGGAGCTAAGGAGTGATGACCTTTCACAGGCGCGCCAACGCGACCGGGAGAGGCGGCCCCCGCGGCTCAGCCTCCCCCCCCCCCCCGAGCAGATGAAGGTGTCAGGCTGATTTGTTTTATGGCTTCTCCGGCCATGTTCCTTGAATATTTAGACATTTTCCCTTGCAAATACACTGGAGTAGAGGTGTCCCGGGGGAAACGTTAATCAAAGTCCCTGTCTCTGGTGCGGAGGCAACGCTGACCTTTCGCTGAAGCAATTAGGGGGCTTTTTTTGTACGGAAGTAGAGCGGGACAGATGCTACAGCGTCGCCCCGGACCGGTGCTGCCCACTGATGGTGTCGTTTGATTCTGCTTTCTGTGATCTTGAGGAAAAGCAGTGATTGTCTTTGAGATGTGGTCAGTTTTACCTGCTTGTAAATGATGGAAAACGGTGGTTGGAGGTTGTTTGTGTATGTGTGTGCGTGTGTGTGTGTGTGTGTGTGTCTGTGCAATGAAAACTGTTATTTTGACCTTGTGGGTACATTTTTTCAGTGACCACAATGGGAAACTCAATTTTATTAAAAAAAAAAAAAAACTTTGAATGCAAACAAATTAAAATCTAGTATTTTATTTGGTTACTTATGATTTTTGCGTCATGCCGTAGTACAGTGTTTTTTGCGTTTTGGCCCCATGTATCTGTGCATATGGTTTTATGTGTGTTTTGGGACTGTGTGTATTGGTGGCTTTCCAATTATTACAGTGTGGGGACCCAATGTCCCCACAATGTGATAAAAACTCGCTGGGTGTCATAGTTGGGAGCAGGGTTATGCCCATAGGAATGAATGGAGTGTCCCCATAATGATAGGAATACATGGACTGTGTGTGTGTGCGAGTGTGTGTGTTTTTCCACAGTACATTACTGTGTGTTGTGGTACAGTGTCTGCGTGTGTGTGCATACATGCATGTGTGTGATTTTCCCCAGCACATGTATGCGTGTTGTAGGACAATGTCTGCGTGTGTGTGTGTGCGTGCATGTGTGTGATTTTCCCCAGCACATGTATGCGTGTTGTGATACAGTGTCTGCGTGTGTGTGTGTGCGTGCATGTGTGTGATATTCCCCAGTACATGTATGCGTGTTGTGGTACAGTGTCTGCATGTGTGTGCGTGCATGCATGTGTGTGATATTCCCCAGTACATGCATGCGTGTTGCGGTACAGTGTCTGCGTGTGTGTGCATACATGCATGTGTGTGATTTTCCCCTGCACATGTATGTGTGTTGTGGTACAGTGTCTGCGTGTGTGTGTGTGCGTGCATGTGTGTGATATTCCCCAGTACATGTATGCGTGTTGCGGTACAGTGTCTGCATGTGTGTGTGTGCGTGCATGTGTGTGATTTTTTTTCCCCAGTACATGTATGCGTGTTGCGTTACAGTGTCTGCTTGTGTGTGCATACATTCATGTGTGTGATTTTCCCCAGTACGTGTGCGTGTTGCGTGTGTGTGCGTGCGCTCATGCCTGCACGTTTGTTTGGCTAGCAGATGATGTGACATTTAATTGCTGAGTCGTCACTCCGCCGCCTCGCGGCCCTTTGTCCGCCTCCCTGCTATTCCAATTCCCCAACAATGCACTTTAAATCTCCCTTTATGCCCCCCTGTCAAACGATGTCATGCGCACTTACTTTTTGTAGTCTCCGTTATGTCATCCGGGGGCCATTCCAGAAAAAGGCCCCCGGCCGCCCCTCCCTCCCATAGCTGTGTTCGTATGAGACAATGTCCTGTAACAATGCTGGAGTCTAATCTCCATGTCAAAGCCATGCTCACTCCCCAGTGAGCAGCTTTCTATCATTTTGTAATGTTTTGTTTCTTATTCTAAAAGAATTAGAAAGGGACAGTAAGCCGGAGCTGGGCTTCGGCCGCCGGGCTTCGCTGCTTATCTCAGTGCCTGGAAATATGCACGGGCTATTTTGCTGGCAAGATAAAAACAGGAAGAACTCCAAGTTCAGCAGATCCTAATAGGTTTAAGTTCTATTGAAATTGGCTACCGGGAGATCAGATAGCTGGGTCCTTGCTTGCTGCGAGCACGCGCCCCCTGGTGTGTGTGTGTCTGTATGTGTGTGTGTGTGTGTGTGCGCAGCCCCCCCACTGGACGGGCGAGTATATAATTTTTTCGAGGGTTTGGTAGATGTTTCAGCACTTCCAGGCAGGAGTGGTGGGGTGATGACTCAATCGCTCCTCTGCTCGATTATCTGTGAGGAGTCTTTGCAATTAGGATTCAGGGAAGCCTTTTGGGAAACAGGCCCGCCTTCTGTTTCAAAGCCACTCAGATTGGCTCCCATGAATTTTCATTCACTTCATTATCTTGAATTTGTGGATACAAAGATGTCCTTCCATGCAGTAATTAGCAACCCCCCCAAAAAAAGCCTGCCACTCTTTGCTATTCTGTCTCAGCTGGGAGTGTCATATTCTCATGGCCACTTTGATAAGTGCTTTCTGATATTTAATTAATGTATATTCTCTTTAATGTATCCCCACCACTCCTCTGGGGCTTGGGGTGTGCAGAGGAGGGGGGTGAGTACCCACGGCGACCAAGGTTTGGGTCCGAGTCCCAGGCAGAAAGCCTTTCAGATTTATTGGCTGACTTTCTGAATACAACCGGCCCCTGCATGAAAGCTGTGGCCACACCCCCATAACACGGGTCACCTGACAGGGTCAGAGGGCATGGAGAGAGGGCGTTCTCTGAGATGCCTTGCTGCATAAGTAGTCCAAAATGCACATATTACGGAAAGAGAAGGGGAGCCATATGTGGGTTTTTCTTTCTGATCAAGATGCTTGTTACGTCACTGCTGAGCAGAGTTGGACGACCGTAATTCTCAGACAAATGCGGCCGGGCGTGTTTCTCCTTAGGAACGGTTTGGATTTAGCTCTGCCACACTCCGCAGCACTGTGCTTAAAGGGCCCCAGTGTGGAGATGCCTCAGGGCAAATGACTATTAACCTTTCTAGCAGGTATGGAAATTCACACTCAGGTGCTCGGTAGACGCAGAGTGTGAATGTGATTACATTTTAACCGGCGGCCCGGAGGGGCAAGACGGCATGCTCTGCTCTGCGTGGGGGCCTCTCCGTGAGAAGGCGAGCCGCGCTGAAGCAGAATGGAGCGCTTGCGGTTGTGCTGAACGCATGGGGCGTGTTTGTGTGGTTAGAACCTCTGAGGTGCAATTTCACAGGGAGCATCTCTCTTTTTTTCATTTATATGAGAATATAAGTAAAATGAATGAAAAGTGAAGCATGTACCTGATCCCTCTGAAAATGACCCTGGAGGAGTGTGCAGGGTACCTTCTGAGGGGTGTCACATTCGGCACCTGCTGGTCTGTGCCCCCCCCCCCCCCAATCGTGTCCTCTGTTGAAAGTCTGGCAGATTGGTGACTCGGTTGCCTGCATGCATTGTGTATGCGGTTTTGTGTCCCTGATATTTTTCATCATGTAGGAACATTTTTTTAGTCCCCAGGGGTAATGTGACTGCAGTCAACAAAAACTGAAAGTGCCAAAAGTCTTGTATTTTTTTTTTGTAAGGTTAGGGTTAGTTTCCTGAGTAAGGGTTAGGGTTGTCATGGTTGGGATTAGGGTTCTTCCCATAGAAATGGATGGACGGTCACCACAAAGATATATGTGGGTTTCTGTGGCTTTGTCTTCCACTTCGGCCGCCTCGCAGTCTGCCATCGGCCCTGACGGCCTCTTTCGTGTCTCGCCCCCCCTCCCCCACCCGCAGTTCAACAGGTGCATCACCTCCCAGCTCATCAAGTGGTTCAGCAACTTCCGTGAATTCTACTACATCCAGATGGAGAAGTTCGCCCGGCAGGCCATCGGCGACGGCGTGACCAGCGCGGACGAGATGAGCGTCAGCCGCGACTGCGAGCTCTTCCGCGCCCTCAACATGCACTACAACAAGGCCAACGACTTTGAGGTATGACTCCTTCCAGTGGGCGGAGCCTGCTTTTCAGTCACATGGCATCCAGGAGCGCCGCCTTTCTAAACCCTGCCCACTCCTGATCCCACCACCCGCGATGTCACCGCTCTCCTTCCAGCTTCTCCTGATCTCTAGTTCACGGTGTTTAAGGCATGCCCTAGGCTTACTGGGTTATTAAACATGGCCCATAAATACGAGGTGTCTGTCACACTTCCAGGGGGGAAAATGCCGACCTCCCCTTTACGGCAGAAGCTGTCTCACCACCTGGGGTGTAGTCAAACGGGGGAAATGTCCACGTGCCCAAGGAGAGCGGAAACCTCCCTCCGTCAGTAAAAGTTACTCTCTGTCCTCCATGTTTCCCAGGCTGACGTTTTTGTCCCACTTCCTCCGTGAAATGGAGTTGTCAGCATCAAGGTCATGTGTCCTGTGTGGTAGGGGGGGGGATGAAGGAGGTGATGTCCGGGGCTTCAGGTGTCCTTGTCAAATACAGCGTGCGCCATAAAGTGCCGTCCTCACATCTGCTTGCGTCCACGGGGACGCTGTCCATTTAAATATGATCAAAACGCCTTCTGGTTCTCAGCGCGCAGGAAATAAAGTCCGCCCCTTTAATCATTTGAATAAGTCCGGGAGGTTTAAAGGGGCGGGCAGGCAGGAGGGATGGGCGTGTCGTCCCTCATTACCAGGAACTTTTTTAGGAACCCGGTCCAATTTACATGCAGAGACTTTGAATTTGCAAAGTGAAAGGTGAAAGACGGTATGAATAAGAATTTGTTGCTGGAGACGTTGCGTCGTGGCGGGGAGGTGGCGGCGATTTGAATATGGGGGGGTGGTTTTTCTCTGCAGGTGTCCGGGCACAGAGATGGAGGAGCTGATTAGGGCGTGACACAAAGAAAACTGCCCAGCAATGCAAATTCTTCTTTTTTTTTTGAGAGAGAGAAAGTGAGAGAGCGAGCGAGCGAGAGAGAAGCAGCTGAGGTACATTGCAGCGGAGCGTCTAAGCTTGCTTTCAGGCATGCATGGTGGCTGAGAGAGCAGCGTGGCATCTGCTGCTTCCCCGGCAGTCCTAGGAAACGCTGAACTTACTGCATCTTGGCTCTCCGTCCTCATCTGTCTGTGGGACCGAGTCCGATTCTGCCAGATCCCCCCGGCAGCTAATTTGCCGTTAATCGAACCCATGGCCGGCGCGGGCTCTCCCCACTTCCATATCCTCCCTCCTTCATCATCCTCGGGTTTTACCCCTCTGCCCCCCCCTCCCCCGTGCCCATTCAGGGGATAAATAAATAAATTAGAGCTGAGTGCGGTAATTGCCGCATTCCTGGCTAGTGGGACGGGATCCAGCGGTAATTAAAAGACTTTTGCTAATTGCCTTTTTTGCTGCAGTTTTGGCGTCTCGGGAACCTGTTCCTCAGTACATGCCCCTCCCCTCGGAGTCCCACACCTCTGCCATGTAAGTGTGGGGGGTGGGGAGCAGCCCCGCATCTAAACCCGTTAAACCTTCTACTTTTTTAAGACGCATAAATGTTTACCGTTCCGTGTGTAAGCCTTCATCTGGCGCCCACCTACCCAAACACATACACCAAAAGCTGGGATCGTGATCTGCCAGTCAAAGCCTGTGGTTTCGCGGAGCCATGCTTCACACCCCGGGCTCCTCCCTTGGGCCCCACCTCTACGGTGATGCATCTGTAGCCACCACAGTAAACTAACCCGGTAGGAAGGCTGCGGCGGACCATTGCCAACTTCCCATGTGACAGACTCAGCAGCGCCTCCAATTGGCTGTTGGCTGACAAACCTGGCAAGGCGATGATCTTCACGAGTCACGGACAGGAGGCTCAGTCTTTGCTGTGACTCCTCTTCAGCTCTGACTTACCCCCAGGGTCCCATATAAGTCACTTGAAACTGACATGAAGACATTTCCTAAATGTACATTCCACTGTTCATCTTGTTGGGATATCAGCATATTAGGATATCAGCATGTTGGGATATCTTGAGCACCATCTTCCTTTTCCTCACTGTCACGAATGAACCCACCATACCGAAGCCTGTCAGCATATATATATTTTTTTATTTTATTTGGGCTGGGGGCTCACATTTCTGTAAGGCTCTGATGTCAGGCATCCCCTTGCCTCTACCTGCCTCTCCCACCTCCTCCCTCCCTTCCTCCCTCCTGCCATGCAGCTGAGCACTTAAAGGAGAAAGTGTCCGTCCCCGCCAGGCCCCCCATCCCCCCCCCCACTGCGTCCCAGGACAACTGCGGTATCTGCAGCCTGGCTGCATGACGCAGTGACATACCGCATGCCTCGCCCCCCTTTTACGGCCGCCCCGTCCTCCCATTTGCATTTCCTCCCCCCTTGGACTGGCTCAGTTTTAAATCCGGCCGTCTCTCCTGTCCCCTCGTTCCCAACGACATGGCCCGGTCGCCCGGGCGTCTCACGCCGGAAGTGCGGGCTCTGGTGCTGTCCCATGGCGTGCCTGCAGGGGGCGCTCTCTCAGCCTGTTATTTAGCAGATCCATCACTGGAAGGAGAGCTCTTTCTTATCTGTCACCCCCCCGCTGGCCACCGCCTCCCAGCCCTCCTCTGCTCTTCCTCTATCCTCTCCTGGTCTGACCTACCCCAAAGGCCTTTCCTAATTAATAGTCCTCTTGAGACAGGTTCAGAGTCTTTGCGGATGCTGCCTTCCTGGCCCCCACACTCTTCCCCCACCTCCCTCTCCCTCCCTCCCTCCCTCTCTCTCTCTCTCTCTCTCTACCTCTCTCTCTCTATATCCGTTCCCCGTTCTGTGGCTCTTCACACCTCGGCCACACTCTGTCGGAATGGACCGGGAATTCCTCCCCCATCTGACCACCTAAGTACAGAGAATTCCCACAAATCCCCTCTCGCTAAACCATAAGGACCAAAGACTAATTGTTGGTGCCCCCCACCCCGCAGCCACGGTAATGGATAACTTGCAGGATGGATTCTGGGGGGGCGCTCCCCGCCCATGTGCCGAAGCGACAGTGAAGCCCTTTTCAGGGGATGTCTTGTTCCATCTCGCCTGGGTCACGGGTTCCAATCCGGCCTGACGTCTGCCGTCTCTGCGGCCGTCCTTCCAGCACAGCTGGCACCGCGGCCCTGACAATGAGCGATCTGTGGCCACTCGCCGGTTCCTCATGTGACACCCCCCCCACCCCCACCGCCCTCGTGAGGCCAGCCATTGTCTTACAGCCTCACAGGTCTGGGGTCTTTCTGTGCTCCCCCAGGGAAACTCAGCGGCACCTTCCATCGCAAGCTTACCTGCCGTCCTGGGGACAGACACACGGGACGGGACGGGATGGAAAATGGGCTCGCTGCTTCCCAGACCTGGCTGGATTTAAGGCCCCCAGTGAATCTTTAACCAGCCACAGATAGGAATGAGGATTTGACATTGGAAAGAGTCTCACGGTCGACTTGTGCTGATTTTCCTATCAAGTATTTCAAAGTGTCCTTTGTATCTCGGTGGAAGTGTTTTTTTTTTTACTGGGGGGGGGGGGGGGGGGGGGGTTGGGGGGTGCTGACAGGTAATACATTATTGATCGTTCTTTAGCTTCCTGTAATGAATAAACAC
>JAODKL010000039.1:17490252-17507887 GCA_026780765.1 Petrocephalus schoutedeni
TGGGAGGTGGGGGGTTGGATGGGGGGGGAGGATGGGGGGTGGCCCTGCTGTTTGATTTCATCACGCTTTCCAAAGCCACCTCTTACAATAAAACAGCTGTGTTTATGTTGGCCAGCTCGGCCCGAAAATGCTGGCTTCCCAGCCTTTTCTAAGCGACAAAACCATGCAACGTCGCTTCTGTGCCGTACCGATTGTAAAGCGGCAAATTAATCGAAAAATATGAGCTTTGTTTTCATCGCAGCGTTTTATTTTAAAAATAATAACAATTAAGTGTGACTGATACTTAAAGGAGCCCAGCTTTACGGGGTTTGAGTACAGAAGCTGAGTGACAATACTCAGCAATAACCTCTTGCCAGCTCTAAGATTAAAAAGGCTAGAGTGGTTAGGTCGTGCACGATCTTGTTCCCCGTGTATGTACACGACGACCTTGTCATCCCAGGAGCACAAGGCCTGGCCCGCTCGACTCCAGATGGACCCCCTGTCTGACCAGGGCATTCCGTCTTGTATGACACGAGAGTGAGCCTGAAACGGCCTTAGCCAAAGCGCTCTCCTGGGCGAGCGGGCTGGGCGTTAGCGCGGGGCCGCTCAGCGCTTGGCTCTGTCGCCTGCGTACGCGAAGGGGTCCTAAACCGCGCGACGACCCCTGGAACCACCTGCCGTCCGGCCACCGCGTCTCCAGCAGCAGCCCGGCAGCCCCTCGCACCCAGACGAAGAGGCCTCCTTTTTTATTGTACGAACAGTCTGCTCCGCGATCAAATACCATCTGTCGCTACATCTGAACCGGGCTTTAACATCTGCGCCTTCCACTCTCGACAAAGCTTTAAAATCCAATTCGCGACTTTCACAGCTCGGTGCCTGGATGTATATGTATTTACTACCTTCCCCACATCTTCCCGCTAATTTTACACAAGTGATGAGTGAACCCATTTGTCGATTTAAATTAATTAATTTATTTTTTGATAGCTTGATCAGTAATTTGCCTGCCGCGGGCAGCTAGGAGTGGAGGAAACGGTAGATCCTGTAGACGAGGGTAATGGTGGTGCGGGGGATGATGGGCTGGGAGGGGGGTGGGGGCTCTGCAAAAGCGCACGTCCCCTTGCCAGGCGCTGGCCCCCACTCCCACTAGTGCGAAGCCTGAAAGCTGATCATCCACTGAAGCCGTATTAGGCTAAATGGTGCTCAGGACGGGACAGCGACCGCGGGGAGAATGGGCCGTCCTGCCGGTAAATGTCCCTCGGAGGGCGCTACATCACACACGCCTCCGAATTGACGAAGCTCGGGCCAAAGTGGTAGCAGATGTTCGGGCAGCATGTGCACGCGGACGCCGACAGCATGGCGCTAAAACCCAGGGTGGGAGGCCGGCCTGGGCCTGGACTGGAGACACCGGAGCACCCCTCTGCCTCATGTAAGGCCGGGGGTGGTGTCTTCTGTCAAAGGTGACAGGAACAGTAAGCGTGCCGAACAACCTTGGGGAAGGGGGGGGGGGGGGGTTTAATTCATTCAAAAGTTTAATTCATAAAATGTGAGGATGACGGATGGCGTGACTTCTATCACGATAGAACCCATCTTGAACAATGTGCATATATATGAACAATTATTTTTAAACCTCGCTCTTCGCCATGATGGCTTGATAACCGAATAAACATTTACAAAGTGGCCCAAAGGTATGAAATATAGAAGAGTGCAGCTTTATTTTTTTTAAGTGTCCTCGTTAGAAGAGAAACTAGTGAACTCTGCGA
Organism: Petrocephalus schoutedeni; assembly: GCA_026780765.1. Taxonomy (NCBI): domain Eukaryota; kingdom Metazoa; phylum Chordata; class Actinopteri; order Osteoglossiformes; family Mormyridae; genus Petrocephalus; species Petrocephalus schoutedeni. The sequence continues at coordinate 17,491,992 of JAODKL010000039.1, forward strand.
TCTGTGGAGGCAACGCTTCTGAGCAAAGACGACGAGATCGGTTGCGAGAAGAGGTACCAGATTGCTTGGTGACACCTAGTGGCAGGAACCTGAACTTCTCGCTAATCGGCCTTGTACCCGCATTTGCGGTGGTGGCCGGGTTAGACCACAGTATACCTTTTTTTATTACCAGCCCGCGTGGTCCCTTAAAAAAACACCAGCACAACAGAAACCGCGAAGGGCATTAGAAGCTACTGGCATTTTTCTTTTCGTCAGATTCCCTTCTAAAGTTGGTGCTGTTAGACACCCATGAATTCCATGCAAGTCAAATGGACTCCTGCCACTGTCAGGAAAAAAAGGCACCACTTTCTACCTGTGCCTGTCACTGGGGCTGTACCCTCAAGGGTCTGCCAATTATACCCAAAGCTGTAGGTAAATGTACATTTTTGTCTCATTTAAGGTACGGAAAGGGGCTCTGAGGCACATCCCCAAGGTACAAGCAACATTAATACCGAGTGGTACAAAAATGTTCCTCATAGTCCATCTCTGCATCTCAAAAGGTACCGGTACCTACAGCTAAGGCTACAATTGGCAGAGCCTTGAGGGTACAGCCCCAGAGACAGACAGTGCCTTTTGTCCTCCATAATAAGTTTCTTCAGACTGTGATCACTCAGAGAACTCCAGCCATCCATATGCTGGATTTGTATACAGTTCATTCATGTTTGAGCTTGCATGCTTGCAGAGAGCATGTGACTGGGACGCGGAATTAATAATGCAGAGATTCTAAACATCCCGTTAGGGACTTGGTCCTGAAGTCACCTGGGAAAATTATCGACTGATGATAATTTTTTTGGTAACAGTCATTAAGCAGTCATTATACTGCATTACACATACCTTCATAATGCATTATAATGCATTCATAAAGTATTAGAAACCTGGCTATAACTATTTATAAAAAGTGCTATATGAAGGTCTCATCTATAATGCATTATAAACACCTTCATAAAGCTGCATAATGCCTCCGTAATGCTTAAATTAACCAATATAATACATTATGTAAGTATTTATGGTGTGTTATAGATGGGAGCTTCATAAAGCTTTCATAATGCATGCGAATCATGGCTATAGTGTGTTACATATTCTTATAAATATTTATAGCCATGTTTATAATACTTTATGAATGTGTTTCAATGAATTATAAGAACAGTTATTAGGCTTTATGAATATCGGCTTCATAGAAAGGGTTACAATTTTTTTTTACTGTAAACCCATACATTCCACCTCTTATGCAGGATAATCATCATCAATATTAGTATTATTATTGATGTTTTCTAGGCTTCAGCCTCATGGGATAAGCAGCATGGAAGACAGATGGATTGTAAATATTATCACTACCATTAACAACAAAAATAAAATCTAACATCTGTGCAGGCTTTCCAGCATTCAGTGGCCTTTCTGCATGTCTCGTTACTGCGTCTTCGCTCCCATTGTACGTACATATGCAGCCGGGCTGAAATCGATTTCTTGTTAGCCTCCTTTCTGCCCCCCGCCTGTCCCCCTCCCCACTTTTCTCGTAGGCAGATTCCAGTTGGACAGATCACTCTGCTCCCTTTTATTCTCGCCGAAATGTGGAAACTCTACCCAACTGGAGACTTTAGTAGCCCACGCGGGGCGGCCTGGGAAGCAGCAAACAAAGCGAGCACATTTTAATTGAACTGCGGGCCAAATCAGCAGCTTCAGGCCACGGCTGCGAACGCAGAAATTATGAATAACAGGAAATAAATTGCTAAAATATGTCCTCGCCCTGTCATATGTGTTTGTGCAGGCCTTCGTAACGGTTGATGCAAGAACGAGGAAAAATAAGGTCCGGACAGCTGCTAATTTAAATATTGCAGAACTGGAGTCTGGCCCGTGTCGCTGCGATGGTCCTGCGGCGACCGGCTCAGACTGGGTGTTGGACCTGGGGAGCCCTTTGCTTGGGGAGGGGTAGCTGGCTGCAGACTTAAAGCAGAGGGGGTCTGTTAATTAAAGCGGCCGACTGTTATTGCAGCGCTAAGGAGCCTCTGTGGCGAGTGGCAGGGCCCCACAGGGGGCTGACGGACGGGCCGGCAACAGGTGTTTGCCCAGGGGCTAAAAGGGACACGAGGAGGGGGGTCTGGCCATAACCAGCTCCTGCCTAATTGCATTGAGCAGCTCCAAATGCCTCCCGCACTGCACGGCACCGACTGCGATGCTGCGATCGCTGACTCCTTTAAGAATTATAAGATCAGTTCACCATTGTCAAATCCCCTCTGGACACTTCCCTGGAACAGCACTGCCACGAGTCCTATATCGGGCGAGAATTAATCAAGCCAAAAGCTCCTTTTCAAAAGACTAACAGGCTCTTCCGACCATTCGGTCAAAAGTTCTCCATCTATAAAAGACAAATTAATTCCTACTTTTTAATCTCTACTATTAAAATATATATAGGAAATATGAGTTATCCAACTATGCAAACAGCTAGTGGTTTTTTTTTTGTTTTTTTGCTGAAAACTGCAAATTCCTGACAAAACAGTACATTTATTTCTGTATTCTCATTAAGCAAGATGTAAGTGTGCAGGCTCAGAACTTTTCGCCCAACGAAACCCCCATGCTTTAACTTAGACGGGACAGGAACCATCCACTCCCAGGACACCACAAAAACTTACTGGTGATTATCAGTGTCCCAGAGGTTTGGTAGGTGAGGCTGATTCATGGGGCTGCGTCTACGGTTGCCGTGATGATGGCTTGGCGTGGAAACGCCTGTGCTTCAGGGTACCCTGAGGAAATCAGAGCAGGTAGTCTCAGTCTATTTGGGACAAGGGCCGTAATAAGAAAATCCTAGATTATCAGAGTGGATTTACGTCCTCCGCAGCACTGGAGCTCACCATCCTTACACCGAAATTCTTTGATCTTTCTTAGATATTATGAACATAGAACGGGAACTTACCCTGATACAACCCATCATAAGGGTCAATATACAACTTTAATTTATTTATGTCTATAGCCGAGACACATTGCTGGACCTGATTTGCTGTGTCTTGGACTCTCAGTCTGCTAGCAGTGTGGTCCAAACCCACTAAGTCATTGGAATTTGTGTGTCTGTCTGCTTTTCCTTTTTTACACAAATAATCTTGATTATCTGAGTGGATGATGAGTGGCGAAATCAGATATCCAGCTGGCAGAACCCGGCTTCTCATTTCCCCGTGTGCCCTGCTCCAAGGCCCGCAAACCGGGGGCCGAGTCTGTCTCTCAATCTCCTTCAGGATTTTGAATGCATCAATCAAATCTCCCCGAAATCGTCTTAGCTTCTGACTAAAAAGATTAATTTCTTTGAACGCTCAGGTTATTACATACGGTAGAGCCTTACCAGGTCGGGATTATTGCTAACCTCTTTCTCCTAAATATTCCTGGTTCAAATTCAATACCCAGAATGCAGCCTCGCCAATTCATAACTGTCAGGGCACAATGAATTATATGTCTTTTAGTGTATTGAATCTCTGCGACTGATACCGTCTGTTCCCAAAAAGTCTGCTCCCAGTAAGATACCCATTGGTATAATTTCCCAAGCAAAATGAATATCAGAACAAGATATATGTGATGCATTTCCAGTCCTCAAATTTGCTTTGTCTACGCCATGAATAGCATGATGGTGTTTCCACTGCTGATATTTGACAATCGTCATGTGCCAACAGTAAGAGACAAATTAGGATGAAGCTCTTCTCGTGAATAATGAATCTACAATTACTGACCAAAAACCATTTCCATTAATTAAAGCACACCTATGGGGATCCAGATTCGGCAGCCAGTCAGATTTGTGAGGTGTGTCGCTTTAATTTTGAGCAGGTAACACTGGTGTGAAACCTCATTTAACCTTAACGAATGAGCTGAGCTGGCCACTGACGGCACTGTCAGGAACCACCTGACATTTTTTACATTTACATTTAATTTTATTATTGCAGAGGCTTTTGTCCAAAGCAATACAGCTGCCAAGGTGTTAACTAGGCATAAGTGCAGCTGAACTGAGTTTCCAATGAATGCTACCTTACAAGTGTAAGCAGTGTCAGAGCAGAAGCCACACTGCACTCAAGGACCATCAGATGGCTAACCAAAGTGATGCTCAGACCTTGTCTCCACAGTGACATCCCCTTCGCCTATCTGGAGTTGGTTCCTAGCATGCAGGTGGTCCTTGGCTGATGTCTTGTCCAACCACGAGCATGTAATGCCCCATCAGAGGCAGAGGAGAATTCAGATCTGCTGGAAAGAGAGGTGTTTGGCAGCTGGAGAGCAGATACAGCCCATACCGCTGACCAAAGTGGATCCACACTTGTAATAGCAAGAGTGAACTTGGCAAAAGCATGCCCTTTGTTGTGGTTTGATGGCAGAATGTCAGCCGTGTGTCCCCACGGTGGCTTGGCCCACCAGACGGCACGGCAGCTCTGTATGCAGGGTCATATTAAAATGTCAAGCAGAAACTATTTACACAAAGAGCCAGCAGTCTGACCTATCACAGTATTAACTATTTGATACATTTACATATAATCAAACCAGACTGGGCCACATTTGGTTAACTTTGCTTCTCTTTGCTAGTTAAGCCCCGGCCTTCCCCTGACTGTCATCCGTCAGGGATTTCCTCCTTTTCGTGCACAGCACTGACATCACCCTTTCCAAAACAGCAGCTCAGATGGCTTCAAATGGCGCCTTTGACGGGGACCGGTGAGAACTGTGTTTGAAGAGGTCGCTGAGCAACTCAATATTTCAGGAAATACAATTGAGAAGATAAAGTCAGCCCGTAGGCAGCCTCCAGGATACACATTGAAATGGAGTGATTTTGAAACATCTTTGGTTGGATTTAGCAGAGGCCTCTGGCTTCTGAAAGATAAATCTAATATTATCACTGACAAATACACTACAGAGATTAGATACATTTCGGAGTTACATAAGCCCTTGGAGTCGGGAGGAAAGAATTTCTTGTAATACAAGATGTCGTCTAGATGACCAGAGACATCTACATCTAAAATGGCTCATATTTCAATTTTCTTAAGGTTCCGTCACATTCTTAATATGAATCAGGTGCATTAATAGTGCCATTATAAAGCCGACAGTATGCAGTATAACACATACAGCTGTGAGCTACGATGATTAACGTTTTGTCCTATGCAGACAATAACAGAACCCAGGCAAAGTGACAGTAAAAAAACGAGGCGATGTTTAATTCCATTACAGGCATCACAATTCTTCCAAATTATGCCCCCATTTAGTACTAATAACATGCCAAGGCCACATGCTTAAAGCTACAGCAGTCTATAGTCTGGGCTAATTCTACTATGATTAAATGTACAGGAGGAGTTTACACAGGTTAAATACGGCATACACTGAAATTCTATATTTTGCATTTACTCACACCATGAGAAAGAATGTTTTATATTAAGGTGTCTATGACTTTTTTTTTTTTTTTAATGATCATTGTTTTGCAAAAATACCATAAGCTGAGAAACACTGTTAACATAACATAACATCTATAGGTTGATATTGACTTTAATGATCTATTAAATTAAAGAGGAAACAAAGGCAGCAGAAAGGGCTGGTGTGGCTCTGCAGGTGGTGTGGGGTGGCTCCCAGACCCAGCCTCAGCAGAGCGGCGACCTGTCCAGGGGCTCCTGGGCAAAACCCCTAACCCTCAGCCAGCCCCCCGGCGTGGTCTCAGCTGCGAGTCAGTCTGGAACAAGACTGGGTAAATCAGAAAGGGACCGATGAAGTATTGCTACTCTAAAAACCATCTGACATACAAAGTCCAAATTCCGTCACAGATTGCTTCCAAGTTGCGTTTGCAGCCTGTGAAACCAGCTCCAACGTCACATGGCCACAGACATACTGCTGAGTTCATAAACACAGGTGATACACATATTAGCACCATAAATCTTGCGTTCTCCGTGCAGGTCTTAGAATGAAGAGGGCAGTCCGAGTAGCATTACACAGGGAGAACAGTTGTGGCTATTAGGATCTTCCTGTAACTACTTCATGTTTGCCGTGTCGCCAGTTCTGGGTGCTAGCTGACACTTACGTAAGATTAACAAATGGAGAGGATGTGCTGTATTCTTAAAAACGAGGCCTCCGTTTCTGTTGTTTGTGCTATATTTGTACCAACCCCTGGGGGTTTCTTTTGGTGTCGAGGCTTTTGGTATTCCAAATGCCCGTGAAGCATGCTTATACCTGACTTAATACTGCCTCAGCGTTCGCCATACTTCACACCCCCCAAGCGTCACCGACGGAAGCCGGCGGCCGAATGATATCATCGAGCGTCAAGGCCAAATGAACGGCAACCCAACCGATAACGGGCGCTACCGTGTCAGACCCCGGGGGGGCGCCGGTGAGCCCATCCGCCCGGCGCCGAACCATCCTTTGAACCTTGGCGACCAGACTGGAGCGATCCGTGCCTCTCTGTACTGTACGCTTTATCCATGAAATTATGCGTTTAGCCCGGGGTGAGCCTCAAGACAAAGGATGACAAGCCTGACAGCTGCAGGCCGCCGAGTGGCCCTTTAAACCAGCCGGGGCTCCAAGCACACTGCTGCGGGCCGGGCCAAGGAATTTCATTTGTCATGAAATGGATACTGGCTGCAAAACTTACCTCCTCGATACTTCGCTATATATAACGCCACATTTCCCAAGGTATGATACAGAGGGGTGTCATTCCAGATGAACAAAGAGAGATCTGAGTATGGGGGGGGGGGGGGGTGAGGAGGATAGTGAGAACAGGGGCCCCAGGAAGGCTAGAGGGAGGGCGGCTGACTGACCTGCAGGCATCGGAGTCTGTCATCGCATGGCATATGGAGAACAGCATATGGAAAGGTGTCAGGTGCCCGCAGGGTGACTATGCCAGAATCCCATCTCCTTTCAGAATAGCGCACACAACTCGGCATTTGCGGAAAGGACGCGCCATCGTGCACTTTTGGGGGGCCGGACCTTGAGTCGTGTGCTGAAGGGGTCATCTTTAAGACTGGCTTCATCATGGAATGTGCAGCTAAGGTCCCACTGCCAAGATAGTTTGAATAGACAGTGCCAGCAAGGCCAGGTATATGACAGCTGCTGACCAACGATAAATTAAAAACAAAATCAGCCACAGAAGAAGTGGAACACCCTTTTGTAACCTTCTGCCAGTTGTTCCCCCTGGACGACATTGGCAAGTCATAGTGGCTATTGAGGGACACCAATAATTCACCAGAGATATTTTTCCTTCCTTCTGAGAAGCGTGCATTACCAGTCCACTATCAAGATGTCGGCTGACAAATGGGCCCCATAAATAAGACAATGGCATGCTGTTCTTTTGGAAGTAGCGCCGTCTGGAAGCCCTCTGAGGTCAGCTGAAGGAGAATGAATATTTATAAAGTTGCGGCTGAAAAGAAATAGTTGACAGGCAAAGTCATTTATTCCAATCGAAATAACGACACCTGAGGAAAAATCATGGGTGTGAATTCAATTAAAAGGTCCCTGCTCCTGGTGTTTGAAAAACTTTGTGGTGAAGTGCTCGAAAGTTATGTCGGAAGATCGTTTCTGGGCCCCAGTGCCATCTTGATCAAGCAGTCAGAAGTTCATCAGAGGACTTCCATTGGAAGGTAATCCTGTTGTGCTGCTTAGACACCAGCATGCTAGCGACTTCCTTTGGAAGTCGATGGTGGCCTGTCATTAGGCTGTGGATCAGTGAGTGACTGCTACCCAGTGTTTAATTGCTATTTGGTTCTCGGGTTCTTTTGGGGCCCCAAAACTCCACAGTGATGATCAGCTGCTGTTGCTCCACTGAGTGGTGGGAGAGGAGAGTGATGACTGTACAGCCTGAGGGAGTTACTGTGGCCGCTGTCTTGGTGCTTGTGGGCCCGTCAAATCTGCTCCACTGAAGCTTCATTAGGATATTAGACTGAACTTAATAAGCGAAAGTGATTTGATGCCGCATTAATCAAGCCGGCTTCCCATGCCACACAATATGTTCTATTGCAAAAGCCTCTTTGTCTCCAGAGCTTCTTAAAAGTTTACCGTGGTTTTGCAAAGCAGTTTTTGGTTATATGTTTTTGCGTACGCTCCCCGACTTACATGTAATAGGCTGCAGCTCATGCATCTGCAAGGGTGACGACAGAGGAAGCATCTCCAGGAGATGCATTGCCGTCGGGGACTCCTGCGGGGCGTCTACCTCTCACCCCTGCGCAGATGTGATGGATGCCCCTCATTGTCCAGAAAATAGCAGCCGGTAGGTGCAGAATACCTGCGAGACTGAAAAACTGTCTGGACGCCGCAGCTCTTCAGAGGCACATCAACTTTTAGACGTGTAAGATGTGAGGCTCAGACCTTGGCAAAGGGGCGGGGCCATCCTGTACTGTCTATCACCATATGCGCTGGCCTTACCACTTCCAGCCGGGTTAAACCGGGCTGGGGCTTTTCTACACGCTGAAAGGCAGTCGCTCAGACGTCCGCTCCCCGAAGGCGGCAGATTTCACCCTGGATCTGAGCAGAGTCCCAGAACCAAATGGTCCAGTGATTAGATTACTGCTTGGGGATGACGTGCCCACTGGCATGGTCTGTCCCTGCTCTTTCATTCGTCTTCGCATTTTCTTTGATAAATCTGATCACTGAGCTGCAACAGCTCGACAGACGATGATTTCTGCGGAAGATAACGCTCTGATCTAGCGAGCTCGCGAGCGGTGATGGAGGCCGCTTGTCCCGGGGAGACAGATGCCGGACTGCGGTGGCCGGAACCCTGATTCCACACCGGCAGGTCTCACCACTAATCAACATGTTCAACCAGGGGACATATCTTTCAGTGGTTTGAGTTTGTTATCTGTCTGTCAAACTGTCCCTGCAATTTGCAGACAGAATTATTCTGCAGGGCGCTTTTAGGAATCTGAAAATGATGCCATTTTTGGATGCTGACAGCAACGTCACATGGGTACAATTCAGGCTGGGGGCTGTAGTATGTAAACACGGGAGACTTCTGGAGTGTCCTAGACACCGTCATCATTTTCAGATATTTATTAGGTCACCTTCAGTGGCAGAAACATAAGCTCATGCAAGAGAGCATACAAACAAATGATGTTCTTCCCCAATTACACACAAACATGCATTTTTAAAAATCTGGAATGTTCACAGTGATCAAAAATGACAATTTTTTTTAACTATTAGAAATTTTTACATTTTAAACAAAGGATGACTTTGTAGCTATCCATATTCAAACACAAACAGCTCTTTGGGAGACAATTTTTCCAAGGAAAAAATCATTTAATAACAGATAGGGACGGCTGAGCTGTACTAACCACAAGCTAATAATAATACTGTACTGAAAAGCGGCAGCTTGTGATTTGATGTGTCTTTTATGTGACTGGGCCAGTTTGCAAAATGATGACTGTTTTTTTCCATTTGAAAGTGGAGCCATCAGCATGACCTCTGACCCATGCTAGGCCAAGCCAGCTATCAACAAAGTCGTTTTCCCCCCTTTGTTTAAGAGCGCTAAATTTATTCGCCAATCCTGTCTGCATTTTGATTTTGTACCAGACCTTGGCCTAATATCATTAACCCCACAATCAGCATTGCCCCGAGCAAAATAGGAGTGGGTGACATTCAGCTGGTCGGGAAAAAACAAAGGCTGTATGTTAAAATAGGCCTCTTGTGGTGTTTTCAAAGCACGGTGAGACAGTCCGCAGACATTTTTGGAAATCCGAAGACAAGAAGATTACCTTTGAGAGTCAGGTTCTCAGTGAAACACAATAATCATGCTGGAAAAAACAAGGACGTTTCATAGACTTAATCCTTAGCAATGAGCTGGGCCAGACCTCGGTGCTTAATCCCAAGGAAGTTTCCTGAATTATCTTCAGTACATAAAGGCACAAGGACAATCTCATCCCATGCTTTATTTTTCACTGCAAAGATGAGGAAGAGGCAGAGAACATCACTTAATCTAATCGATAGCAGTGACGCCCTCAGCCTTATTAGATGCTGGGATTCAGTAGTTCCACACGAACAGTAACATACACACTATATTTACAGCATGGCACATTCAGAGCACATGGGCACCCATGCAAATTTATGATAATGATTTTTGAAATGCACCCCTGTCATTAGTCTTCTATAACTTTACATACATGTTTAAAATTCATGTATATGTTAAAAATATTTTTGAATCCCAGACTTTTTTTTTTTGCGTATTAACGTGCTTCATTCACTTAATTTGTAAGAGATATGCAAATTATATGTGGAAAGCTCTTAAGGGTGTCCAAATATTCTACCCTGTCCACGTTAATATGGTGATAACAAAGAGGAAATTAAACGTAATGTGCTTTGGGACACTGGAGTTGGAAATTGCTGTTATCTTATAGCGGAAAGAACATTGGTAACACGAAACCTTAATCTCCAGTGAGAAACAGGTGAAGTTCTTGTCATCACCTGTGAGCTACGCTGACCCTATCAAAGCCGATCCTGGGCTGGACTCTCCGAGTGGTGCTGCTCTTTCCAAACTGCAGTTTGTGTTCCTCTAGCTAATTTTCTGATAATAATATTATATAATATTTGATATCTTTTCTCGGTTGCCGATCAGCTGAGATTGCAGTGTGCCCTGGACCTTCACAGGCGCTCTGTAGGCGTGAGAGGAGGCTCTTCTAATCAAACCCGAGCCTAAATCCTTGACAGGAATCCATAAAATGAAAGGCAGATGTGCCTTGGGCTGACATGACCATCACCTTCCCATCAAACTCTTGACGGATGGGTTTAGAGTAGACAGCAGACATGACGGGCCACTGCTGAACTACACTGTCGCTTTTCTGCCAATTACTTAATTAGTTCATTACATTTTTTCACATGTGGTGGGAACCTGTGTAAAATAAGTTCCATTATATAAGACAATATAGCACTAAACTAGGACAATCAGATAAATTTACACATGAGACTATATGCAGGAGCCATGTAGTTGTGTATAATTTACAAAAGCACAGTTGAATGTGGATCATGTATATTATTTGAAGTATATTTGCTTGTATGTTATTCTTCAAGTTTCTTTCCAACGCCATTGGCAGATAGGAACTGGCATTGATTCGGGACTCATGAGGCTCTTTACTGCATTGTAAAGGATATTACTTTATTACATTGACTGATTACTTATTACTTAAAGGATATTACTTTATTACATTGACTGATTACTTATTACTTAAAGGATATTACTTAAACTGTATGCTGTTTTTTAAGTGACTCATGATGATAATCTCTCGACTTATGGTCTAATATAGACGAGATGCATCTCTGCTTGATATTTTTACAGAAAGCAACCAGCTGTAACAGCGAAGCGACTTCAAAATCAATTACCGAAACATTGTTACCCTATAAATACAGGAAGTTAAAGATGGATTTTTGTAGGAGTCAGGAGTAAAACCTGTCTGACTGGTCATAGAACGTTACACTGAAATTTATTTTGGAAAAGAGAGCCTCTCGTGTAAGATATGGTAAGTAAATGTAAGATACAGAAGTTTTACTCCCCATTAGTAATTCAGTTGTTATATACAATTTTGTGCATCAGCAAATCTTCAGAGGTTAAACCTGCCTAGGATGAGCATTGCTTTAAATCTCTGGTATATTACCTCAGTTAATATGTTTGACTACAGAGAGCAGTGACGATATTAGTTGTTACTTATTTATCAATCGGCCACTAGTGCTTATCCAGCAGAGGCTCTTGTTCTTCTTTATTGATTCTTATGTTGCTCTAAATGCATCCAGACAGGACTCTCTGCCTCTGCTCACTCTCCCGTCCTCCCCCATAGCTGACAGACTGCAGATTACTGGCAGATTACCTTTCAGGTACAGCATACCCTAGCGGCCTCAGGCCAGCACCGCAACCTGCTGGCATCGATCGGAACAGAAGAACGGCGTCTCGCATCTTCACCGCAAGGCAGAATGTTCACCCTGACATGTGACCGTCAACCTCCCGCGATCCCCCCCCCCACCCCCACCGCAGGGGGGGCTCTTTTAATAGGTCCTCCCAAACCACCTTACTTTCACGTGGCATCACTAGCTATACATAGGAGGAAGGTAAGTACTTTCATCATCTGTGGAGTGAGTTCCTTCGATTGCTAAACTGTTACAGTAGGAAAAAATTCAGGGGAGCTATATTTAGCTGGGCTGAAATCAGCTGTGTGTCGCGAGCAAGAATGCACGGCATCCCTTTGTCTCCAAACGTCACTTATTGGCATTTCCTCACTGCATGGTTCCCCTCAGCGCCTGCGCGTTCCCTGGCTGCAGGTGAGCTGCTGGCTCCGTGCCTGGCTGCGGCCCTTAGCACGAGACGCAGAAACCAGGAGAACGGCGTAAAATGCGCCACAGGTTTATTAGCGGGGATGGCATTGTTGTCGGCCTGGGATTTAGCGGCGGGATCACTCGGCGGCTGCTGCGGTGTCTAACTTTAGCCGCTAGCTTCGCAGCTGTCCGGTCATAAACGGGCCGGGGGCTGAGCGCTAAGCCCTGCAGTGAAAGCAAGGCTTACGGGAGTGACACGGGGCACCGTTTCAGCACCCCGGCCCGGGCCAAGCCAAAGGCGAGCGGGCAAACGGGGCAGACGGAGGCCTTCCTTTTCAAGCTAAGACAGCTTAGCATCCCCGAGATTCCTAGGGCGACACGTCGGAGCCGCCAAAGTCAACATTGTCTTTGAGAAGCCCTCCGGGGCTGAGGACAGAAATGTCATAGAAAGCAAGGGCTGGCATGTACTCGGGAAACATGTTTAATTTAATACGCCTCATGTGCCACTCATTTGATCCTGAACAGATGTTTCTACAAGCAAAGTAATGCAGAGAGAAGGGTAGCATCTTGCATTGAACCGATCCTATTAAAAGGACGGCCAAATTCTGCAGCGACGTCCTGGGCTGCTCTGCACTCACATCCACCTTCTACCTGTCCCCCTGACCTCCCCCAAACTCATCTCCCTCTAATGCAGCCCATACCACTAGTTCCTGATTTAACAAAGCACCCTGCTCAACCTTTTTTTTTTTTTTATTGTTCACAGGGCAACAACTTGACAGCTCTTAAACGTGAGCAGTAGCTGGGCTGGTGAACCAGTACCCGCTAAATGCGGCTCGCGGGCAAGCTAATCGCGTAAAAGGTGTAAATGCCGAGTAGCCCACGCTAGCATGTCGCTCTCTGCATTATGATGAGGATTAGGGTGGCTGTGATTTGACACTAAGCGGAAAGGAAAGTATTTTCATTCGTGTTTTCCGCCGCAGTGCTGCTGTCATAGCCGCAGTGCTCGTAGCACTGGATTCCAGCCACAAGCAGCCCCTTGTCCCTGCCGGGCCCGTCCTCCAGCCAGCCCGCCATGCTCGCCACAGATCTGCCCCTGACCCTTTGCTCTCCCGTAAATCTGCCACCAATACAACCTCTTCGTTCACCCCACTGGCAGTGCAGCAAATTGCCAGCAGACTTTAAACCCTCTCTGGGGCTCGTAGTCGTTAAGGGCACCATCAGCAGACTCCTCCAGGATATCGGCAGCCCTCTGACCCAGCTATACGCCGTTTACATGGCAGGTATTAATCAGCTGACTGCAACTTTCGCTGTAGCACCCTCGTATTCACACTTATTGCTCATTGTGCTGAGTACAACTGCATTGAGCCTGAAGTAGCGTGTTTGACTTCTTTGCTATAACACAGAGTTTGTTATTATTCTCAGACTGATTGTTAATTATTGCTGGTCATTAGAAGCCACATTTCTGCACACATTAAAACTGATGTGAGTACAAACTAGTCCATGAAATGTACTTTGTCCTCAGATAGATTGCACATTAAAATTCATATTGATACCGCATACTTGCAATATATAAATACACATAGGAATGCATGATTATTCACATAACACACACATGCAATATGTTTCATACAGCATTTACAGCAACTGGGTATATTTGGAGTAGGCTGTATCAATTTCCCGTTAGATAAACACAGCAACCAGGTCCACATCATGGGGTAAATTTAATGAGCTTTGGAGTGAGCTAATCTCCACATGTTTGTCCTCAGGAGATTTAAGAGTACAGAAATATCCTCTGCAGCAGAGTCATCTGCACAGACTGGAATGTTTTATCATGACTGAGTCTCCTTGAGAACTAAATCTACTTATGATTTTTCATCCCTTATAATTTTCTTTCATTCACAATGACAACCTGGAACAATCAAATTTTTTTTTTTTTTGGAGTCATATCTTTTGGAATTACTCTTGTCGTTTAGAGCAAAGGAGCTCGAGAGGAACAGCAAGCGGCCAGAATTACTTTTGGAAGAGATGCACTAATTAATTTGGACAATGGCACAGGACTACGACAGCAATCAGGAATGGAAACTCCCTCATCTCGCCCGCTCGTCTTTTCACTGGAATGAGAAATAAATCTTTAGGTTGGAAAGACTGAAACAATTGAATTAAATTGTGCATTTGGGACATGAGCTTTAGATGACTCCCCTAGGCCCAGATGTGAGCCAAATCTTTGTATTTATATGGAGAGTGTATTATGAAATCTAATACTGAAGGCAGATGAAAGGAGAGAGGCGAGCAGATCAGATCTTTTCTTAAATCTAAATCAGAAACAAACAACAACAACAACAATAATAATAATAATGCAGGCCACCTCTACAGAAACAGATAAAAAGGATTGCTGTCTTCATCCAATCAATTCTTTGGAAAAACACTGACCTCCTATGAAAGTCGTATTACACGCTCTGCATAATTCTGCATATAAACGTGTTCTGGTTGACTGTGTTTGTCCCTGTTTTTCTGCAGCATAAAAATATGTCTTACTGTTCTTTTAAGAAATAAGGCAGCGTTACAGCAAGGTGTGTAACATAAAAGAAATCTTATTTGTTTTTAATATCGTCATTCTCTTTTCAGACCTTGCGCTTTTAATGATGGAAGTTAGTGAAAGAGATTATTAGGTCCAAAGCAGTGAGTGGTTTACTCCGGGTAAGACTGAAATGGTGTAAAAAGCTGGAGTCGGACTCCTAATAAGGACGGTCATTATTTAGGTGTTTTATCGGTGTCCAGAAGAGGGCGCTTCAATATCAGTAGGCAAGGTAAGTTTATTTATATAGACACAAGGCAATTCAAAGTGCTTTACAAAGACAAGAATACATTCAAATAAAAACATCAAAATCACATAAGATAAGGGAAAAAGAAATAATAAATTAATTCTAATGAACAAATAGATAGTAATAATTAAAACCCAAAACAAACACATGAATAGGTAACTGAAAAGAAGTTACATTTTTATGACGGAATGCGACTAAACTGATTTAATTTATTGAAAAGCTGCCGCAAACAGGAGTGTTTTAAGCCCTGACTTAAATAAGCTGACAGTTGCAGCAGACCTCAGGTCTTCAGGAAGCTGGTTCCATAGACGGGGAGCATAGAAACTGAACGCTGCTTCACCCTGCTTGGTCTTGATTCGGGGAACACTGAGTAAGCCTTTCCCGGATGACCTAAGGGGTCTGGATGCTTCATACCGTTCTAGTAAATCAGAAATGTATTTAGTAAAAACACCTTAAAATCAATCCTGAGATGCACAGGAAGCCAGTGCGGTGATTTTAAGATGGGTGTGATATGCTCAACTTTTTTGGTGTTAGTGAGGACTTTTGCGGCAGCATTCTGGATGAGCTGCAGCTGTCTGATTGATTTTTTAGAAACCGTTACAACAGTCCAACCTGCTGAAGATAAATGTATGAACAAGCTTTTCTGAATCTTGTTTTGACAGAAATCCTTTAATTCGCGCTGATTTTTCAGGTGGTAGTAGGCTGATTTTGTGATCCATCCATCCATTTTCCAACCCCCGCTTATCCTGTTCAGGGTCGCGGGGGGTCCGGAGCCTATCCCGGAAGCTACGGGCACGAGGCGGGGAACAACCC
>JAODKL010000039.1:17507987-17520576 GCA_026780765.1 Petrocephalus schoutedeni
TTCCTAGTAAGAATTTAATTGCAGATATCCAGAATGAACATTCTGGATATCTGAAATATAATTGTGGATATCTGAAACTGAAAGCCCAATAGACATGAATGGCAAAAGTGACGTGATTTCTCCTAGGAAGAGTGACGTTGTGGATATCTGAAATGACAATTGTGGATAGGAAAAATGTCATTGTGGATATCTGAAATGGTCTTTTTGAGTAGGAAGAATTAAATTACGGATATCTGGATATACATGGATATACATATACATATCCATATCCAGTCTAGCGATTATGTGTTAAAACCGCCACCTACACTTTGTAAAGATTTAAAGATATCTTTAATGGAATTGTGACTAGGAGAAATAAAGTTTTAGATATCTTGAAATACATTTTCTACTAGTAAGAATGTAATTGTGGATAGCTGTAACTGACATTCTGACTCGTATGAATATAATTTTGACTAGGAGAAATTATATTACGTATATCTAAAATGCAATTGCGGATAGGGGCGTGACTTGATTAATGGTTAAAACGGCTTGCCATAGCGGTCTGCGGCACACAGCCGCAAAGCCGCGTGCACGGCGTCGAATAAGCCAGCGGTGCCTCGCGTGACGTCACCCTGATGGAGGCCGGCGGCAGCAGGCGCAACTGCTCCATCAGTACCGGCAGAGTGCACCGCACTGACCGAGCGCGATGTGCATATGCTGCAGCCCCGGGAGATTTGGTGAATTTGGTTTCGATTTGATTTTGGGTTGGTAAAAGCGCACGCCTAACTAGCTAACTGACTTTTAGACGGTGCATCGGAACCTTGCATTCCAGAGTAATCGGTTTTAAGTCTAACCATACTCCCTCCAAAAAATAAGCCTAATATACCGCGCATATACAGGTAGATAAACAATTTTAGATTAAACTTATACTAACATACTAATTAAAAAAAACTCTGAATCTTCATCACGGCAACATCGAAAGATATATTATTAAATGGACGAGTAGCATTGTGCAACTTTTGCTTTTGAGGGTAGCTGACGATAAAGAGCGATAAATACCTTGATTCTAATAGAGGCAAATGGGGGATTATGTTTAATTAGCAGTAAAATGCAACCTCCAAAAAAGCAAATATAGATGTATCTGTATTGTTTAGGCTTGATAATTTACTTTGTGTTTAATAATATTTCTACGGTATAACTAATTCCCTACTGAGATTCTGCAGTTAGTTATAGGTGGCACACACTAAGGTCATAAACTGTACTAAGATAATGCTTCGGTTGCATTTTAATTTAGCGCAAAAACAAAAAAGCATTACCCCTTTAGCATTATGTCTGGGAAAAAAACGGTTTGAAACTTGTACAAGCTGCTAATTTTCACGTCACACTATATCATTCTTCCCGTTCGCGATGCTGTACCACTATTTTAAGCATCATAATGGTAGCCCAGAAGAGCAATCCATCATTCTTGCAGGCAGGACTTAGGTAGGTCACAAAGCTTATCAAGACCTATTATATATATATATATATATATGCGCGCAGTAAGTCTCCCAGTAGTATTGCTTTAAGGTTTAATTCATCCCCTTCCATGTACCCCCCATTTATAAACAACATGCTGTAATTTTTTTTAAGTTTCCTCAGATGGTACTTTAGGGAAGGTGACCGGCGGCTGCCCAGCGGGTACCGGGCACTGAGGTGCCCAAAAAGCAATTACAGGGTGACACTATGATGGAGATCCGAGGCGCCCAGCTTAGCTCTCCTTCAGGAAAACGCGAACCGCTTGACCGTCCGGGAGACGTAGAAGCGGGACCGGCCCCCGAAAATAGCGCGGTGCCTCCTTCGCTTCATTTCACAGTGGTCTCTCCCAGGTCCGTGTGCTATTCACCGGGCGGATGTTTTTGTTTTCGGGCGGTTAAGGAATGCATTCGGTTTCCGCGTCTTCACGCTTTGTAGCGGGACAGGACGTCCCTGCTGTAGCGTGCCGAGGAACCCGCTGTGATTAATAGAAGGTTCTACAGCGACAGACAAAAGCTGCAGTGCAGATCTCTTGCCACACGCTCTGTAATTTCTCTGTATTATTTATTTTCACAGTTGGAAGCCTTTATGTCTAATTTTATTTATTTATAATTTGGGACAGCCAATTAATCCTGACATACTTCCTCTTTCAACACACGGGGCAACTAAAATGCTTAGCTTTTTTCAAGATATAGGTAGAATCCAAACACACTTGGGAGTTGGAAATATTCACTGTGAGCCCTGCAAATGTCATTGTAGAGCAAAACAGACACCCCAGCACAGGCAGTCTAACTCAGGTGGCTTCTTTAGAGGAACCTTACTTTTTCTGGTAGACTTCACACTCATCCACCTTTAGGATTTGAAACTGCAACCTTCCGATCCCAAGTACAGCATCCCAACCCAATGAGCTACACGCCACCTCCCAAAATATAACAGCACACAAATTCTAAGGACAAATGCTAACCAGGGAGAACTATGCATGAATGATAATTGACGATGTGCTTTATCAACAGTGACGTGGGCTTTCCTCTGGTATGGCTAATCCAACAAGCTTCTTTTCTCTTTCTTTCATATACATTGTATTGGCTAGAGGAGTTCAGTGTGCTAATTTCTCCAGAAGAGTCATACTCTGTTCTCTCCCTCACTCGCACCTCAGTCCCCCCCCCCCCCCCCCCCCCCCCCCCCCCCCCCTTTGAACTTCCTGTGGTTATTCACTGTGCCAGTCAACTTCACTGTTGTGGCTTTGGGGTGCCCCAGAGGTCTCCTTGGTGTTTATTGTAGGTCTTGCTCAGCTCAATTCTCATTCCAGTGGCGGTATTGATCAAAGGTGGGCAATCTTATCCGCAAAGGGCCAGAGAATATGCAGGTTTCTGGGATAATCTTTAGGTCAGCTGGCCAAACCCAAGTGTGAAGACTCTTCAGCCAGTCAGTCCTCTAATTAGTAACCTAATTAGGGAGTTGCAGCAAAAGCCCACATACACAGCAGCTTTTTTCTGAATAAGATTGCCCACCCCTGGTCCTGACAAACTCTATTCTCCTGGCTTCCTCCCTCTGCAGCATTCCCCTGCCCTCACCGTGTCTCAGTCTGTGCCATGAAGCCAGTACATTTCATCCAAAAGTCACCCCCTTGTCAGTCTCATAACTAATTCATCCACTGTTCTTTCCTCCCGATAGTCTTATCCACTGGCATACAGGAACCGAGCCGTACCTGAGCCGAAGGGACACTAGTTATGTCGCGGTTCCAGCACGCTTCGGTTTTCCACTGCAGAAGGGTTGGCTTGATAAAGGTGCTGCCAGGTTGGGAGAAAGACAATAATGGAAAAACAAAGAGATGCTTATTTACGGGTCACACGCTGTACATTATGATTTATTATGTGCTAATTTCCTAATTTTCCTCTCTGTGCAAATCGCTATGTTATGTCAGCATCCAGCGCTAGTAGAAATAGCAGTGACGTGTATAAATTAGCATTATGAATCCATTCCATTCAGCTGTTCTACAGCACTTCTTTAAGTAGGAACTGAATCTGGTTTGGTAACACGCAGGGCTGCGTCGGCACAGGTACGGCTTGAATAATTCACAATGGAAATTCACGGTACGGCTTGGTTCTCGGTGACAGTTGAAAAGCACCATTTCTCTCATAATCCAAACACCTGCCCAAGGTCTGCTGTCTTCTACGAGCCCTTGGCTCACTTCTGCTCAGTCACGATCATTCACAGGTCTTCATGACTTTTCTGGCACCCTTGCCATTTAGGTTTGCCCGATGCGAACACAACACAGCTGCAGGCGGCCGAACTACAATGCTTCAATTCCAGGAACAAAACCCAGACTGTGACCTACAAGGATGTCCTGGCTTCATTCTGTTTTGCAGTTTCTTGCACCAAGGTGACTTTCTTTCAAAATAAACTGCAGTACCCCATAAAAACACCCTCATTTTTCTCACCACAGGTGATCTTGGCTGTCATTTGAAGGTTAAGATGACTGCTATCACTAGCTAGTTTTCAAGGTCCCCTTTTCTCTCATGGCTTCCCTGTCTTCTGAAGCGCATTATTTATAGCTTGTTGCTTTCTTTATCTAACACAGAAGTATTCGAACTCTTGCTGCCTCAGCAGTGCAGACCTGTCCTCCTGATCCCAATCCCTCTCATCTCTTTTTTTTTCACTTGTCTCATTAGGTTTTAACTCTTCCCTTGCCACTGACTCCTTTCAAAGCGGTGTAAGTCAGACTTGCTCCGAATAAGCTGACTCCCAGTCCAGGCGATGGTCAGAATAGCAGATGAGCATTCTGCACCGTCTCTCTAAATCCCTCCGATGTGGTGTCTGTGCTTCTTTCCAACCCCTAGTGGCCAAGTTTCTTCTTCGATTGCTGCATGTAGTGCTGACGTTCCAGGCCGTCACCTCCTGCTTCAGTCACCCGTCAATGGGAGAATACCATTACGCATCTCCCAGTCCGTTAGCCACCAGTTCACCATCACTATAAGTAACATGATAGCAACATCAGCAACTTCCTTTGGTAGAGCATCACCTCTGCCCATCACGCAACATTAGTGATCCAGTTTTGCAGGTATGAGGTTGGATGGATGAAAATATCTAGCAAATCTGCCCATATCTCACAAAACAGCAGCCCTGCTGCTGGCCCACCTCTTAACCCAACTACCGCGACTCTGTCATGGTTGGGCCTCTGGCTCATCTTAACAATCCACTTCAGGTGTGCCTGACACCCCAACTGCCCTTCCCTCCCCTCCTTCTGTCTTCCATTGGCCACAGCCTGGAGTACAAAACAAAGCTACAACCAGAGCATCTCCTCCATATCTAGTCATCAAGACTTAACATAAAATCAGGTCATCTGACAGTTTCAGGCTTGAAAGGTTGGAAATAAAAATCCCATCTGTTTTCTTCCCCAGAGCCCTGTGGCCGCAGAATCGGTCTTACGCTTCAAGAAGTGGCAGGGAAGTCAACTTCCCAGAATGCACTTCGGCGCTTAACTCCAGAGGGCAGTCCAATGGCAGCCACTGGCTCCTCCCCGCGACATTTTTGCTAACATACGGATGTTTGTGTATCTTAAGCTTTTGGTGTTTTCCTAAATTTTACTAGTGTCTGAATAAATGTATCACATAAATCTTTCCTGAACACAAAAAAATCTGTTTTAGTTAAATATAATGCAGTGAACACATTTTAAATTCTGTGGAACATGAAGTCCTGCTGGTGTCAGATATAAATGCACCGTCCCAGTGATATCAACACCGCCCAGCTAACCCATCATGCCCCTACATTACATTCATTAATATTGCAATGACGTATGTACCTCAGTAGGGTATGGCTCTGTTCAATGGTGCGCCCTCGTGTGGTGACGTCCACGACATAACAGGGTTAGAGGGGGCTATTTTTGTTTGTATTGCTAGATTTTATAATATTACTATAAGCTTGTATTTTGGTAAATGTGTGGTAAGTATTTGGACTCCTTAAGAATATCCCGCAACAGTAAGTACAGCATATTACATTTAGCTACTTGGTAACCTCGTTGATTTTTTTTTCCAGGAAAACCCTTCTTTGTAAACAGCCAGGTATCCTGAGGCTCTGGGAAAACTGGACATGAGAGGGACTGCTGCAGCTGTGCTCCCAGTAGCAGGCCGAAGGAGAACTGGCCGGTGCCTGGCGGAAAGCTGCGCTTTCATTCGAAATAAAGTGACCCAAGATCGCTTTCTGTAGATATTGCAATTTTGCCAATATGTTACATTAAATGCGAATAAAATACAAAGAAGGTATAATGGTATGTTTTCTTAACCACGTTTCGACTATTCAAGAATAAAGCATGACCTCTACCGTATTATATCTAACCCCCCGCTTCAGTTAAATATTACCTAATTTCAGTGTGGAATAGCGAGTACGGCAGCTTTAACTCGCTGTTTTAAATACGGTAGTGCAGAGTTACTGCTACTCGCACAACGGAATAAAACAATTTAAAAACACGCAATTAATACATTTAAACAGGCTTTCATATTCATCGAATCGGTAGAAATATCTAATTACCAGCCACTCAACATCACGGGCAGATAAATAGCGGGACGCTTTATCTGGAATCGATACCATACAGTAACCAAGAAGGGATCCGGATAAGTGCCTCGGCAAAGGAGGGCGCCGCCACTCCCCGCTCGGACGGACACATTGATGGGCGGGATCTGGCAGCTCGGAATTACCCAGGAAGCGCCGAAGCCGGCGTCCCGGATCGGTGCGGCGCAATCGGACACGGGGGCATTTGACACCCTCCCCTAAGCGGTGCGGGCTAATTAATCCGGCGCGCTTGGACTGCAGCCTACAGTTTAACCCCTTTCGCAAAGCGCGGGACAGGAGGGCAGGACGAAATTAAAGAGGCACCCGTAAAGGACAATGAAAACGGCAGTGACAGACGGTATCGAAAAGTTCCACAGTCCCGGGAAGGGCAGAGGACTGAAGGCGACGAAACATTTCAAAGTTGGGGACCTCCTGCTTTCCTGTCCGGCGTACGCGTCCGTGTTAACAGTCTCCGAGAGGGGCGGCTACTGTGAGTCCTGCTTCCTAAGGTAGGCTGTCCTGCGGAAGGTGGCCAGCAGACGGTGATTAATCTGCGTCTGCAAAAAGATTAACTTACAATGACAAGCAATAATAATAATGATAATAATAATAATGATGGTGATAATATTAATACTATGATGGTGATAATAATAATAATAATAATAATAATAATAATAATAATAATGATGACGATGACGATGAGATAGAATTAATTTAGTTTGGCTAGCACCCGTAACTACATTTCTATCAAAATGCCCAGTCGGCTCTCGCCGTCATTAATCTTTGCTGGCCGGGGCGTCTCTTAAAATAAGACCAGAAAAGATTAACCGATTTCATCTAAATGCGGAGAAATGCGGTGAAATCCAGAGAAACTGGCTACAAGTCACGAGTCTTTAGCCTGGCGTAATGGGGACACTGGGCACAGCACTCGATCTATTTTTAACGAGTAGCAGGGTCTGCTTCACACTGGTAGTTAACAGTGCTGACTTAGCTGTCCTTTTGACAAGTGGTCAGCTTCACCATCCACGATCTATTTAGGGTTGGGCTTGCGGTTATCTCGAAGCAGATGCGAACGTTATTTGCCAACACACACTGTAGACAGATTCGTACACAGATTAGATTTATTTGTAAAATACTACATTTTTTATATTTTTACTAGAGCCAAGCCTAAACAAATATACACTAAGGCGTAAGAACCGGGGTGACGTGTACCCCCCAATATTTAATTTTGATTCATCCCCCCCCCCAAAAAAAAAAGAAATTAATAGATATTTAAATTACTGTGTGTCCTCCCTCACCTAATATCGAACTCTCTCCAGCACCGTTATATATATACACAACAAATTAATTTACTTTAGCCATTATACTGTGTGCCTGCGTTTACCTTACACGTGGACCACTCGTGTGCATGTAGTAAATGCGGATTCATGCGATTTGTGTGTACAATTCATCATATGATAGTCTCCATAGTTCAGCAGCTTTAAAAAAAAGTCCAACATTACCGCACGGATTTTTTCTATTTGCATAAGCAGGCCTCTGTATGGCAGGCTCCATTTTAAGAGGGAATGTAGTCTGTCGGTGAATTTGATTGTTCTTGAACACTTTGAGTTCCTTTAGCCATTCTACTATTACACATATAAACAAATGTAATAACTAAGAAATACCACCAGCCATAAACACAGAGAGTAGACAGCAGCCATTAAAACACCTAAGTAAGACCTTTACTAGAAACATGCGGCGTCTTTCCCAGAAGGTGCTGTCTAAAGAATCAGTAATATTTTAGAACTTAGCTCTAAATAGAATTAAAACGTCTATCGCTTGTAGAGGATTATAAAAATCGATCGCGATGAGAACCTGACCATTAGGCGTGAACTCGCTTCATCCCGGGACAAGTGAACAGAAACCGAAGATCACAGTGTGTGAAACAAGTACTACTGCACTTTGCAAGGGGGAACTTAACAGATCTGAATGCAAATAAAACCTCTCCTATTTGTGTTGAATAAGGCCGATTTACATTCCAAAGAAGCTTACAGTTCATAGTGCATGCAATGCATTTCTAAATGTTCATCATTTTTAATCTGAAGAGGGTGCATGTGAGTGATGTACATTTACACTATCTGTGTTCTTCTGTCTCGCGTCACTATCATGCTGCCTCACTAACATACAGGAAGATATTCCCGTTTCTCGCATGCAGTCCGACACAGCAGATGGTCAAGGCAAGGGTCACATCTATTAATATCCAGGCAAACCCGAGACAAGCAGTCAAGCACTTATTCTCGGTCAGGGTGGTAATTAAACCCAACAACATGAGAGATACAAGTAACCCACAAAGCAGACAATAAGCACCTAAACATAATTTTTTTTTCAGCACGATACTGCCAACCCCCCCAAACATTAATGAGATGACGTCACCGAAGCGGGTACAGTTCCACCAGGGTCCGCGCGACGTCGGGCACAGCTTCCCTTAATGCAGGGCAAGCGATTGATATTTAAGCATGGGACTGATTTTCTAAATCGTATGCAGCTGCAATCTTTGTATCGTCAAACATCATTCTCGGGATTTTAGGCACATTTGCTTGTTGTTTGTTTGTTTGTTTAATGTCCTTGTTGGAAAGCAGCGTGTGGGATCCAATATCACTTCCTGGGTGTATACTGTCAATTTCACAAGGAGGTGATTTTTTGTTAATTGCAATCGTACACCGAGATGTGTGGCATATACCTGCGCGAACATGTAAATGAGTATGAAGGCGATTTCCACGGCTTTTCGTGCCACGTGCGGGTGGTTGCCTGCGATCTCCTGTCATGTGCTGCTGAGTTTGCCATGTTTGTAGGTAGCTCACCTGCCCCCCCGCCCCGCCATGTGCCTCACAGGAAGGACGCCCTGTCTAAGTGCGGCAAGTGTAAGAAGGCGTTCTACTGCAATGTGGACTGCCAGTTAAGTGGACCTGCCAAAACACCAGGATTACATCCTATGTTTCCGTATGAACATAAAAATATCTGCAAACATAAGACGTTTTTCTTATCTCATTGTTACTGTAATGCCCTTATACATGAGGATAACTACTTAATAATTAGTTGGGTGAATTATAAATGTACCCTAGAAATATTCTAAAGAACACATCAAACTGCTGATATTAACATTACAGACAAGTGTACTTTGTCCAGTAAAAGACATGCACTTACTATATATGCATTTTATTCATTTAAAATGACCATAAATACAATAATAATTTTCTGGTTGTAGCGGAACAGTTTTGTGCACCTGCGATTCTCCCTTCATGTCGGTGGTCAGCCACAGAGTCCAGTGACCTGTTTGTCCCCACAGAGAGGAGACTGGCCCATGCACAAGCTGGAATGCGCGGCCATGTGCGACTACGGTGACAACTGGTGTCCCACGGAGACGGTCCGGCTGGCGGCCAGAATCATCGCCAAGCAGGTGCGCTGGGCTGGCGAGAGGGGCGATGAAGGCGGATGGGGAGAGGGAAGGAATGAGTGGGGGGCTCACCAGCAGACAGCTGCATAACTGCAAGGAGAAGGGGGCAGAGTCATTTGGCACCATGGGGAGGGGGGCGGGGGCATGCAATATCCTCAGTTGTAATTGTTGCTTTTAACATTTTTCTTTGGGAAGCTATTGTTTATTGAAGCCTGTCTTTGTGGATTCATTTCCAGGAAGTACAAATCCAGACCAAGGTTTTGTTTTAACCAGCCAGTTGAGCAGACAGAGAGAGTAACAGTCACAGAGTACTCTGCTGGTCGGTTGAAACAAAACCTTGGTCTGGATCTATACTTTCTTGACCTGAAGTTGTTTGTAATGGATTACTTTTGTGAGTAACCTCCCCAACACTGCCTCTTTCGGAGCAGAGGCGGTTTGACGTCCGCCGCACGCCAGCATATAATTAATTCACTTCTTTAGTTGTACTTTTTGTAATGAGCACTTTCATTTGCTGTCTTGTGTCGGAGTATTGTCAGGGGTGAGGAATACAGGCCAGGTACCCGGAGCACAGGGAGTCAGTGCAATTTAATAGAACATCAAAGAGCAATTCATATGTCTACAGCAACAGGATGTTAATAAAAAAAAATAGAAAATATACTCTGGGTACAGGAGTAAAAATGTATTACTTTGCAATAATCCCTCTTACAGTTGACTGTAAGGATGAAATTTCACAACCTGACTTATTGTAGATGTGGCATCCTATGACAGTACCACACTCGAATTCACTGAGCTCTTCAGAAAGACCTGTTTTTTTTCACAAATGTTTGTATACCTGATTGCTTGATTTTATACCCCTGTGGCAATGGGTCAGAATGAAACCCCTGAATTCAATGTTTAAGAGGCGTGTCCCAATACTTGTGTCCGTATCGCGTATTTGTGAGAAGGAGCAATGGGCTTGGGCGCGTGTGATGCTTTCATGTTCGGTGAACTGAACTTTTCTTTAGCAGAAAACGCAAATGGAGAGAAGTGAGTCGGAGAAGCTGTTACCAGTGCGGGAGCTGGAAGCCCGTCAGTATTTTTATGTTTATACTGATCATACTCGTTCAGATCTGTGCACATACCTGTCCGATTAACTAGTGGAGAATCAGTATCAAATATGTCAACAGCGCTGGCAGCAAACCAACTCTATAGCACCTTTTGAGAGCCTCTTAAGACTCCCACTGCATGTTTATCCATGTTGGTGTTTTTGTCACTTGGGCCTGCTTCATGAGCATTTGACTAGCGATACCCAAACGTTTGTCCGCTGAAGAATAGTGTCGTTGCGCTTTTTCGTGCTGGCTGCACACAGCTCACCACGGCTGCTGGAGTGCACTATGTAAGACATCGCCGGTAGAGATCCTTCGCGATTGTTTGTTTACTCGTTGCATAACTCTTTTACGCTAGGCCCTTAAGTGTCTCTTCTTATGCTATGAATGTAGCACTTGTCATACCATGCCTGTGGCTGTGCTCCATCAGGTTTCCACCTCAAAGTGAACTTAGTAGCAACCTAAAGGTTGTTCAGCTCACATAAGAGGCTGTGAGACCCCAGAGGGTCTCACTTACAATGAAAAACACAAAGACAGGGTTTAATATCGAAAACAAATTGTGTCTGCAGTTTGACCAACAGGGTAATCTGCGTGCTTATGTCCTTCCTACAGACTTGGATGAGATGGACAACGAGAGGAGAGAAATGAACGAGGCAGACATTGCTGCCCTGCACCATTTCTACTCCAAGCACCTGGAGTTCCCTGCCCACGCTGGGCTCACCACCCTCTTTGCTCAGGTACCCTCTGAGGCCCCTTTTTAGCTTTGGCGGCCAAGTTTGCTACGGGCATGGTTAGTACATACATGACTTAAAGAAGTCTGAAAAGCTCCTTTATAGTAGCCAGACACAAGAAAGAAAGACCTGAGTATAAACGGGTGAACACAAAGACAGTGATGTGTGATCTGAGCAGTTGCTATGTGCCGCGATGCCCTTCCAGGACGCGTCCCTCATCAGAGTGTACACTCTCCCTCTCGGCAGGTCAACTGCAATGGCTTCACAGTGGAAGACGAGGAGCTCTCCCACCTGGGCTCGGCATTGTTCCCAGAGTAAGCGTGAGACCCCAGGCCAAACATGTTGTGTGAAAACCCCAGTGAATATTGGTAATTATTCTAGCCAGAGAGTTACAGGGATGGTACAGGCCCCTCTCTTGTTGTCTTTCACTCATTCTTTCTTTCACTTTTGGGTCTTACTCTCTTCTCTGGCTCTCTAGTGTTGCCCTGATGAACCACAGCTGTTGTCCCAATGCGATTGTCATCTACAGTGGGACTGTTGCCATGGTGAGGGCTGTTGCAGAGATCAGCCCAGGGGAGGAGGTGAGACCTGAAGTCAGCCACCAGGGGGTGGTGCTGGGGGGGGGAGGTGAGGATGGAGCTTTCTGAGGAGCATACAAGCTAATATGGAGGACTAGCTAAAAGCTGCAATGAAGACAAGTTTACTGCATCACTTTAATTGCTTAATTCCACTTAATTTCTGGAGGACAACAGCATTAATCAACCTTTTGAATCCATTGATAAATTTTCTTTAATGAAGCCTCTGCTCTTTGAGGGCACACTTTATATTCTAAAGTATTGATTAGTATTAGTGCTGAAAAGGAACTGCCAATGAATATAATTACATGAATTCCCTTTTATATATAGAATAGAATAGGTGATACTTTAACCCTTTTCCCATGATAATTTCGCCATGTGAAATTTGCCTACCGTTTAATGATGCTCTGGGGTCAGATTGACCCCAAACACAGGATAGGGGTTAATAATGTGTTTTGGATACAAGATCCATCCATCCATCCATCCATATATTCAGGGTCATGGGGTATCCAGAGCCTATCCCAGAGTATACGAGCACAAGGCATGGAACAACCCTGGATGGGGGGCAAGCCCACTGCAGGGCACACTCGCACATCAGACACTCACACAGGCACACCTACAGGTAATTTAATAAGTCCAATTAACCTCGGCATGTTTTTGGACTGTGGGAGGAAACCGGAGTACCCGGAGGAAACCCCACAACGGCACGGGGAGAACATGCAAACT
>JAODKL010000039.1:17524956-17547897 GCA_026780765.1 Petrocephalus schoutedeni
CGTTAGGATACGCACATCAGAAGCCATTTCACCCAGCCACTCGTGTAGTGTAGGGCTTTGGGCAGCATACCCAGTAAGGCTTATGGAGAGCCTGGATAGGATGCCAGTCCATCACATGCTTTACAAACAAACCTGCAGCCTGAAAGGTGCTAAGCAATATCCATACCAACTAAGCCATGAAGTCATGCCACAGTTTCGTTCAATTTAATAAAAAATAAACATCCCATGGGCACTGTTCAGCATGTAATTTAATCCAATGCTATAGCCAAACACATGGCATAAATCATGTTATCAGGGGTAATAATCATGTTCCAATTTGCCCTTATTAGTGGAATTCTACATTTCTCCAAGGGGTTTGAACATAAGAAGAAATGTACAGACAAGAGGGGGGCATTTGGCCCATCAAGCTCATTTGGGAGAAATGCGCTAGTAGCTCAGAGATATTAAAATCTTATCTAGCTCTGCTTTACAGGAACCCAAGGTTTTAGCTTGCACTACACTAACAGGAAGACTAGTCCATACTCTAACAACACACTGTGTAAAGAAGTGCTTCCTCAAATCCAGTTTCTCCCACTAATTTCCACCTATAGCCACAAGTTCTTGTGTTTGAACTAATATTGAAGTAACTATTTAATTGTACAGCATCCAAACCTGTTAGAATCTTATAGATCTCATGCCCCCCCCCCCCCCCCCCCCCTTAGTCTGCTTTGCTCCAAGCTGAGCAGGTTGAGCTCAGCTAAACTTTCCTCATAAGACATTCCTTTTAGTCCAGGAATCATTTGTGTAGTCCAGTGCTGATCAGGTTCTGCTCTCTCTGAATGCAAATTCAGATGTATGCTTTTTAAAATGATTTTTTTCAAAGAAAGGGGTTTTGGGGTTGGTCAAAATCCATTGTAAAGGAGATACTAAATAATCTGAGTATGGAAAATTTGTGCCTTGAGACAGACTGGCATCCCGTCCAGGGCGTACCCACACACTTGGAACCCAGGAACCCTGGTCCCAGAGGTGTGAGGCAACAGTGCTAACCACTGCATCACCATGCCGCCTCCCTGGGCCAAAAGATGTGATTAGTGAGCTGTGATTAAAGGGTCGAGTGTGTTGCGTGTTGATAAGAGATAAGAGAAACGGAATCAATAACCCGCGTATACAGCAGGCATGTATCTGTAGCTAGTTAAAGACGATACAATACAAAACAGAAAAATAAAGAAAATAATGCTTTATTGCCTAATGAGTGGAAATGGAAGCAACGTTATTTTAAAAAGATTTAAGAGGTCTGAAACGCATATACAAAATGTCTGTACAACATGAAACCATTCTGGGTGTAGTCGCTGCAAAAAGGGGTGGGCGGTGGAATGCCGTGGGGAATACTGTCAGAACAGAAGTGCAAACAGGTATGAAAAAGCAGAAGCTGCTACGCCAATCAGTACATATACACATTAGAATATAAAAGGCATGCATAGTTATCTTTATGGTATCAAAAAGTACCAAGTCAAAAGCATACATACAAATTCTTGCATTTCCAAAAAGTAATACAGCACAACAAGAACACTCTCCTTGTGACTAGTTACCACACACTTTATAAGAGGGGGGGGGTCAGATGAACCAGAGCTGCATTTTAAACATCTCCTAAATACTGTAGGCACTAAGGATCCTCGGGAATCTGCCTCTATCCCTGCAGGTATCCGACGGCTGCCGGGCCGGGTTCTACACGACGCCCCACAAACTTACGGGACAGGCAGTAGAGGGCTACGGTGCAGATACAGGTGCGCTATTTGCGCCTAAGAAAGTTCTGGATTTTATGTTTCACACTGATTAGAAGTTGTGGCTTCAAACTTTTCGCAGATGCCAATACTGATTTCAGGCTGAACCGATGGCCCCGTCGATCGATATCACAGTACTGTGTCCATACTGCGCCATCGCTAAAGATGCGTAACTATCAGTACAAACGCTGTGGTATTACTGGGGCTTTCGGATGGTAAGATTATCGGAGTTTGGTCACAGCTACCTAAAGTAACAGTTACTTCTGGATCGTCGGTGCATTACACTTGATCTGCATTGCAATCTCCCCCATATAACCACACTGAATCTACCGTGACAAACAAAACTGCACAGAAAAAAAAGATTAAAAGGTCCAACACAGCATGGAAAAGGAATAATGGATATAAATAAAACTATATCTGTAGAGAAAATTTATATTTATAGAAAAATGCAATTTAAGGAAGAGCGATAAAAATATTAGGCAGAGTTTGCTTTCTGGCAAAGGCGAAAGCCATTTCTAATTTAGGGAAACTGTATTAAAAAGAGAGACAGAAAATTTAGATAATATACAAGGAATTTAAAATAGCTTGGGAGAGCTGAGAAAATAAGACACAGATGAACATGAAACAAAGATAATGAAAAAATACATATTTTGTAACTACGTCCAGAGCACTTTTTTTGGGAGATGCATTTGACACAGAGTAATTGGCGTGAATGTAGGCTGTGTGGTTTTAAACGTATACTCGTCATGTCTCAACACAGACCATGGTTTCTTTTGGAAATGTCAACATTCAATTTACAGGCAAACAGTATAAAGGAAAACGACAGGAGGACTTGATGTCGAGAAAAATAAATTAAAGTAATAAAATAGAATATAAAAAAAATTAAATATTGAAATGTCTTGACAACGTATCTTACAATTATCTAGCAAAGTACAGTTTCAGGAAAGCTCAGCACTCGGAAACCCGCAAAGTCGCTGCCAAGCTTTAAAGGCATAGCTGCTAAGATCCACTGGTCAGGGCCCTCGTCACGTGTCATGGCTGAATGGAACTACACTCCTGCGTATGCTTTTAAATGGCTGTACATCTAAAAGGGTTTTCTTTATTACATGAGCACAAAGACAATGCACTGAATACCAACAGATTCCTAGCTGCATAAGCACAGGTCCTTGTCTGTTATAAGGCCTCTGTGTATCAGTCTTTACTAAGAGCATATTAATATCAATATTAAACAATGTTACGGTTAATTTTCGCAGCACCTACATTTGTGAATTTCTAAGCAGACATTTTAATATTAAAATATATACTAGCCTTTATCCACACCATTATTCAACTTTTCATAAAATCTATTTTATGATTCTTTTTTAATTGAATAACCTATTTTATTTTTTTCCCCTAAAAAGTTACTCTGGTCCACACGTAAGTGTAGTTTAAAAAAGAAAAAACACGTACCCATGTGAATATCTTACAGAAAAGTAACTACTGAAAGAGGCACTGGACATTAAACGTTTACGAGACGTTTATCTCGTAGCATTCTTTAGGCAAAAAGAATAATTTTAAAAACAAAAAATTAAATAAAAATCAATAAAAGCAGTAGGTGAGATAAAAAATACTTTCCATAAAAATTCTGTGATTAAGGTCTCTGCGCTGCCTCGTCGTGATATAGAGTTAAGCGGGGCCGCGATTAGCCGCAGAGGAGGCTCTCTCAGGGTTCTGTCATGATATAGAGTTAAGCAGGGCCGCGATTAGCCGCAGAGGAGGCTCTCTCCGGGTTCTGTCATGATATAGAGAAAAGCGGGGCCGCGATTAGCTGCAGAGGAGGCTCTCTCCGGGTTCCGTCGTGACACACAGTTTAGCGGGCCCGCGATTAGCCGCAGAGGAGGCTATCTCCGGATTCTGTCGTGACACACAGTTTAGCGGGCCCGCGATTAGCCTCAGAGGAGGCTCTCTCTGGGTTCTGTCGTGACACACAGTTTAGCGGGCCCGCGATTAGCCTCAGAGGAGGCTCTCTCCGGGTTCTGTCGTGACACACAGTTTAGCGGGCCCGCGATTAGCCTCAGAGGAGGCTCTCTCCGGGTTCTGTCGTGACACACAGTTTAGCGGGCCCGTGATTAGCCACAGAGGAGGCTCTCTCTTGTCTCGGATTCAGATGAGTCGGGAGTTCTTCAGGAACTGAATCAGAACCTGATAGACAAACTTATACTGAGAGATGGTCTGAACCATGAGCATGCGCTGCTGTCGGAGCCGGCCCAGCATTCCCGGGATGTCCACCTTCTGTAGGGGGAGAAGGAGTCCAAAATATCATGTGTGCCTGCTCGGCGTGTAGCCTGAGGACTCATGCGGCACAGCAGAGGGCGCTGTGTCTAATACGCAATTACATTTGGAGGAACGTTTAATAAAAGGCTACCATTTACCTGGTTATGCTCGACGCAGCTGATGATGAGCTCGGTGAGGATGACCACGCCGGTACGGCCCACCCCGGCACTGCAGTGCACCACGACGGGGGGGTTCAGGCTTCGGGACGTGTCCAACATGCTGTTGGTGTGCCGCCGTACTGACTGGATCTCCTCCAGATACGCTGAGGGGGGCGGCGAGAGCAAACACAGCATTGCCGAGTGGACACAACAAATCCGAGGCTTCAAAGGACTGAAACACCCTCCCCTCGGACACTAGTGCAGCCAACACTGGGCAGGGCGGGCAGTGATGCCATGAATAACAATACACTGCCCCTCGCCTATTTCCCTTGACAGCAAAGCTTGCATAAATAATCAGCACGGAACACTAAGCAAGTAAGATTCAAAGAAACTTCGCTCGTCTGGTAGCTGTGCAGTTCTGCAGGTGACCGTGACCAGAAGTTTGCAGGTTGCGGCCCCCCTGCTCGGCAGAGTGCCGGTACCGCCGAGTGAGGCCCTCACCCCCGTATGGATCCTGGCTGACCTGCTCTTTGACCCTAACCTTACCATGAGGCCAGTGTGCGTAAAAAGACTGCCCAACCGGCCAACAGGGATGGCTATAGGGCGACCGTTCTGTTGTTATGACATGGGAGCTGCATTCTGGATGCAGTGTTTGCAGTGCTGAGGCACTCACAGAGGAAACCCTGCACATATTCCGGGCAGCCCTGGTCCGGCCAGTCGGTGTACTGGAGGTGCCAGACCGTCCTCTCCTGGCCCGACAGCAGGTGCTTGACCTTGAGCCCCGTGGTGGCGTAGCAGCCCGAGTCTGTCCGGAACTTGGTGGTCACCTTGAACTTGCCGTGAGTGGCCGAGTTGTGCTTGGAGCCCAGCTTAGGCCAGTAGCGGTGGCTCTTGGACCGGCCTCCCTCCTGCGGGGACAGACGTAAAGCCAACGGCTCCATACTGCAAAAGCACATGGCTGGATGGACCGAGTTGTCAATGTGGTTCCCTCACAAAGGACCAGGAAAGGTGGCGTAAACACCCGAAACCCACCAGAGCTTACGCCAAAAAAAAAAAACCCTCACCAATTGTCAGCATTAGCAGGAAAATATTCCCTTCTTAGGTTCTTTTCAGTATTACAAAGGACATTTATTGTATGTTTAATTGTTTATAATTATAATATTTAAAATACTGTGTCCAACAAGAGTTACCCCCCAAGATAAATATATTTATATAGACAAATTATTAACAACTTACTATTTTTTTTATAAAGTGCTCTTAATTAAATTAAATGAAATGAAAAGGGATGGCAGTGTTTCTGGAAAACAGTTGTTTCTTGCTTGCCCAGGCAGGAGGTCAGGGAACTGAAAATAGTTCCTTGAAAAAGTCTTACATACCTCCTCAGCTGTTACCATGGCGATGACATTAACACCCTGCTCCCAGACCATCTGCCAGAAGTCTTGGCATGTGCTGGGCAGTGGCCCCTGGGTGGCGATGTAGTGCCACTCCTCTCCGCTGATCCTCACCTGATGGCAGGCACACAGGGTGAGCGTATGGGTGGGCACACACACACACACACACACACACACACACATGCGTGTACACGCAGGAAAAAGTTATACCAGCAAGGGGGCAGGCACGGACATGAAACGCACCCAGACAAAACAACTGAACCCAACATTAGCTGCGGCAAGAAGCTATTACACAGGCTTGCTCATCTGCCTGGTATAAAGCTCAGTGTGTTGTCATGTGATGGGCACATGGGCACTCCACAAAAAATCACTGTCAGCACATTAAGCATGATCACACAGTGCTAGAGAAGCAGACACAAGGTGGTAAAAATATAACAATGTCTGTTTAATAATATAATTACACTATATGATCAGTATTTTTTACAATATTTCAATTACAACTTGCCTCATATAGTACATTGTATGTGACATAAATTAGCCAGAAGGGGGAGCCATTGCTTTTTTGGAGAAAAAAAAATACTACCTAGCCATGACTCTTATTTCACACGCTTTCCACTTCATTATTCATAGCAATATATACCATCTACAATGCTGCACAGTATCTGGTCATTCAGACCCGAAAAATAAACTAAGAATGAACCCCCACCAAAGGGTGTGACAGCTTGTAACACCCTGCGCAAGACTTAAAATGACAACAGACTGTCACCCAATTAAAACTATTTATTTTATTCTATTATAATTATTTATAATTCTGACCCTATGCTTGTCACCACAATGTTGTCTGCTTTTTGGAAAACACCACAGAGGTAGCACCCTCTCCAAGGCACTAGTAACTTTGAGCCTCTGCCACTTTAACAACCCTGTTGAAATTCATTGCTTGCAGCTAGGAGATTGTGCAAAACTCCTGAAACTAAAATGTCCCATGACAGCTAAAAACGGCCATCAGCCAGAACAAACAATTTATGCCGAAATGTGGAAATAAGAGGTTTACTTGCGATCCCGCTAATTTTCTGTGATTCAGCACTTTAAGGCCAGGAATTCAGTAAATACCAAACATTAGCGCGCTTTGTTAAAGCAACAGGCTGCATAAACTAATCATGTAGTTCATTGTCGAGAGAAAAAAATATAAGAAATCAATATAGAAAAGTCCAAAGTTTGCTGAAGTGAGCCGTGTCATTTGAAAAAGTGCCAAGTTGGGAATAGCCACCAGGCCTTTGTGAAAGCTAGTTCAGAGTAACAGTTTCACCGGGTCTGCTAACTATTCCATGTCTTGGGACTTCTCAGACAGAACAGAAAGGTGACATGAAAGACACTGAAATGTGCAAGTAAACTGGGAAGCGATGATGTTTGTGGTGCTGTCATGTACATCCAGGGACGACAGCAGCATTATTGTTACACATAAATAGCAACATAAATCGGCATAGGCTTAAAAAATGTCAATACTGTTAAAAGAAATACTTGGGTTTAATTGTAGCAGCATGTTTCCAACACAAGGCATTGTGGGTACATTCTCTTTGGCCATGCCCCACCCCCCAAGGACCCACCTTGATGTGTGAGGCATTGATGTAGCCCGTGTTGTTCTCTTTGGTGGGTACCAGCTCCACCCGGTTCTCCTCATACGGGACCACGTCCCGAAAGCGGGTGCGCTCCACATTCTCGGGCAGCACGGCCGTGGCAGTGCTGCACTCCGCCTTCTTCTTGGGGATCTGCTCGTACTCGGTGAACACCCTCTCCTCCTGGACCTTCCGCTCCAGCACCTTACACTTTGGTAAGCAGGGGAGGAGAGCGAGGAGGAAAACGGCATCTTAAGGTGAACAAGTCACTTCAGAGTGCCTCTTAAGAGCGAGAACCTCAACGGCACTCACATTTAGTGCCAACATTTCAGAGAAAGTCCCGTTTCTCCTTTACCTGAGGTTATTCACTTACGATTCAATACTGTTAAATTTCTCATGACCACATAAAGTAGCATACAATAAGAGCCTGTCCAATTCTGTGCATGTGGACAGTCAAGCTTTTTATAAAACGACACGTTGACAAGCTCAGCAAACTATAACCATGACAATGACTATTATAACAATAAAAATAATGGCAGTGATGGGGAAAACACCACTTCCAGTGGTGGGTTAGGGTTCCCCATTCAGGAACTGACCCGGCTCAATCTTACAAGGCAAGAAGAACAGCCTGTCTAAAACTGCAGCCTTTTGTATAAGAAGCTCTGGTGTGAACGATGCATAGATGTGGGATGCATTAAAAGAGCAGCCCAGGCCAGAGTTTCTCGTGAAAGGTCAAAGGTCAACTTCAGCAAAGTACTTGGGACAATTCATTAACACTACTGAGGAAGAAACTTGTCAGCAACTCAGTTTTCATCACAATGTATTTCATGAATTACACAGCATGACTATAATTATATTATGCACTGCAAGTTTCAAATTTGCAATCAGTATATACAACATATTAATGTGGCATCGATACAGCTGTTGAGAAACCTGTAAATGTTTTAGTGCAGTGTTTCCCAAGCCGGTCCTTGGGGACCCACGCACGCGTTTTTGCTCTCTCCCAGCTCCCAGTTGCAAAAAGGTGGACTGTCTGCAGGTTCCCGAGGACTGGATTGGGAAACACGGTTTAAGCCAATTACTTTCCAGGTGTGAAAGCTGCCCTGTGCCCATTCCCTCGGGCTCCTTACCAACTCGTCTGTGGACGACTTGGACAGGTCCTCCAGCTGGGTCTCTGGTACCGGCATCCGGGCCACGTAAAGGCCATTTAGAGCCGCCATCATGAGAGGCCGCTTCAAGGAGTCTGCTGACATCTTCTGCTTCTCCAGCGTCTTGAGGAAAGAGGATAAGTCCATTGTCATTACTGTGCCAAGGAGACGGGATCACTTCTGCGGTTTTCGGAGTGAGGGAAGCCCACAGGGGCCTGCCCCCGGGCACTATCCTCGGACGTCACCCTGACAAGCAATGCCTTCTCCACGCTCGTTAAAACCTGACCCTTGGGTTCTCTCGCTGCAGCCACAAACACTGACCTACTTACCAAGGGTGGCTTGGGATTAGAGGGACTAATCGGCTAATTTTAAGAGGCCTTTCCACCGTCTGCCAAAAAACAGCACGGCTCAAAGTTGAGTTGAATGAGGTGCAGATGAGCACGGTGACTGTGCAGCTCAAGAATGCAAAAAGTATTGCGTAGATCTCAAGAGCTCCAGCAGGAATTTCTGGAGATTGCTTCAGAAAGGCTCAGGGCTTTTTAAAAAAAGGCTGGACTCCCCTTTGCTCCGACAGACCATGATGGGTACAGGTCTTCCACTTCGTGGTAAAGGAATACCATCCTCATTAACTGAGAGAGAACGCTAGATTGGCTCAATTAGGGTGATAATTAGTTCGATCGAGCGTGTGAGCACTCCAGTCGAATGAAATTCCCCGCATACAAGTCTGCTGGGAAACCCAGTACTGTGAGATGGGAATTACAGGATAAAAACTGCAGATTTAAGAGACCTAATTACAGCTCTTGCAAGCAGAAAAGATTCCAATTTCATTTCACTTGAAAGTACAATTAATTAAAATTCCAAGTAGATTACTATTAATTAAAAATGTAATTTTGTAGAGGGACTAAGAACTGATACATGTTCACATTAAGATATACTATTATTTGAAGCAATTCCTTATCAAAAATGCAAACGGTATTAGACGGCAGCCGGCCCAAACCATCACTGCCTCTCTCTTTTGTTCTTCATTCCGGTCGACTACCCCCCGCAAAACCACCGGCTCCCCTTCACGCTCAGAGATCCGAAACGCCCAAACACCCGGCGTAATCGGCGGCTGTAATGGGAATTAGCGCTAATTGCCCAAGACCTAAAATGTTACTGCATGTGCAGAATCCCGAGATTAACGACAATCACGGAAGAATGTGGAAAATGCAGGGAGGAACCCTTAGAGGCAGGCCCCTCTGCTTATACGTCAGTGCTGACAACCCATTAGGGTGTCCCATGTGCGGGACCCAACAGGACGCTAGTCGTTGCCTTATAAAGACCTACCCGGTGCCTAATTTCACTCTCCACAATGCTGTCTTCGAGGGAGAACATCTCAGACACTGGCCTCTCCTTCACTGGCTCTTTCCTGACTCGCTCCTTCACGCTGGTCAAGTCCGGTTCAGAGATGGACGGCCCCAGCACCGAGCCGTTGAGGCCGGCAGGCTCGGTGCGCGTCAGCGTGCCTGACTGACTCTGGCTGGTCTCCTCCTCGTCCTCATCCTCGGGCGCCGGCCCGTGCTCCTGGCCCCGTTCGTGCCGGATCACGCTGTTGTTTACGCTCTTCCGGGGTCCCGGGTATTCGGGGGGAGGCTTGTTGGGCATCTTGGCCAGGGCAGCCTGCAGCTGGACGCTGATGTCTTCGTTGAGCGCTGGGATCTGGACGTCAAGATCGGGGGAGTCCTCCTCTTCCTCCTCCTCCTCATCCTCCTCGCTCTCGCTACTGTGGATCAGCATTGTGGCGTTGGAGAGAGTCTTCTTGT
The DNA here is from genome assembly GCA_026780765.1 of Petrocephalus schoutedeni. NCBI lineage: Eukaryota > Metazoa > Chordata > Actinopteri > Osteoglossiformes > Mormyridae > Petrocephalus > Petrocephalus schoutedeni. The sequence continues at coordinate 17,535,082 of JAODKL010000039.1, forward strand.
GCTGGTAGGGGGCTGCTGCGGGGGCCTCGGTGGCTTTCTGAGCAGGCATCTCCGGGGGCTCCCTTAGAGTGTTCCTCCGGGGTAACGGCGCGTTGAGGGTCTTCATGGCCATGGCTTCCATTCCCCGCACCATGCTGCTGATCACCTCCAGACTGGGCCGTTTGCTGAGGGCCGAGTGGTGCTTGGCAGTCCTCAGGGGCTCACTGACCTCCTGCAGGGATTGGTGCACCACCGCTGAGCTGTCGGGCTTGAACGTCTTCACTGACAGTTGCACCTTGCGGGTGACCAGCTCTGGACTGCTACCCCCCATGCACCGGTGGCGGTGGCTGGCCAGGTCGGGGGTGCTGGTGGCGGGCCGGAAACTGGGGTAGGGAGGTGGAGGCCGGGAGAGGTGGTTCTTCAGCATGTGGGTGGTGCTGTAGCCCTGCGTGCCTTGCTGCTTGGTGTTGGCCAGCTCAGGGGTGCTGACAGTGTGGGAGATGGCGCTGCCTGGAGGCTGGCAGGCAGCTGGGCCACATCCGGGGCTGATGTGGGCGGAGGGTGCAGCCGGCCGGCTGTAGCTCACGTGGGGGTTGTAGGGGCTGTGGTACTGGGCTCGCTCCCTCATCTCGGGCTGACTGTAGACCAGGGCCTCCGGCTGGCGGTAGGCGAAGGCGTTGCTGATGTTGAGGTTGCGCAGGGACTGGCTGTGGCAGTCAGGAGGAACCATGTGTCTCTTCCTCATGACAGCCTCGTACTCGGGGGTGGGCCGGTAGGAGGGGGCGATGATGGCGCTGTGGCGGTGGCTGGGGATGTAGTCGGGCCGCATGACGTCGCTGCCCGGGATGCTGAGGTTGGAGGACATGGGGGAGGCCTGCATGAAGCTCTGCGAATGGTTCAGCGAGTTCATGCTGGACGTGCTGTACACGCTGCCATTGGGGACCGAGCCGTTGCGGTAGAAGTCGGCCGTGCAGCGGTCCAGGCTCGTCTCCGACTTGTAATACAAGTCGTCATGGAAAATACTGTCTGTGGAGACAGGAGGGTGGGAAAAACTGCGATCACACTGCTGCTGGTATTTGCATACATCTATACTCCATGTGTAACACTTTTAATTAGGACTTGGGGACCTGGATCTAATCAGTACTTGAAACTTTTCCACATATTTAAATTATGCCCTACATTGTCTGTTAATGTATGAAACGAAACTGCCAAAACAAATTCCTAATCCATGAATGTGTAGCTGGCCATTAAAGTGAATGCTGATTCTGGGGTAACACTAACACATCGTATTTTTGGCCCTCGAAAAACAGACAAGCAAACAAAAAAATGGGAATAAAAAGCTAAATGAGCGATAAAAGCCTTGCAGAAGGTTACCCCTTTTGGAAGATAAACTGTGGGGAGCCTATGTTAAGGCTTCCAGGACACACTTATTGTAGTGTGCCTGATACATCCATGCACATTTTATGATTATGTAACCCCAGTAGGGTCACGGTGAACCTGGAGCCTATACAGAGGACACCCTGGCTGAGATGCAACAATCACTTCTCAGGTTAGACACAATTTAGACACACCAATTAGTCAGCATTTCCCAGCCCAGTTCCCAGGGACCACCAGACAGCCCACATTCTTAAAGGATCCATAGACAAAGCATCTGCTAAATCAGTGAAATGTAAATGTAGGACGTGACCACGCCACCCAGATCTGATACAGCTTTATGGGCTTCTTTGCACAAGGTACAGGAGGAAGCAGGTGGAAGGTGAGCCCAGAGGTACCTTGGGAACTCTGGGTGTCCTGGTACGGCTCCCCATACTTGGAATGCATGGTCTGGAGGATACAGGAGCGAGGCCTGGGCTGGGGGGGGGAGCAGAGACACAGAAAGAACCAATCGGTGAGCAGGAAAGCCAGGCGAGGTCCAGAGCTCAACATCCAATGCTATGGAGCTCCAGAAACCAGACATTTCATAGGAAGTGGATATTTGTGGCTGGATGGATGGATGGATGGATGGATGTACTAGTGATCACAAAGCAGGTGAGAACAGGAGGGACCCAAACAGAAACATGCTACACATTACAGTACTTTCAAGGAGAAGGGCTAAAACACACACACACACACACACACACACACATGACAGTACTACAAGCTGGATTACAGAAAAACAAGGGCCCACAGTACTCGATACAGATCCCTACTGTATAAATAACTGGGCTTCATTTAGTGTCATTGTTCAAAAGTGTATGGGGAAAAAAATGAAATCTGTGCCTGCATTGTAATCCCGGAAATCGAGTTACCCAACCCAAGGTCACGGCGGGAGGGGGCCCGGGAGCTCATAGTGTAGAATTCATGCTCACAGACCTATGAATAGTTAACCTTGACCAACCCTCACCACCCACAATTCAATGGGTTTTGTTCTTTTCATAGATATAAATGGCATTTTTGTCCCAAGTCCCATACAGTCCTACAAATGAAATACGGCACGGCGGCCGCTTCAAAAGAAGGCGGAGTCTGGGCCCTTTTCACGGGGCCAGTGCTGGTGACGCCAGGCGGCCACGTGACGTCCGGGACGTCCTGCTGAAATCCTCACTCTCCGGCTCACGGGCTCTCGCGACACGGACCGCCCTAGTGCTGAGGATCCTGCGCGGACTATCTGGAAGGAGGGGTCAGTGGGCGGGTAGGAGAAGCACATTTTGGGGAAGGGGAGATAAAGGACCTACCAGAGAGGAGCCGGCCCAGGTGGGCCGCCGCCGAATCGGCACTGGGGAGCGAGCAGGCCTGCGGATACACGGAGAGAAGGGCCTTAATAACGGCAGCCCGTGCGGGGCGACGGCGAGACGCTCCTTAATGAAAACCAACTCACTCCGTGCATATTTTGTTCTGCTTGTAGAATTTGTGTCTGGCAGTGAATAGCCTTGAAATGTACTTGGCCATTTCCATGTCTTCCTGAAGGACGGAGTGACAAAAACAAACAATTAATCTAGTTGTTTAAGAACAAAGATAAACTCTATGACTGATTCCCACATTTCAGTCTCATGGAATATAAAATCACACATGTTCTAATGACGCAAATGTGTAAGGACTCGGGGGGGCTGCATATGCAATTTGTTTCGCCGAGACGCTTTTTCCATGTCCCACAGTAGGAGCAGTGGGAGATCACCAGCACATGCTATCGTCCTTCATTCCCTGCATTATCCGGTTAGGCAACCTTGGCTTCAGAGGTGGCTTTGGTCTCCGAAGACACAATACTCACTGTGTGGAACATGATGGTGTCATCCCGGCTGGTGATCTCCACGGTGATGGCCGACTTGTTGTGTGCGATGTTGCCGATGTCTTTCCACCTGCCATTCAGAGAGGGCACTATCTGGGTAAGTCACCATTTCGCAGAGGGACGTCCAGATGAGCGTGCAAGACGACCCCCCCTCCCCACCACCACTCCTCCCACCCCCATCAGGACATGGGGCATGCACCATTCAGGCAAGGCGAAGGCGGCCAAGGCCGAATCCCCATCCCCACCTGTGCAGCATAATAGATCTGCCGTTTCTGTGCTTGACGAACACCCCGATGAAGGAGACGCCAATGTAAATGTCATTGGTGTAGTTATCCTGTGGGGAGAGAGGGCCGGCGGGAGAAAGTGAGCAAGGGGTCAGAGGGCAGGTGTGTACCCCGGCGGAGGGCAGGTGTGTACCCCGGCGGAGGGCAGGTGTGTACCCCGGCGGAGGGCAGGTGTGTACCCCGGCGGCGGGCAGGTGTGTACCTTGGCAGCGAAACTTTCCTGACCAAACCCATCGAGTTTCTCCACTTCTTTAATGTACAGCAGCTCTGCTTCAGCTGGCTGCATTCCGCTGGGGAAGGATGCACACACACACACACACACGACAGGAAGCCATTAACAGCCAGAATGACCTCATCCCGCCTGATGTCCAATTGGGTCGGGGAACCAGTCACCCAAGAAAACCCCATAGCTGGACAACACAGCAATGTAACTTGGTTAGACCAACATCTGAGTCTTAAATGAAAGACACAGACGGCATAATTTATGACAATTTAGGACCCTGTGGCCCTAGAGTTTGAGAGGTGCAGATTCTAACCGGGAGACGAATCCAGCCAGTCTCTTAGGACCTACCAGTGACTCTTGTGCTCCTCTGCTACTTTCTGGGTCCACTCCTCCAGCACCTCCTCCACGTGGGGCCAGTTCTGCACACCATGGAAATAAAACACAATGAGCTGACGGATTCCCTTGGCTACGCCGGGCTGGCTGCAAACCGCGCTGGAATGTAAATGGTCTTTGAAGGAGCGCGTGGAGCATAAACAGTATAGCCATTGTGTGATTTCTGATGCTAGCAGGTCTGGATAGTGCCATGTGAAATATGCACATTCATTATACTACATAGAGACACAGATAAATGCTATTACTAACTACAAAGACCAGACGCCTCAAAATGCTGCAGCGATGATAGCAACTGAAAATGTACAAACGATGCCAAGAAACTCCCCCCATGTCTCACGTGCCTTCACCAACCTCCCAGTAAGTTAGAGACGCACTCTGAAAAACTTCACACAAAAAGGCCTCCAAAAGGTCCACCCTCTGCTTATTGAATGGAAGAGATTAATGTGTAAAGCTGGGGATTCGCTCAGTGATGCCAGGACACTTTTTTGTAGAAAAAAACAAAAAAAAAAAAAACAACCTTAAAAGGGCCTTTTAACCCCCAGAAAGCTCCTCTGGCCAATGAAAGGGAAACGCCCACTGGCCTGAACATTTAATTAACCAGGGAACAAGACTAACCTAGCCTAGCTAATCATATAGGCCACAGGAGAAAGGTGGATAAACAGTCCTATTAAGGAAAACAGACAGAATCTCCAGGTCTCTGTCGTGGGCCCCTCTGCTCACGTCATAAAGGTATGCATCAGCTCTGTAGCGATTCACTCTCTGGCCCAGACACCCCGCATACCTGAGACATCCTGAGCTTAGCTAAACTGTCACCAAGTTGCAGTTACTCCTCAGAACGCTCACCGGCCCCTGCCTACCACCCTTATTACAAAGGCTCCCAGCCTCAAGTTCCTACGTTCCTCACCCACTAACCCATCTAGCATAAAAAGACAGAACTGTTTGTTGTGCGCAGATGTGAATGAAAAACAGAAGATTTACACAATGGCAAAACCTTGGACACTCTGGGATTAGATAGCTAAGGGCCACCCATGTCTCTGAGACTGCTCTTTAGAGTCTCTGCTCTTTAGAGAACCAAGAGTTAATGCTTTCGGCAAACGGCGCAGCTCACCACTGGAAACAGCACATATTCCCTTAGGAAGTCCTGGCTCTGGAACTGGGTATAGTCTCCGAAGTCAGCTGCATGACAGAAAACAGAGACCATGTGACCACGCACATTTCCACACCAACACAGCGCTGAATGGCACGCGAGCACCTACTGACAACAAACAGCTGCACAGGGCGCAAAATGGGCAGAATTGGGCTTCATACCTTTCCCTACATGAAGATACCTTATACCAGTCTTAACATTAAGACTGTTAGTGCTCAGAGAAATACTCAAATATTTAATATAAAAATCTACACTGGATTAAGGTCTTTATGCAAACAATATTAACCAATGAGTCTGGATGCTAAGGTTTTGGTTTATGTCAATCTTTTACTCTGATGTAGTGGAACAACTTGCATGTTGTTAGAGAGAGAGCATTAACTGCATATTTTACCAAAGATCTTCTGGCAATGTATATTGCTCAAGACTTGGGTCAGCAATGTTTGGGTTCCCATTAGAATGGTCCTGGCCGCTCCTTACCCTGCACTGCCAGACCAGCCAGGCGGACCCCCTGCTCGACGGTGCACTGCAGACGGCCATCCAGGACCTCCTTCTTCACCTGAAGGTAATATTGATACCTGGATGGGGGAATTGTGGGTTGGGGGAGAAGATGGGAATCTAAGTGCTGGGACTGATGTCAAGGTTCAGGGTACAATCAATACTCTCTCGTTCTGGTGCTACATGGAATTACCTCGTCACTACTTCATATACTCTGTGTCTTTGTATGTGATATTAATGTAATACACACACACAAAAAAACATTATTGAAGAGGTGCAAGGTGCCAACACGACTTTTAAGAAAACAAACCAAAAACTTATAGCCCGGCCTGTCATTAGCAGCTTTTAGGTCAGCCCTTTCTGGCTGAGATTTCTGACTGGAACACGCTTTGGATGAATAAAATTTTAACAGGCGTTAGTTCTAAGAGAGACCCAAGACCGCTTCAGCCAAAATAGGTAGTATTTACAGCTTCGCCAGCTAGTGATCCTGTGATCCCAAGACACCTGCACTTCATGTATTCTTCTGAGAAAGTCCTCATGACGGGAAGAGAGAGAAATATAAGTGTTTTAAGAACTGTCAAAAGCCTGGAGGCCAGAATATACAAACTCGGGACATGAAGCAGCCTTTGCAGGAGGATTTGCACATTCTAAAGCTTCTGCCAGGTCTATGAGCCAGAACTCCTCAGCGCAGGAATGACAGTCTGCAAAACACGCAGCCTCCAAACAGCGACCTTATCACAGGCAAAGGGTCTTTATTATCTTCAGGAATATTATGCATGGGTCACATGCCAAAGTGGGGTTTGGAACTTGTTGGTCGTAGTTCAAGAAACTTTAAGAACTAGAATTAAAACAAACAGACATTTAAACAGGACATGGACATAAAGAAGATGCACAGCCATTGAATTTAAACAATCATGGCCTTCGACACATGCTAATGCAAAACACACATGGATTAATCGATATATCACTCAGAGAGTCCATACACTTAGGACTGCGAAATGGAAAAGTATTATCTGCAGAAGACGGGGGATGGGTGCATAATGGATGTTGATGGGGGGGGGGGGCGGGGGGTGAGGATTCATACCTCCGCTGGAACGCTGCTGTTGCAACACTGAACAAACAGAGAGGCGCTGAAGTGAGCCCCCACAGATTAAACACGCCGTGGGACACTAATGTTAATGTTATGCCCTGGGAAATATTTTCAACAAAAGCATTTTGTTTTACAAGATGAAACTACCCATTTCTCTCAGGTGGCACTAATACATCTGCGATGAGAAACATTTCTCAGTTTTGGAAGATACTGGTTTCGTTTTAGCCGATCGCAACGGACACCTTTTAAATTTTTATAACATGGAGATTTTTCTCTTATTGGTGTCTTTTTGTACGTCTGTGATCCTGCGACTCCTCTGAGAAAGCTGTGTTCTTATGGCCAATTCATGCTTCACAATTCAGAAGTACACCTTCGGTTACGGATGACGTAAATTTCGTCAGCAGGGGTTGACTGAGGACGACTCCAGTCAGTGCGCGTGTAGCCCAGATTTTTGTGTCTAGAGGAAACCTCGCGCACATGCATCAACTGCGCATCTGCAAGTTAATTGATTAGGCATTTTCCAGTAGGTGGCAGTGTGGATTTTCACAGCTCAGCAGTCAATGGCAAAAGAGCAGAGGAAGAGTAACCTTTAAGGGATGTTCTTACAACGACAGTCCCATCTCTTGTGAAGGCAGCTATGCCCTTACGGCAACAGTCCCGTCTCCTGTGAAGGAGACTATACCATTACGGCAACAGTCCCGTCTCCTGTGAAGGCGGCTATACCCTTACGTCAACAGTCCCGTCTCCTGTGAAGATGGCTATACCCTTAAGCCAACAGTCCCGTCCCCTGTGAAGGCAGCTATACCCTTACGCCGACAGTCCCATCTCCTGTGAAGAAGGCTATACCCTTACGCCTACAGTCCTGTCTCCTGTAAAGGCAGCCATGCCCTTATGCCGACAGCCCCATCTTCTGTGAAGGCGGCTATGCCATTACACCTACAGTCCCATCTCTTGTGAAGGTGGTTATACCATTACTCAGACAGTCCCGTCTCCTATGAAGGCGGCTATACCATTACACCTACAGTTCTGTCTCTTCTGAAGGCGATTATACCATTACACGTACAGTCCCGTCTCCTGTAAAGGCAGCTATGCCCTTATGCCAACGGCCCCATCTTCTGTGAAGGTGGCTATACCATTACACCTAGTCCCATCTCTTGTGAAGGCAGCCATACCCTTACGCCTACAGTCCCGTCTCCCGTGAAGGCAGCTATACCATTACACCAACAGTCCCGTCTCCTGTGAAGGCGACTATACCATTACGCCAACAATCCTGGAGGCTGCACTCTTACTCTGCAACCCGGGCTACTCAACAGGCTATAATCTTACCCTGCCCACTTTTAGAAAGCTGTAATTACCTTCTGAAGAAGCTGTTTTGAGGAGCAATCACACTGCATTGGTAACCCTTTAATTACTGAACCAGAGTGAATACCACTGCTGGTGAAAAAAAAAATACAGAATACAGTAAGAGTCAGCTGGAGTGAAGAGGTGGGGTCACATGCAGGAAACAACACCCAATCAGCTTCTACCAAGTCAGTACCCATTTCTATGCATGGTTTGATTACTCAGGGATAATTTCAGAAAAACAAAATTTGTTTACGCCACTAGACCAGATTAGGAAGAGAGAAGAATGCCTTCAGTAACATTTCAAAACCCTGTTCCCCGATTTAAACACAATATAATCTCACATTAAGACACCGCTCATTTCTTTTGTGGCTTCCTTGATCCACAGACTGCCAAGGCCCAGATGGCATGGAAAGTTCAGGACTTGCGTCCCACTCGTCTGTTAAATCATTCAAGTCTTCAGCATCATCTGTACCTCTGTAGCCCTGGTCACCAGTTGAACAAATGTGCAAATCTCTAAGTAGTGCTCCTCCCCATTCAAAACTGTCTTTAAAACAAGCAAAGAAGAGTCTTCATTCAACCATATCTTCGCGGTCTAGTGCTCTTTTCTCTTCTTATACAGGCCTTAACATCTGCCACAATCCCAGAACGACTCGGCAAATGCATGTTTTTTTTTTTGAAGGACAAATGTTTCATAAATAACAGTTTCTAAGATTTCTTTCAACATTTGCTAGAAAGGAAAACTGTGAGGCAGGCTAACAATAAGCTAGCGGCTAACGCGGCTACAATTTACGTGCCTCAGCAAGGCTACCATTTCGTCCCACACAGGGAAGAAAAACGGGCCCTCTTCCTCCCCGGCACCGCAGCAGGAACAAAACACAGAGGAGTCAGAATGGCGCATTTTTACTTTTTTCTACTTATTTCTTTCAAGATGAAAAAAGAAAAAAACATCCTACAAACAGAATCACATAAAAAAATATATAAAAAAAACAGGAAAAATGACATGCAGTTATGGATAAATCCAGTGCGACATGTTTAACCAGGACATTAAATGTAATCTTTATGGATTAAACTGAATAAATTGCCCCACCGCTATACAGAAAGTTTGGACACATTGGGAAATGACAACAATGACAGCAACAACTGGAGAACCCTTGACCTTGTTACGTCTTTGTATTAATCAATCGACTGCGGCTAAGCATGGAAATGTTGTCTACTAGGATTTATGACGTAACATCTCACAAAAGTGCTACTCTCTACAGGAATGGGCAGAGTACCAGCTTGGGATGATAACTCAGGAATGGTATTTCATGGAGAATTTCACAACCTTCATACTAGCTTTCCGCAGGCAAGCAAGAACCTAGTTTCACTGGCTTTAATAAGCTGGAAAGTTATAGTGTAAAAGAAAAGTAAAATTAAAGAAGACCTTTCATACTGTAAAAGCCTTAATTGGCATTCACATGGAGAAACATGGAAGCCTAATCAACCCAAGCATTTCAAGGCGTCTAACTTGGTTCCTTTTGTTCACTAACCTCTCCTGCAGGAACTTGTCTGCTGGTTCACGTGATGAAAGGCTACGAATTGCTGGAGTCAATGAGATTTTTTTTCTCCTTCCTGTATAAGAAACTTCTTTCCAAATATCAAACAGCACACATAGGAGTGTGTGAGCAATCAGCTGTTTCAATGGATATCAAGGGTTCCTGGGGGATGAGAGCCCAGAAGGGATTGGGCAGCAGGAAAAATGTTGGATTTGACCTCCTGTTGACCTCTGCATTCCCACAGATATGACATTCCACTGAGGCACCCCTTTCAGTGCCAAAGATCAACAGCCAAACTCCAGACAGGCTACCTGTCAAAAATTAGCAAGCACCCCTACTCGCTAAGTCTTAGTCGTTTAGATGTGGTGGTCCAACAGCATGTGAGAACCTTTACTAGACAAGCAGCCGACTCTAGTAGGCCACCCCAGGCCTGAAGTTCTCTGCATAAATTAGCCGGCCTCCTACAGTCCAGAAACACTCCGATATTCACACCCAATACTAGGCAGCACACCAAGATCCTTTTCAAAAGTCCATTATCGTCCAGGCACCCCCAAGAAATCCCTGCCCATCCCCGTTATGCTGTTGACGGAGACGAACACACACCCCAAGCCTCCTCTGCGCTCGGCCTGTTGTGTCTTGTCAAGAGGCGGTGAGGATAGATTCAGATTCCTTTATTGTCATTGTAAAAAATATACAACGAAATTATCAAGTGCAATTTCACATCGGCGGGCAAGAAACACTACCCCTCGGGCCAGGCTGTCCTACACATGACGAGTAGGGCAGGCCCATAATTCACGGCGAGATATGACCTTAGCGCACCACAGATTGAGAATTCAGCCCTCAGATACAAGAACGGGAAAAATTTGAAGAGGTGGAACCTGTTTTACTGAAGCAGACTGTCAAAAAGAATTCAGGGCTACTCTGACCATTTTACTCACTATACACCAAACTATGGGTAACTTGAGACACAGTGTTTTTAAGCTTAGATTGCACGTGGTTCATGATCATGAATCACTAACAACTCGGTGATCAAAGCAGGAACACTTGCAGCTAACGCTAAATAAACCACTACAGGAATAAGGCGCCTGGCCGGAATAGGACTTCCTCTGCCTCTAAGGCATCACTGACCATCATATCATGGTTTACGTTCCTTAAAATGTTTGCCTGTTACAGTCAGTGACATCATGATACCTTGTAGGTTTTCAATAACTGAATTTATGGAAAGGAGGAAAGAGACGTGTGCAGTCCTGAAGAAGATTAAACAAATTAAACATCCTACTTAACAAGGATGAAATAACACAAATGATTTACTACTTGCGGTTTCTGACAAATAAATATCTCTGGAGCATGATGGGCAGTTGGGCACAGATACATCGGTGTTGTTTTTTTTTGTGTGCATGTCTGTGGGGGAGGGGGGGTTCATTTCTTGCGTTCATGTTCTTGCAGCAGGGGAGAAGAAAGTCCTGCAGAGGTTTGCGTCTAGCATCAGTTGACCCCACGAAGATGAGGAAATGGCGCTGTAGGATTTGAAGCAGACCATGCAGCCCTACCGCCATGGCCCGGCCTTTCCCGCAACAAAGCCTGACACAAGCCCCCCGCTCGCTGGTGGCCCAACGTACCTGGTCACCTCCTGCTCCAGGCGGGAGACGTTTGGCACATAGAACATCACACCGAAGAAGAGCAGCGGCTCGTTGCCGTACTTGTCCAGCTGTTTCTTCAACGGCTTCTCCAGTTCCACCCATCGCTGGAGCTGGGACTTGCCGTGGAACCACAGGCCAAAGTAGTGAGTCTGGAGAAGGGTCAGAGACACGCAGATCAGACAGAGGCCTGCCCTGCCCCCAATTCCCTGCCCCCTAGTTAATCACCTAAAACAGGAAGCTTGTACACAATTGCTGAACACACCAGCGAAACACAGAAAAAGTCCCCAAAATGAAACAGAACTGAGCGTGTGTTATTTGTGGTGAAGGATTTTCCGACTTGGCCTTTCTGCTCATATGCACACGAGGCCCGCTGTACAGACTGGGGATGAAATGCTTCTCCGGGCTGCAGTACCATGGGTTGGGGCCTGAGGGGTGCGTGTTCAGTATCAGGAGGGGGCACAAGTCGGAGCATTCCGAATGGCAGGGTCAGCCCCCCACCCCCGAAGTCATCTGACTTTCTGGCAGCACGTTGTGGGGTCTTTGCCAAGTCTCATCGGAGTACCAAATATCACTGCAGTGGTTACGTCTCAGCCAAAAGGCAACAGGACTGGTGTGAATGTGTGTGTGTGTGGGTGTGTGGGGGGGGGACATTCATAAGGAGAAACAAACAAATTCCTCATCTCCTCCAGAGATTTTTAACGATGGATCACACGGTACTGTAGTCAGGGATAACCTGGTAATAAAACATGACCAAATTATGGCTTTAGCTAATATGACTCACTTAAAATTAAAACAACTCCCCACAGGGCTATGTAAATCCTGGTCCCATTTGATGGGGGATTTTAAGCAATACAAATTTTATCCAGAACAACACCCAACATCTTAAAATATCATTACAATGAACAAACAGCCATCAATGAAGTGCCAGATTCTCTCGCCTGTTTTTGTGGTACAGCCAGCCATGGTGGGTAAGGGACAAAAACCAAGAGCAGTTTAACACTGTTAAAATTAGGACTATGGTCACTTTATAGTAACGGTTTCAAAAACATTTCCATTAACAATTTTCCCCTCCATTCAGAAATCTTGGATTCAGAATAATCAGTCATTCTCTGCGGCCAGTATTGTTTCTGAGGAAATGTATGTGTATAATTTTCATCTTCATGTTGATGAAGGCCATGCCCATCACATAGGAGACATCACGGCTTGCCGCCATGAACACTGAGGCCTTCCAGTTCAGCCAAACTCTCACCCAAGTGGGAAAACCCTCACCACCTCTATGTGACCTTCCACTACTCAGCCTAAGTGCTCATGCCTTCTAGATGCTGCTAACCCCTGCTAGCCTACACACAGTGTTGGGGAAGTTACTCACAAAAGTAATTATTACAGACAAGTTTAGGTCCAGAAAGTACAGAAATCCAGATCAA
>JAODKL010000039.1:17560076-17596458 GCA_026780765.1 Petrocephalus schoutedeni
GGCAGGACTCTGGGGGCTGCTGCAGCCAGATCGCCCGATGGAGCTTGTATCGCGCATGTCATGGGACACACACACTCAGGCAGGCACACAGACAGACACACACACACACACACAGATACAAGCACACACAGACACACACAGACACATACACACACAGATACACACAGGCAGGCACACACACACACACATACACAGATACAAACACACACACACAGGCAGGCACACAGACAGACAGACACACACACACACACACAGATACACACAGACAGACACACACACACATACACAGATACAAACACACACACACACAGGCAGGCACACAGACAGAGACACACACACACACGGACACACAGATACAAGCACACACAGCTATTGTTCACTGTCCACCCCACGACGACACAAATGCCCCCATGATGACAGGTGTCACAACAGCAGCTGAGCACCTCCCACTACAGACGGCGACTTAAAACGTAAGAAATCAGCAAATTTCGGAATGAAACTGACACAGCCGGCATTGTTTATACTAACAATAAAATGACTGACCAGAAACAGGGAGAACTACCTCCAAGAAGCATGCAGGCGCTGAATGCCGCAAAGCCGCTAAGGCAGCGCGCTCCAAGAGGCCCGGGGGTCCCCATTACGCCCGCTGGTCATACCAGCATATATATGGAGTGCTTGCTGCTGCTGGCCCAGCATCCTGTGCAGGGAGACAGTGCTGCCCTGCCAGCTACACCAGCGCCAAAGCAACCCGATTTCCACGCTGCTCCGTGCCGGTGTTTTTCAGCAGAGTAAGCCAGACAGGGGCATGTATGCAGGAGCTACGGCAGACGCTAGTCCTGGCCGTCTGCCTTTCCTGTCCGGCTCGTTTCGCCGTAGCTGCAGCCACAGAGGCCAAAACCTCATTTCCAGGCAGAGCCCCCCCCCCCCCCCCCCCCCATAACACGTGATGCGTCAAATGGGGCTGAAAGAGCAAAAAGACCTCTGAGGAGGGCAACCAGGGACCATTCCACTAATTCTCTGTGAACAGATGGTCCTCGTGGGAAGATCAAAGATTTTAAGAAAACATCTGAGGCCTGGGCTGAAGGAAAATACATCTACACACAAAAGACAATCCTCACAGATGGCTTAAAAGCCTTTAAAATGCCAAGGGCGAAATTCATCACGAGAAACGGCTCCCAGGTGGAGCCCCGGGTCTAGAGGTTACCTCGCAAAGCCGCCACCTGTGAGCCAGCTTGATGGAAATTTAAACACCCCTATGCAATTCCCCAAACAGGTTAGGTCTTTTTTTTCCCCCGCGAATACGAACAGTAACAATCTAGCTACGGAAAAAAAAAAAATCTACGAGGAATAATGTAGCTAAACTACAGCAAATGTTGGGAATAACTGGCGGAGCAAAACGGAGCAGACTGAAAAAAAATGACCTAATGTGGCTGACGAACGGCAGGCCTGAGTTTCCAAAGAATGGCGTGTCTCCGGTTTGTTATCCCGGACAGGAAGGCGTCACCAGTCGCGAGCAGGCATCCCTCTGCCGGTTATCAGGTTTGCACAGTGGCTTTCAGGCGGAGGGCGGGCCCCCATCCGCAGGGCAGGGGTGAGTTGAGGCCGGAGCTGCGATCTAATGTGTTCCCACTGCAGAACACAAACTCACCCGGTACCCCTCCGCTGGCTGTTTATAACCCCACATCCGGCCCCCCTAGCCGTAACTTTTTCCATGCCTGACACCACCGCCCGTGCGGTATAGCGATTCTCTCATGCCAAGCCTTGAGCACGGGGCCAACAGCTAGGGTGTGACTCCTTCCACCGCTGGCCGCGCGAGCCCTCGCCTTTTATTTAGGGGACCGGATTTAAATCTGCGCTGTGCGAATTGGCCGACTCAGCTGCGACGCTGCACAGAGGCGTCTACATCCTTTGGTCACTACAGATCCAAAGCCACTACAAACACACCATCTTCCATCTCCCCGCGTCTTATCTGGTTTGAGTTCGCGGGAGGGGCCTGTAGCCTCTCCCGACACCATAGAGCCCGAGGTTGGGGTACACCCAGGACGGTCCCATAAGAACCCAGTGAGAACCCACACAGAGTGAACAGGACATGCGAGGCCCACACAAAGAAGGTGCGAGATGGATTCCAAGCCCAACCCTAGGGATCTTATGCTACTGGAGCACCCACTGGGCCCACATAGAGAGAAACAATCCATAAAAATCATTATTAGAACATCACACACACTGAATACTTTAAATGATCTAGGAAAACAATAACAAAACTGACCAACATTAAGGAATTACTGAGGAATTAGTGAACACTGGGAAAGGAATCCTCCCGAGCCGCGTGGAGGTGACGAGGCCTCACTCTGAGACACGTTTTAGGCAGCCGAAACAGTTAAAGCACATTGTTTGGGTCCCCTGGCAACAGCCACTCTTATGTAAACAAAGTATGACCAACAAATGAGGCATGGCAGCTTAAAGCTCTATGTAGAGAACAATCAGCCAATAAAATACCATCTAAAACGTTTGTTTACTTTATTGTTTTTTTTCTTAATAAACTCATTAATATGCCACACTATTCCATTTTGCAGCATTCCACTCATCTGCCCTTCATTTTCGTTTACACCACATTTATTTGTTTGCACTGTGCACTTTGCACCATGTCTTTTGCACTAAATGTTTGTTTGTCTGTGTTCTATAGGATCACTGCAGTACGCCCTCCGGGACGAATAATGCTAATCTAATTCTACTTTCAATGAACTCTACTTAATGCACAAACACACAGGATGTTGTATAGAAATATGCTGTGCATTAAACAGACTGAAGCCCCGTGCTCTTCCATCTTAGGGTTATAAAATAAATAAATTAAAACTAATAAGACAAGGAGGGAAACAGTCTTAGCATCCAAAGCTATGCCACTGAGCAGATGCACCCTCTATGGAGGCATAGCTGCATCATGACAGGCGAGCGCCGCTTCCCCGTTTGAGTAAATTCCGGGACACAGCAGGCTTCATCAGACACAGGACCACTGTCTCGGCCACAAGCATGTGTGTGCGGCATGTGGCTCCGCAGGAAACAGGCGTCTCCTTCAGTCCAGTGGGGTTTCCCCTGGGTTTTATTAAGATGGGGCAGGACAGGACAGCGCCACGGTGAAATCATCAGCACCGCCACACCAAGGGAACCAGCCGCGGGGATGGAATCAGTCTGGGCCCGACACTTTTTAGCGGTGCCGTGTAATCCACAGAACAGTAGAACAAACAACTAAAGACAATGCGCCAAAAAAAAACCCTCCCCCACGACAAATTATTTCATGAACGCATTTACGGTTTTCTCAACCTGACCCCCTCCCACTTCCTGGGAAGGAGCCCAGGCTCCAACTGCTCCGAGTCCCTACACCAACACGCTACATTCACTGGCACACGGCAAACGCCACCGTTACTCACAAACACTGCTTAGACACAACACTCGTCTGATTCCAGGGTGTTAAAACAGCGTCATGTGATTCTGGAAGAGGTTTAAACAACAGCAACAAAAAAAAAAAAAAAACAGGAGTAACATGCATGAGAAAAAGGGGAAAGCAAATACGTTTTTCAATCAGAAAATGGATTCCAAGCAATCACCTAAAATAAGAATTTCAGACATTTTTCAAAAGGCTCCACATAAGCCAAAACTTTAGACCCTTTAGAATTGAAGAACATGAGTCCCAAAAGAGGTTCAACAGATTTCTGCAAACATAAAGAACAAATCTACTGCAAACAACCACTGACTGATGATTAAGATACTGTAAAGTTTGAACTTAGTTACTGTAGATACTGAAAAGTTACAGATACTATAAAGTTACTGAAAAGCATTCAGAACTACATGGTTAAGCAGCAAAAACTGCAAATAAACACCGTTCAGATTTGATCATTATAACAAAGTAATGCAAAAAAAAAAAATTGAAGAACTGATGAAATAAATTCTCAGATCATCCAAGATTTCAGTCGAGTTTATAGACTAAACTAACTTACTCCCAGGGTCACGGTGGATTTGTTTTCCCTTCCTTTTGGACTCAATCTAAGCTTCCAACAAAGATGAAAGGGCAAGTCACCCTGAGAGGCGCCCAGTGACGAAAACAAGGCCCGGACCAGCAGTCGTAAGTGGGCATCAGCCACCAGCCCCAGCCACTCGAGCGACACACAAAGTCAGCCAGATGCGAGGATGCAGACCCACGGGATGAGACCGTCTCCTGCAGCCGATCTCCCCACCAACGGGAAAGTCACCAGCAACGTGCCCAAACAAATTCCCTCGGAGTGAAATCTGGGAGGAGGCAAGGTGCGACGGACTCACATCTGCCCCCCCCCCCCCCAAAGATGGAAGGAGGATTCAATTCAGTAGTGGTGGCCCAAGAAAGTAACGGTAATCCAGAAAATCCTGCTACCATGATATCAGCATACATCGAGGATACGCATCATTACCTTTATGTGCATTAATATAAGTTCAAACTGGGTTTTAAGTCTGCGCTTTGTTTCGAGGCCTTTCTAAACATGCACCGGTTTGAGAGACAGTAAACGTGACCCTTGTGTTTTCTCCACATTCAGGCTGGGCAAACACTCGCCTGCTGACATCAAAGGCAACTCCTAGCGGCCTGCAAGAACGACTGGGAACAGAACTCACAACCTACTGTGCATCATCAAAAGGGTAAAAACCACTTACTGACATTAGCCCAAATGCAACAAAGAAGGCAGCCTCCTTATGTGGCACTTACATTTTGGGGTAAGGGGATTCTTGTTTACCAAAAGCCAGTTTACACTGTAGTGTGGCACTGCATTAAGACAGCGAGGGAATCACAGAAAGGCCGTTTCACGAACATGATTGACTATGCAACCATGATTCAAATGTTAGTTTCAGTGTAACCATAAAAGCAGTGTCAACTCTGGAAACCGCAAGACTTGATTCATTTTCTACACATCTCCTTAATCAAAGTCTTAACTGTGACTAGCCAAGAAAAAGCAGTGAAATTTAAACCTGATATTTGTCAAGAATGAGTTAAGCAAGACAGAAGCAGGGATTTAAATAAAGGTGAATGAAATATTTTAAAGAAACTAAAAAATCATATGGTTTTGATATATAAAAGACGACATTATCTACAATGTATAATCCTACAATACAGCTAGACCTAAATACGGCTGATATACATACAAAAGGCGTCGCTGGTAACCTGATAACCCACATGCAAGTAAACGCAGGAAAGTTAACGTAACTAATCAAGATTATGATCAGTCCACGAAAATACATAACACACTGCTGCAGGCGGGCACACTGTTCATTAGAGACTGTAAATTTCCCCCCAGCGGTTTATGACCACCTAATAGGCTACATCAGAGGAAATGATTTACGATCAAATGATTTTTATGGTTAAAAAAGTAAATTGAAGATGCTCCGGATAGGTACCCCCCCCCCCTTTCGAGCCCCAGGGCGAAACAAGTCGAGGGTGAAAAACAGCCAGGTACGCCATGAGAGGGCAGGTCCAGCGCACACTGCCGTCCCGCTTTCGTCGGCATGGAGCAGAGGACAGCGCCGACCTTCTGGGGAGGGACCCGGCCGGCCACATCACGCTGCGGCCCGGGGCCATCCGCCGATTCCAAACCGCGGCCAAGACGCGGAATGCACAAGTACGCGAGTATAAGAACTTCACCCACCGGAGCAGATTTACGTGGAGAACAAAAGCCGATCCTGGCGTAGGAAATCCAGCATGTTTGAGTCCCTCCGGGCAAAATCGGAGTTTAAAATCCCCTTCCGGAGCGCCGCTGTCCCAAAAGCGCAAACGGGACCCCCCAGCAGTGCGGAGACGGGCCCGTTTTGTTCAGAGCTCCCGAAGAAACATTTCTTGGAAGCCAGGAAGCCCGCTTCAGCCGCTTTTTTGCGTCGTGGAGGGGGGTTAAGTTACTGTTGGAATCGCACGATCACACGCAACTTGGGAGAAAAAGTACTGGGAAGTTTGGGGGGGAAAGAAAACGAGGATGGATCCAGCCTGCCCCTGAGTTTCTGGATGTTGTCCTTTATTTCGACGCGAAGTGGGTTACGGGAGGAGGAGGGGAGCGCAGGATTGGAGGCGTGCGGTCCGTCCCTCCTGACTTCAGAGAGGAGGAATGCCAGGAATGCGCGGCGAGCCGAGCACAGCGCGGGGGGAGAGGAGCGTAGGGGAGGGGGGAGTGCAGCGCGGGGGGAGAGGAGCATAAGAGAGGGGGGAGTGCAGTGTGGGGGGAGAGGAGCGCGAGGAGAGAGGAGCACAGTGCAGGGGGGAGTGCAGCGTGGGGAGAGAGGAGCACAGGGGAGGGGGAGCAGGGGGAGTGCAACACAGGGAGAGAGGAGCACAGGGGAGGGGGAGCGCAGGAAGAGGGGGGAGTGCAACACGGGGAGAGAGGAGCGCAGGGGAGGGGGGAGCGCAGGAAGAGGGGGGAGTGCAGTGCGGTGAGAGAGGAGCGCAGGGGAGGGGGGAGTGCAGGTGGAGCGCAGTGCAGAAGAGGGGGAGCGTGGCGCAAGGGAAGAAGGGCACAGGAGGAGCGCAGCACAGGAATGCAGGAGTGCATGGGGAGCACAGCGCAGGAGGATCACAGGGGGAATGCAGGGGAAGCACAGCGCAGTGCAGCCCAGAGCGGGCGCCTTCCCGAGGGCACAGAGCACCCAGGAAAACGCCGCCGCTTCTCTCTGTTTCTCTTCATCTTTATTATTTCCAAAGTGAAAAGAAAACTATGTATCTCTTTGTATTTAGACCAGAGGCGGCCGTGGGTGTGTACTGAACATCGCATTTTCAGTGGTATGTTGTAGGCTACTAATTGATTCCCCTAATAATGAAGTTTGTTAAATTTAAATTTTTTCCAAATATATAAAGTCAGTAGAATTTTGCGTGGCTGAAGAGGTTCGCAAATAGATTTGAACTAGGTTAGCAGCTACTTGCACAAAATCCAGGACCGAACTGACTATCTAGCATACATGCCAGGCAGTTTATCTTGAGGAACCCCCCCCCCCCCACCGTCAAATTCATCGTGAGGCTGAATTTTAATCCCAGTCCAGCCCTGCCCATAACTGTAACATGCACTGGTGATCAATGCCAATGAGGACAACTATCCAACCCCCTTTTAGGGCCTGTATGAAATTTTGCGGCGTTTTCCAATGGGGCTTCTTTTTATTTGTGTTTACTTACGTTTCCCTCTTCTTAGTATTTGATTTGATATTTTAAACCATTAAAAGCAAACAAGACACTGGAGTCTCTCACTGAATTTAGAATTAAACTTTACTGTAATTTAGATACTTGGAAACGGATTGTATGACTTCTTATTAATAGAGGAAGACACATTTAATGTAGGTGTAAATGGCTGTGGTTGAGTTATATGACCATATTTAGTGAGCTGTAGTTATAAGGGAATATGGTGCTCGCACATCCAGGGTCTTGTTTATTATCTCTGTTTAGAAGCGTTTCCTCCAGCAACACACAATCAGGCAAATTTGGCATGTCTAAAATTTCCATAGTGTCTGTGTCCGTCCTGTGTGGACTGGCATCCCACCTTCGCGCATGTCCATATTTTCAGGCTTAATATTTTTCACCTTCACTATAGTGGAAACTATACACAAAAGTGACTTCAAAACTCACTTAAAACCTTAAAATGAATGACACCCAGTTCCAGTCAATGTATTGGGTGACATAGGCAGCCGCCTAGATCGCCATCTCCTGAGGGGAGGCTACCTTAGCAAGATTTTAATCACTTCAGCAAGAAATTATCTGAGGCTGTATCGATTTAGGAGAAACATTTTTAAAAAGCAGAAACATTGCTGTCAATCGATATAACTGCATTTCTAAAGTGGGGTGTGCATAACAAAGGAGATGATTGGCGGTGACCAAAGCAATGAAGGCTGCCGTGTTTATTTCCATTTTAACTGTCAGTTTCTGGGTGTCTGTGTATATAAGTTTATTAAATGTATGTACCTGTTTTAAATGCTGTCGTAAATGCTAATACAAAATCCTAGAGCATTAGCTTATAACACCAAGTTGTTCTAATAAAAAGGCTTTGAATTTCTGTAAGATTTTTTGTGTAAACTTCCATGGTTGCTACACTGGCCTTTTTTAATCTAGGCTATATTCTCATAAAGTGTTTGAGTTGCTAGCATGGAATTTCTGCATATTTACTTGTCTAGAATCAGCACCTGGAACAATATGGCTGCCAAGGCGGCCATCTTGAATTTATCAGTTGCACATACCCCATGGCACCAGGCCTATCAGCACTTGGCATTCAATACCATATCGTCTACATCACTGGGCGTGTCAATTTAGTTTTTTTCTAAATTATTCTTCATACAAAGAATTCAGTGATAAGTGCCACTTTAAGTACTGTGCAACACTACTCTTGCATTACTGAACAAGGTACATAACATGAATTGCTAATATACTCTGGATCGAGTAAAGTTTCTTTGGATAAAACTGTCAGTTTAGCAACTAAACTTACATGTGCTGTAGTTTAGCGTGCCGATTATGGAACTTTGCCTGGACTGTGCAAATGGTGTTTATGAAATGTCTGAAAACTGTAGTATTTGTTGAATTACATTTTAGAGATTGCTATGACTGAGATTGAGTTGTATTTATTCAACCCTCCACCCCATAAACTGGCCTTAAGAGAATTTCCTCTTTCAACAAAATCTGTAGAGTCACAAATGTCATGCACCTTAACCTGATAATCATGCATAAAAAAATATTAAAACTATTCTGTGCCATGGTTTCAGGCAGGTTTGTGTTCAATTAGCAAAACAAATCACAGCTTCTGCTATGCATGGCAGCGGAGGGTTATGGACAGCTGTGAGTGTGCTTCCATTCATAGTCAAACTACGCCCTCTAGTGTCCGAGAAACGTCACACCTGAAATTACTGCACATAATGCAGTACACAACTATACTGCGACTATATCGTGCTATACTATACTGTTGCACTTATATTCTTCACTCTCATCCTTTCCATATCCATTGATCAATGATGGTTTAAGCATATCAAGCAACGTCATGCTTCAGAGTCTGCATTTGTGACTAGGTCACACTTCAGAGTGCAGGAGGGATGTTGCAGTTAAGCAATACATGGCACATTATGAACACATTTACTTCTAATGGGGGTATCAGCACAGAAAATATTAAAGAACGATGAAAGTAAGGTTCTGCTGTGAGATTTATAAAGTAAAGGGCGTTCAAATCCCACAATAGATCCTGTTATAGTGCATGTGAATGAAAAGCATAAATATATTAAATAAAATATGTCGGCTAATTATCATTTAAAATTTTCATGGTTAATTAATATGTTGGTCGTGAAACACAAAAAATGTCACTTTAGAGTGCCGTCTAGTGTATATCATTATTCTTTGTATTTTTTCCCACTTGAATGAATGCATGTTGACTGCATCTCACTCTGTCTGGAGTACAATGACCTACACACTGGAGCCTTGGCTTCAGCACAGATACCACCTACTCAACTGGCTCCACCAGCCCCAGGCTGGCCCATTAACATCCTACGCAGACCCAGAGCAAAGTGCTGCAAGGCTCCTAGTATGAATACTGTGTGTGAGCCGTGTGATGGACTGGCATCCCCCCTAGGATAGGCTCCAGTCCCCTCCCCCCAACTCCAGAGGCCTGACAAATGGATGGGCTGCTCCGGCGGTGGAAAAAGTACTCAGGTTAGGCAGCGGAGGCCTAATGGTTATGGATGTGCACCTGTGATCAAAAGCTTGAAGGTTCGATTCCCCAGTGAGGTACCGTCCCCAAGCACTGCCCTGGGTGCCGAATTAGCTGTCCCCTGCTGTGTCACGATGTCACATGGGTTAAATGCAGGGGAGACATTTTGTTGTTCTGCACTGTGGTCTGCATGACAGCCAGTCACTTCACTTAAATCACTTCACAATAGTCATACTTAGTAAAAGCCAGATACCACACCAACATGTTACCCATGTAAAAGTCATCCGGTAAAACAATACTCAAGTAATACTAAAAAGTACCAGGTTTTAAAAGTCAGAAGAATGAAACGATATACATTCAAATCTATCAATCTTACAGAAAGCAAACTGTCGCTCACTTCTGTAAATGCAGCAATGCAAGTTACAGAAAAAGTGTCACAAAAAGGGGAACAGCTGCAGGAGGATATGTCAGTTTTTTCTTCTCATTCAGAAAGCAGGCTGTTGCGGTTGGATGGAGAATTCCTCCACGCTGATAGTTTGCATGCCAGCAGCACACACTGGAGGCTTTTCAATTGAAATGAATCTCCTTTCCCTGCAAAGAACTCAAACATCTCCCCCGAGTTAAGTCAGGTGCCTCCAATTCACATGCATTGCCCATTGAGGTTGTTCTCGGCCACTAGATCTAGCAAAAATGTGTCACGCCTCGTGCATCACTTATTAGAATCAAATAAGTAGGGAGCCCACTCCCATCTTCTCTGTACAGCTGACCCAGATAAGGTTTAGCCCCGCCTACTCGCTGCTCCAATCCCATCTTCTCCGTACAGTTACCCAGATAAGTTTAGCTCCGCCAACTCACTCTTCCACC
Source organism: Petrocephalus schoutedeni (assembly GCA_026780765.1). NCBI lineage: Eukaryota > Metazoa > Chordata > Actinopteri > Osteoglossiformes > Mormyridae > Petrocephalus > Petrocephalus schoutedeni. Next base: position 17,570,612 of record JAODKL010000039.1, read on the forward strand.
CAGGTGTGCTGCATGCTTTAACTGTTTCTCCATCCTGGTCCGGGAGTACCACCTGCCAGGAAGTTAGATTTTAGGATGGCTGGGGGGCTACGATCTGAAGCTACTCCGTGGTGTGAGGACTTAGGAGCAAAGAGAGACGTACATATATGTGCGAAACTCACCAGTGTAGGTATTAGGAGGTGCCTATATTTGGCTGTAAAGAGCACATGGGTACATGTGAATTGACATACATATATATGTGTTTATATCCAGTGTTATCCAGGGTTACCTGTGTAACTTGCAGACCTACACTTGATCCGAAAAACAGGGGACTTCAGGTTCTCAGTCATCCATAATAAAAACTCTCTTGCATGATGCGACAGCAGCTCTAAATTTTTAAACAAAATTTATGCTCTGAATGCCACACCACCTGCTGTCTCCCAGTTCAACTTGGAGAACCAGCTGATTGGCTGACCGCTTGCTTGGGTGTCCTTGCGAGAATCGGTAGACCGCGGCCAGCATTCATTTAAGGGCAGGGAATTTGGCGTCTGCATATATGTGAACAAAAGGGGGCGCCACTTGCTGCACTCAGTACAAAGGCTCTGTTTCAAGAAATTAGAAAAAATTACTTCATCTTTGGGTTCAATTTAGATTCTTGGTTGACTGTTCCATCCAAAGTGACTTTATTCATGTATAGAGCTGGTAGTTTTACTACAGTAATGCAGTGTCTGTACCGTTTTCATCAACAGGTCCCCTCAGATCTGAACTCACTATGGTGAAGAGTACGTGTCCTCATTTATTATGCAACCTGCTGCCTTTTTTTATTTGGATTTTCTCTCTTAAATGCAATTATGTCCCCGTCTTTCCGCTCTGGTATATGGAATGACCTACTTCGCCATTATAACATACAGGTTAACAGCATGAATCGCATACGATTACACAATTGCACAAACGGTTAGATAGTAAGACGCAGGAGAAACGACAGCACAACGCACAGACGGGTTGCAGTACTCAGAAAATGCAGTCGACCCTTCGGCCTCTCACGTGAGATCTCACAGTGATCTTTGTATTGCGCGACTGGTAATAATCAGACAATCTGCCAGAATAATGAATTCTCCTATGTTTTAACCCCGGGACATATGGAATGTAAAAGCGCACGTATGATAAGTATTTCTATGGACGGCCTGAAAACGCAGTCATTGCGTGCTGCAAAATATTTTATAATTGCTATCACTATTAGAAAATGGAAGACTGCGGCAGTGTGCCACCAGTGGGCAGCAATGAGCAAAAGGCGCCCGTACACTTTGCAGTGTCTGGGTTTGTTGGCAAAGAAACAATGATCTTACTCACTATTAAACCGCAAGTTTAATAGATTTTGATTTTGAGCCTTTGCATATCATTTACAAAACAAAATAGACTTTTAATAAAAATGTTTCCTTTTTTCCCCAAATAAAGATGCAGGTCATTGCTGGAATACACATTCTTGTCTGGATATTATACCTACCGGTACACTTTTTAGGTATAATAAGAATTCAAACCTGGAGCAGAAGGGAGCTGTTATTTGCCCTCAGTATGAATTCAAAGCAAGCGTCCTTTATATTTAATATATACGAGATATATATACATATTTATATATACACACACCAGGCCCCACACAGGCAAAAACTATTCTTCAGTTAGTTTAAAGGACGGATGTTTCTTATTTTAGAAATGACAACCGGCCGCCAAGCCGCCCCGCTTGCGGTTCTCAGCCGCGCCAGGTTCGCCTCCGGAAAGGCGGCGGCGCCTGCCATCCCCGGCCGCCACCGCCAGCCGCACCCGCGCTGCCTGCGCTCCAATCGCCCCGGCGCATCGCATCCTCGGCCGCTCGCTGCAGGGAAGCTGATCACCGAACGTGCTGCCGGGGCGATTCACATTAATACAATGCTGTTGGACAATTTTACTGCAAAATAAATATAAATGTGATTTCTACACCGGTACAAACTAGCATAATAGCTGACTAGTGTGATTTTGATTAATAGTAGACCATTTGGTAAACGCAAAAGTCCAGAGAAGTGCAACGTGCAGCCCACACAACCTGCAGAAATACGCGGATAAAATCCATTTGCTTACTGCCACAATGATGCAGGGCTAGTTTGGCGGATTTTCTACGTGCATTATCATTGTGCATTTTTTGTTGTATGGCCGCATTTCTGCGCAGATTGTTTATTTATTACTCATTAATAAGTCCCATCAAACCCGCAAGTTTATTTACAATTAATCTGTCACCAAAGAGAGAGCCCGGAGATGCCCGTTTTGAGTCTGATCCACAATATTACCCAGACGCCTGCGGTGGCGGCTCATGTCAGCAAAGACAGTCTGGGGGATTGTTCTGGTGAAGAAGCGGGGTTTATAATTAGGTATGCAAGATAAAACATATGTACTGTGGCAGGTAAAACGCCATATATGCAGAGTTTTAAGATGGTTATTAAGCGAATGCAAGGTGCTCTCAGATTGGAAGCGATTTGTCGTGAGTCCTGGCAATGTGGCACTACAGCGTGTAGGCTTGCTCTTTAATCACAGTGCACATCGGACGAGAGTGACTGGTTAGCCTGAAAGACAACTCAAGTGCCTGAATCGTTTTATTTCCTTGTGCCTTTGTTAAATTGGTGCTTCAGGTACACTCTCAGAAAAAAATAGGGTACCGATTTCCACCTTTGCTTGTCACTTGTACCTTTTAAGATACAGAAATGGACTATGAGATACTGTTTTGTACCATTGGGGGTACATTCATGTTGTTTGTACCTTGGGGATTCATTTCTTTAAATATAAGGTGCAATTACAGTACAGCTAAGGGTACAATTGGCAGACCCTGAGGGTACAGCCCCAGTAACAGGCAAATGTACAAATGTAGGAGCTGATAAAAACTACTGAGTGTGTCTTTGTGCAAGCAGGGTATTTTAAGCATAATTACTTTCTCTTTGGTAATTTGTTTTGTAAAATTGATTTGTACAGCGATTCTTTCAATCACTGCAAAGCAGCTGAACAACAGAGTGGGGCGTGCAATATATCAGCATAACAAAACAGCATTGTAATTGCAGGGGCTTGTTACTTTGGTTATTATTATGACATGGTATTGTTACCACATAATAATCTTACAGCTGTGACAGCTGTATTGTTGTTACCTAAAAACAGCGTTACCAAATTGCATAGGGTCTGTGTGGATGTGCTGTACAGGAAGCTGTCACGGCTGTCCCTGACTAGTAAATCGGGTAATTGAGCCTGCTCTGGGCTGGCGGCGTTTAGATCCCCACCTCGTTTTAGCAGAGCAGTGGGCAGCTCTACCCGCCCAGGCAAGGCCATTGGTCTTGGAGCAAAGGGCTCAGTTGGCTCTTGTCAGGGGTTTGTTTATAGTGATTTGAGCAATTTGAGAAATCATAAATGAGCATTCATAATCACGATGTGTAATTTGATTTCACCTGTTCTTATTCCATCATTGATGATGGAACATATTTATTATGAAATGACAAAAGTACAGTGGGAGAACACCTACCTTCAGGGCCACGGCTTGATAAGATTCAGTTCCAATGGTCTTATGTGATTTGCTTTTTATCTTGTTTGATACCCTAGCAACAAGTCAGCCCTGGGTACCACAAATTAGCATTTAATTTTCCCACGCGCAGAGCTATATTGTATTTAAAACGCATGAAGGGAGGTCAGTCCAGTGTTTACTTATGATTTGTTTGTCAGCTCCCTTAAGCCGTCCCTATCTCCTCCACTGTTAGCATCGTTAGCTCAGTCTGGAAATGCTGAAGTCAATGGTGTGAGTCACGATTCGGGTGAGTCATCGGCGCACAGGGGAATCCCCATCCTCTGGAGTCCCCAGCTTGTGCCACGTGCTTATTCCTACAGCCTACAAAGGCACCCACAGGGCAGCAGGGCAAACACTGCTTCCCAGGGCAGCCAATCAGAATGGCTGGTGGACGAGCCTGAAAGGTCACCTGATCTAGAATGGATTAATCAGAGACGAACAGAATGGCTGGTGGACGAGCCTGAAAGGTCAGCTGATCTAGCCTAAGACTTTCTAAGATTCGTCAACCTAAGAAAAAGGGGAATTGGAATAACTAGCAATCTCAGAATTGCACACAGTTGTTTCATTTGCATAAAGTAAATATGGGATTAAATTTGTCATGCTGGATAATGCTCTAAAAGCAACACAGAGAGTCAGACAGTTTAAACAAATGAACACTCACCTCAGACTCTGATTAAACACCATTCTTGCCCTGAAGGTTGCTCTGGAAATTTAAACTATTTTTCCTCCTTGGAAATTATTTATGGGTAGGAATTTAAGACTGTGGCAAGACTGTATCCCGGGAAGCTCTTCATAAAATTGCACTTATTAATTATGTGTGTTCGTTAGTGCTTTTCATCCACAGCGGGTTATAAGTCATTTCGCACGAGAGTGCCTGTCCAATGCACACCTGTAATTGTACGTGCACTGTTAAAAGGTTATTGAAGAGAGAGCACTGGCGGGTTGCTGTGTGGAATGGTGCACAGCCTTTCTCACAAGACCCTGACTGAGCTCTGCGGAAATTGTTCTGCTCAAAGTGAAACGCAATTATCGGCCTCCCAGGGTGCTAAGATGGCAGTGCCTACACTTCTGTCTGGAGATCCCACAAATCCTGTACTGTAAGGAAAAACAGTGTCATTAAAGTCTATCGTTCCCCTGTCAGTGTCCCTTAATGCACAGGCCATCCCTTGTAAAGAAGACCGAACATTGAATTCTAACTGTATTTGTCCTCCTTAGCTGCTCTGTTCACTGGGGTACAGTAAATTGTCCTTCACAGAAGGATGGTTATAAGCGAGACGTGGCTGAGTCCAGTTCCTGTGAAGTGTCTGTAAGCTTATTACGGTCACCCGGGTATACCATGATGGAGCAGAGACAGAGCTGGACAAAGCCCGGCAGGAGGTCCCAGATGAAAGCCTCACAAACACAGGAAGCTGGAATGAGACCCACGGAGCTGCTGCAACATCCTTTTTTGTCCATCCATCTATCTACTATACAGTTTATCCAGTACAGGCACGTTTCTCAGGAATCACTGGGCACAAGACGGAAGAAAGCCCTAAATAGGATGCCAGTCCATCCCAAGGTCCATTTATCCATGCAACCATCTTCCAACAGCTTATTCTGAGCAAGGTAAAGGGGGACCTAGGGCCTGCCCGGGCTGTTAGTGGGCACAAGGCTGGGGTATATCCTAGATGGGAGCCCAGTCCATTTTAGGTTCCATAATTTGTCAGATAACCTTAATGCTAAACTTAATGATCGACCTTCAGAGAGCCATAAAGTATCAGTTGCAACAATCTGGCTCCACACTTGCGACCCGACGGCCTCATGTTTTTTCTCATGTGTTTTTAATCCCTGCCCTTCACATGCACCGTCATTAAATCTTCATTACGTGGGTTTCATTGTCATTTAATGCACTTTATTTCAATTTCGCCATTTCCATCCATCTCATTACCAGCAAACCACCCTGATGGGCAGAGTGATTGGAAATAAACAGTGGCTGTGACGGTCACCTGACTCTGAGGGGCCCCACTTCCTGCGGCCTGCGCTGGCCAGCACCACTTAGGGAAGCCTCCCTCGGGCAAAACCAAGTGAATCAATAAGCCACGGCAGGCTGGAGTAGATGAGCGCTCCTTCATTACTGCTTCAGATTCACTGATTAGTCTGAGCTCTGCACTTTGAATGCTGTCAGTCAAAACAGCATTAAAATATGAAACTCACAACCTTGGTTACGGTCTCTTGGCAACAACAGAATGGCTTTTATTTTGTTTAAGTTTTTAGTAGGAACCTAGTCGGCATGGTGCTTGCTGTGAATAGCTCTTCTTACACCTAAGCTGGCTCCTAACCAGTTGCATAGCTGTAAAGTATCCTTCACCGACCTTTGGTTTCTCGCCACAGTACTGCCAGGAGTATTGATATAATTTTTTGTGTGGTAATTGTGGCCATCTGTTCTGTTGCCCAGGGGCAGTGGTATTCAAACAATTTTTGACAGGGCCTCATTTTGGCAGATATACTTTTCCTGAACCCCCCCCCCCACACACACACACACACACATACATACACTGACCCCAAATAAACTTTGCCTGTGAAGGATGTGTCTGTTTACCTGCACACAGCTTATTAAAGTCTGAGGAAATTTGGGGCACTGAAAATATCTCAATTTTTTTATATATTTCAAAAAAGACCTGCCCTCACCTTAAATTCCCAGCACACCTGTGCCCCCCACTGCAGTTCCTACTCACCCCACCAGGGGGCATGCCCCGCAGTTTGAATACCTCTGCTGTAGGGCAACACAAGTTATCCAATTTACTCAAAAGTGCCCCTCTTTCCCCCCTCTTGACAGTTCAGATGTAAAAAAGGCATGTCTTCCCAGATTGCCATGACAGGTGAAAATGGACTTGGATATTACTTAGGTTTTACTTTACATTTAACTTGCTGATTGTCTTTGACATAGAGGGGTCCTCCATGAAAAAACAGGCGGCTAATGCAATTCCTGCACCAAATATCCTGCTCTATATGCACAGGTTCTGTATGCCCATAACTGTTTCGCATTCTGAGTTTGAGAAGTTCATTAAAATGGCCCCCTTCATTTCCCCCCCTTAACTTCTAAGACAGCTATGCTAAGAAAAACCGCCTCATTAAAATGACATAACAAGCTCTACAGTCACTCCTGCCGTAACCCACTTAGAAACTTGGCAGTGCCCGAAGGGACGAGACACGTTCTCCGAGAATTACAGCGCTGACTTCCCTGCTATTTTCCTTCCTGATGAGCAACATAAACCTACATAACACAAATGAGCAGCAGAATTTATGAACCTTTCACATTAAACGGCCTGGTTCCATGTCACTAATGAAACAATTTCTATGTGAAAATAAAGCATAACATAATGGAATCTCTTTCAGAAAAACAAACAACAGAAAGAAAATATCCCATGGAAACGATATTGCAGTTTGCATTTATAATAAGTTGCATAATTTTGTCACAGTTACCCAATACAGCATTAACCAATTAAATACAAGGATTGGAATTAAAAACAGGTAAAACTGTAAATTGGCCTTTGCATGTCCATTTAATGGTTAACCGGTCACTTTTATTTAGAAAACCAGGTAATGTGTCTAGTTCATCCCCAGAAATAAAACACTGCAGGGCAGATATACTGTAGTGGGGGAGGGTAATTCTGCAAATGCATCCCATGCTGGGCATCTCTCCTGCCTTGTGCCCTGCGTTCGGTGGACAGGCCCACGCAGAGCCCTGGGTGCTGTGGGTCGCTAAGTCAGCACGCTCTCAGTGGAAGGCCTGAGCTTCTGGGAGAACACTCAGGTTCCCCACCACGCGGTCCTGGGTACGTCACTGCAGGATGGATGCTAATACGGCAATCAAACAGCAAAATCCAACAGAATCCCCTCCCGACTTCAAATTGAAATGTGCATTGTACATAATTTAAAAGGTAGAAATGTTTCATGGCTACATATGTAATATATATTGCATGCAGACCGTTTCCTGGGGACGGCTCAGAAACTGAGCTATTAACTCCCATGGCTTGTTTCATAGTCGAATGAATGATAGCTGTTACACGTTGGATTATGGAGACAGCAGAAACCAGATTTTATGCTCAAAAGGTAAGACAATATATTCCTGAATTCTGCAGAGAAGCAAAGCATGAGACTATATTAATCAGTGGGCCACTGGCCTGACGTGGAAACTTCAATTTATGATATTTATTTAGAGGATTTATTGTCCCCCATAGTTCTGGAATATAACAGATGTTTCCATTTCTTGCCAAAAACCATGATAATGACAGCTGTTCTGAGAGGATGAATCTGCAAATCGTGCATTGATGACAAGAACACACTAAAAAGGATTTAGAAAGGATAAGACAAGTCTTCATTTCACATCCTTTTGATGTTTTATTGGATAATAACAATGACACTTAATTGAACCCTGTTTTGAAATCTCTTTTCACTGACCTCGTTTTGCTCTCCATGACACACAGATGATAGGTGGGAGCGAGCTTGGCAGCCAAGGGCAGCCACCCTCTGAGCCTCAGAGTTTTTTTGTAACCGTAACCCTAACCCTACCTATACGCCCGAGTCATGTTAATGGTGTGCTGGCCTGCCTTGGGTGCTAATGGTCGGTTCCGAATTCCATTGAAGACCTTCTCACTCCAGTCCTGCCCCCGAAACATTAGGATGGCCCATCAATGATAAGGACTGTCTTTGTGTCGCCATAATTCCACAGTCCACGTGGTTCATTGCAAAGATGGTGAATTGGGTTGAGGTCATGGGTTTAGCCCAGCTTCTGTCATGTGTCTCCCAAGCATCCCTGCTTCATTTGACATCTCTTTGTTAAACTGGTCAGGCGTCTAAAGGCTTGTGGCACGGCAAGGTGCTTTTAGTCTACGGGACTGCTGTTGGGTACATGGGTGTCACCATTTACCAATGTACAGTAGAGTCACGCAACTGGGCCACAATGCAGTATATTTCTCTGTGGAGGTGTGCGGTTCTGTGGGAAAGGGGTCTGTGCCTATGACCAAAAGATTGTCAGTTCAGATCCCGCGGCTGACTGATGTCACTAGTCAAAGCCAAAGTAAGTGTCATCTCAGCTACTGTATATGCATGTGTACGGTGAGGCAAGATGAGGCGGCTCTAGTTTACAGAAAAGGCACATAAAATGTGCACATGAATAAACTCTAAGCAAGAAGTAAAAATGTGCAATTTAGAACAAAGATATTTTTAGAAATTGTGCAAATGTCGCACCAGCAGCCGAAGCGGAAGACAAACATGAATAATGGGATGTAAGTATGTGTGTGTTATATGTGCATATGATCATCTGCAGTGCAATTTAAATTGCTCCAGGGACCAGGCTGAGCCTGCTCTCTGATTCTCACTTCTGCATTACTCTGCTAAATGAATGTACCAATTTTGCTGACATGTGACCTGGGTATCTGCTATTTTCTTTGATCAAGCGAGTCAACATTTCAGCTGGAATAGAATAACATAATGATATAATGTTTATATTTGCCATTAATACTCTAACTATGAATAATAAATACAAACAGTATTAAATATATGTGAAAAATGACTCATAATTAAGACCTCAAGCAAGAATCATGCCTATTGTTTTTCACTGCAGATTCTATAGATGCCGCTGGTCACATGGTAACTGCAGGGGGGATGGCCACCTGTAGAGGGTGCTGTGCAGACCCACCTATTACAGGGGCTGTCTGAACAGCACTGGATAAGATACCTGCCGCAGGGATGTAGGAAGTTCTGGTTGTGACAGGCAGGTGTGGCCAGACCAAACCAGCTAGGAAAAAGACTTCATTTACACTTATCTGGAGCAGCCGCAAACGTATTGACAAATCAGCATGCCCATTTGCATGTGTTCAGATCCAGTTATGTATTACATTTTAATGAGTGAAAAGTAAAACACGATACATTAAATCAATTTTAAACTGAGAATTCAAAATCACCATCCCCGATGAGTAATGGCTGCCTTCTAATGTCTTGAGTTCTAAGACCATGTACTGGTCCCAAGGGAGTTAATGGTGCCTTTCTGCACCCCAGTCGATACTTCTGCTGGAAGCAATGCATTATTTTAATGAGATTCGGGTATTTTTCTGCATGCACTCATGCAAAGGGGGCACAGCCCCACCCAGGTGCGGTGCAGAGCCTGTTTCACCTTAAGGATGAATTCAGACGTACCTCGCTTGATTATAAGCAGAAGTAACTGTGACTGATCCTCAGTAGACTTGTCTGACATGGATGCAGAAAGTTGTGCTAGAAATGCTAACTCACAAACATATAATGACACGCTTGTGTTAGCGTGAAGGTACAGTTTGGCATAAGACATTGGCCTATCTTTCCTTATGATTGTTATGATGGCCAAAATGAAGCCAGACTAACCTGAAGAAGGACACTTGGGCCAAAAGTGAGTGTGTTTATAATGCTAGCTGGCTATGGCTCTTTGCTACATGCCCTCTGCGGCTAGGTTAGTCAGGTACACCTGCTCAATATTGCAAGCAATCTGCTCTTCCAAACACCCAATCGTGTGGTTTGGATTCAATGTGTGACAGGGTCAAGGAGTTCAGTTACTGCTCTAAACATCAGAAGAGTGGAGACGTGCAAACCGAAGGGCTTTAGACGCGGGACCTCGGTGGTGCCGGATGCAGGGTTTCCAGCATCTCCAAAACCAATCGGCTTTAAACGCGGGACCTCGGTGGTGCCGGACAGAGGGTTCCCAGCATCTCCGAAACCGCCTCCTGGGATTTTCACACACTGCAGTGTCTAGATTTTACACTGAAAAATGATCTAGTCTGAGGGCATTTTGGTTACCGTAAATCACCTTCTCAATGAAAGAGACCGGAGAAGAATAGGCAGACTAACAAGAGGATAACAAGCAGTACAACAGTGGTGAACAGAACAGCTTCTCCATACACACAGCCCATCTACCCATGAAGCACTTCTGGGGGCAAAAGTGGGCCCTACTCGTTAGTATATTAATTAGCTGGCAGGTAAGTGTAGGGGACTGCAGTGGACTGCAGTGAGTGTACATTTAAAATGGACTGCAGTGAGTATAGAGGACTGCAGTGGACTGCAGTGAGTGTACATTTAAAATGGACTGCAGTGAGTATAGAGGACTGCAGTGAATGTAGAGACCGTAACATTGTTGCCAGAAGTACTGCTTGTTTTTTTCAGGTTCAAGCGTATGACCAGCATGAGGGAGTGTGCTGATTCTGCACAGAAGGGGGCAGTATAGCAGCCCTACATCCTGGCTGTGAGATTTTAGTATATTACTGCAGTCAGTGGTGCTGCCTTTAGATTAGTGCCATTTGAGTTCAGAATGGGAGAATGGGATTCAAGTCTGACCAGGGGACTGGGATATGAGTTTGGCCAGTGATATTCAGAATGGGTAACTTGGATCTCACTACTGACTCCCAGAATGTTATCAGAATCGGAGAAGCGGCTCATCCCTCAAAGTCCACATTATATAACAGCTGTTTACAGTGACTACAATCACTCTTACACAGGATCTGCAGGGCGTTTTGTTTTCCCTTGATGTAAACAGATGTGCCTGGTGTAGAAAAGGATATAATAGCACTAGTGTGCCAACGTAGTGTGTGAATGAGGGCTCTGTTTAATTCTCCGGCTGGCAAGAAGGAAATTGTGCTACAGCTGACGTTTAATCAATCTTAAATTAACTCTCAATGTCGGCCATTGACACCAGAAAAAATTAACTGGAATCGATTTGTTTAGAATGTGCTGGAAGCAGGTTAAAGTCATTCATCTTGAGATCTAGTCCAGAGTTACCGTTCCTTTGACAGAGCCGGCTATACAAAAGACGGTTTCTGTGACTGCATGTACGATTGTAGCTGCATCAGTCTTTCAAAACTGTAACCTTTGCACAGCAAATCAGTTGAACTTGCAAGAGCTTCATGAACCACTGAGGGTCTGCAGAGTAAATGTCGAAATCGGCTGGTCCAAATATAGCACTCTAACATTCTGATTTAAGCTGTCGGCTAGCATAGTATATGAATGATGCCATAAATAATAAAATCCGCGCAGGCAAGCGTGAGAAAGCGCAGAGAAAGTGGGCTGGCTGTGTGCGCAGTCAGGGGTCGTGGCTCTTACGGCATGTAAATGCTTCGATGCTCGCAAAATGTCAGGCTAATGTCAGGCATGTCAGGAGCCTTAAAGGACCTGCAGCCTATGGCGCCTATGGTCCCATAATGATTGGATCATTATTATAGCTTGCCAACATTATGCAGTAATAAGGTGAAGTCAGCTGAGTACCTAAATCTACTGAATGGCCAGGTTATCCCATCAATGGATTCTCGTCTTTCCTAATGGCCTGGGCACATTCCAGGACGATAATGCCAAGATTCATCGGGCTCGAATTGTGAACGAGTGGTTCAGGGAGCATGAGGAATGATTTTCACACATGAATTGGCCACCCGAGTCGTGACTTTAACCCCTTTTGAAAGTCCGATGGTGCACCGGTTTCCATTTACAGTGCAAAGTCAGTTGTCCATATTGTGCGAGTATGTGAGCGTGTGTGCCCCGTGATGGACTGGAATCCTGTTAATTGTGTACTCCTGCCCTTCAGGCTTGCGCTACACCTGTACTGGACGAGAGGTTGGCACCTATGGCAGCAGTCCGACCATAGTGTATGCAAAGTAGAAGCCCTTAGCACAAAAAGGACACTACATAAGCAAAATTTAATGTATGTATTTTAACCTACTAGACAAAAAAACACCATGCAGGAACCTGTAAAACTGAAGGCTCTGATATTGTACATGTATATTTAATAAATGCACCCCCCCCCCCAAGAAATAATTTGCTTTGCCACTGAGACATTCTGTGTTACATCCCAGGGCTGTGTCCCAGAAAACAAGGAGACTGATGGGATTCTCGTTAACATGACGGAATTGTTTATGTGTCCAATCGAGTCTAATATGTCTTATTTATTTATCTACTTATTTATTTATTTATTTTATTGAAAATTGCCTGTAAAAGTAATTAGAGTAAAGAGTAAATACTTCCCATGTTCTGTGATAGGGCCAGTTGGGATTTGCCGACACACACAGCTTGCAAACTCGTCGAAACTGATATTCCGGTAAGGCAGTGATTTGTCCACAGAGGCCAAATCAGTGGTTGACTTTCTCCTAGTTTACAGGCACCACTTAATTACAGACATATTTGCAATAGTTACAGGTTTCACAGACGGAGGCAGAGACAAACATGTCATCTCTCCAGTGGCTAGCCAAGTCAATAAACAGCCAAATCACTAAACAAAACCCAACGCTAAATACACCCATAAAAGAAAAAGAAAATGAAAGCAATTATCGGCCCTGACTGTGCCCAACATCAGGAGAAAAGAAAATGGCAGTAAAGGAAAATGGTACACACCCCCTTCAAGCAGTGACGCCAGAATATTTACCACCAGCAGATGCAAATAACCCAGCACAGTAGACAAAGTGAGCACCATGCAGTGTTATCCGTAGGCTTCAGCGAGGGCACCAATCGATAGGGCCGGAAGGAAGAATGTCAAGGGAAGAGAATTAAAGGTCTTGGAGAACAAGCTTTTGAGACGAGTTCTGAAAACCGTGAGTGAGAGGGAATCACTGCATTGCTACTGTAATATATGTATCTAAGGTCAGTCTCATCACCCTAGATAATGAGGACTCATGCCAGACGAGGCTGAACAAGGCAGCTCTGCAAACACATGATGGAATGTGACGACAGATACATCTGATGCAGAAAGTGGAGTTCTTTCCCCAGTGGATAGTATCTAAGCATGTGCCACTTGGTCCCTCTCTGGTGCTCCTGCGGCTCAAGCAATAAGGTTGTAAGGTTTGCATCTAAGGCTGTTCTCATGGTTGATATCTGACTGCCAAGGAAGGGTCCACCTGCACAGGACATTGGTCCTCAGCCTTCTGACAAGAAAAGATACATATCTCAGTGAACTAGAGAAGGAGGCCATTTGGGAATATAAAACTACGGAAAGGAGAAGTATGAAGGTACAGGCACTCATTTACGACCTGCGTGGGTCTGTGTGTAATTGCATAGCATTATACTGCAGTAACCAATTATCTGTGCCCAAAACCACCTGTTCAGGAGACCGCAGAGGAAAGGAAGGGGAGGTTTCTCCTTGTAGACCAGCCTCTGCAGGAGCAGGCCCGCCCACTGAGGACGGAGGATGGGGGAGGAGACTTACAAAGTGAAAAAGACACAGGGAACTGCAGGAGCAGGCCCACTGACTGAGGACGGAGGAGGGGAAGATTTCCAAAGTGAGGCACGGAACTGCAGGAGCAGGCCTGCCCACTGAGGACGGAGAAGGGGGAGGAGATTTATAAAGGGAATTAGTCACTGGGAACTGCAGGAGCAGGCCCGCCCACTGAGGACGGAGAAGGGGGAGGAGATTTATAAAGAGAATTAGTCACTGGGAACTGCAGGAGCAGGCCCGCCCACTGAGGACGGAGAAGGGGGAGGAGATTTATAAAGGGAATAAGTCACTGGGAACTGCAGGAGCAGGCCCGCCCACTGAGGACGGAGAAGGGGGAGGAGATTTCCAAAGTGAGACATGGGGAACTGCAGGAGCAGGCCTGTCCACTGAGGACAGAAGGGGGGGGGGATTTACAAAGTGAATAAAATGCAAGGAACTACAGACTGCCCCCAACGTGAAAACAACGCAGTTTCACTACGACTCTCACATATGACCCACACCACTACACTACCTAGTGTGCACTGTCCACCCTTCAAAAATTGACTCTCATGGAGAGCAAGACAGGGGGAGGTGAAAAGGGAATTTCCCCATGGGGACCGATAAAGTTAATTATTACCCACGACCATAATAATATTTGCCACAGCTGCAAAGGATCCTGCTCTTGTCCGTTCTCACAGCTGCTAAAAAAACTCCTGGTGAGCTGCTGGAATCCTCCACACACGATATTCAGGCATGTATGGGCCCTCACACTCCTAGACATCATTTCTATGACGCTTTCAACAGCTCGAATGCACGAATCTAAGGCGAGGACGATAGCCAGATGGCACGTGGCTCTCGAAAAAGTTAAGTCACTCTGTTAATCGACTGTTGACAATATAGCATTTTATGTATGGTACGGGGAGGATGTGCTCGAATCGTGACTGCGAACACGTGGTGTCCCTCAGCTCACCATCGTTGCTAAGTAATCTGTGAAAAAAGCAGAAAAGCTGAGGAAAGTCAAATAAAGCTACTCTACTGGAAACCCCAGATTTGGAAAAAGCGAGAAGACAGATATAGCTACCAGCAAATATAACCTCCCGAAAGGTCTCCTCATTCTGCACCTCTTCCCAAATACATTTCTAATTTTAAATGCCCGAATAACAGCAGTGTGACCGTCCGAGGTGAAGCTTGTGATGATGCGAATGTTGGCCCTGAACACAAACATGGTGAAGAGGCTCCGTTTCTCCTGGCTTGTGCCAGAAGGCCGCGTGTGACCTCCATCAGTAGGATGAGTTAATAACACTCACATCTTTCTCATTGGATCCCTTTAAAAATGTCACTTTTATTTTTTACTTTATATTTTCTATCATTTTTGTGACCAAAAGTTCTGTTCCCTTTACAGTGTGATGGTACAGGACAACAGTTCGCTGCTTTGCACATCATTACAGATAGTCTGAAAAAGGAAGTATCAACCAGCAGAGTGGTATACTGGCAGTCCCCAGGTTACGAATAAGATCTGATGCCTAAGTTTGTCTCTTTTTTTTCAAATTTGTAGGTATATCAGAAGAATAATCATAATTATAAATAATAATTATACAGTGATAGCAAAAGTAACTACATACAGTACTGTATTGTAACTTGGGCTGACAGCCATTATGAATGATTATATTTAACCCAAATTTTTAAATAATATAGACGTTGTGGCAGTCTGTTTGCAAGTTAGGGGCTAACCCGGAGACGGCCTGCACTGCACCAATACCATGTGCAGTGCCTGATCCGAAAGGAGCTCATTTAGTGCCTGAGGTTTGAGCTCAGCCCCTAGCTCAGGGTTTGCAGCTGCGCCGTCCTGGCAGTGGGCCCAGGAGCACCACGTGTGGGGAGGGGTACACTTCTCCCTGTGCCCATGAGGCATGTCGGCATGTGGCCGTCTCAGAGGATTCTGCCCCAGACTGGAGAGAAGCCGCTGAAAGTATTTCCCCTGACAGGGTGATAATTAGTGGTAATTATTTGTAGGTGCACTTACACCCCATGCCAGTATATAAATGTACTAAAAAGAGAATTTTGATGAGGCATCGATGGTAATACCCTCTTTGTCTATGACTGATGTAATTAAAGTAGGAAGAGCAGGAAAATGCTCCTGCCAGGACAATTATGTACCGCAGAAACCTAAACTTCTTTCACTGCTGCTTGTTGTTGAGTTCAAGAAGACTTTAGGCAATATTTTGCTAGGGAATTTGAATATTGAATATTTGAATACTGAATATTGGCTTCCTTGAGTGTTTTTGAGCACCAACATTTTGACATAATGCCAACGCTGAGTGCCAGTAACGGATCTGAAGTTTATTGTTCACATTTATTAGTCATTTAGAATGTACGCACACATATATCCGGGGGACTGGCATCCCATCCAGTGTATATCCCTGATTTATGCTGCTCTATGATGCTTTTTATAGACTCCAGGGCCCCATGATGGATGGAAGGATGGAGACAGCAGTAGATACACATTAAATTTGTGGCATGAAAAATATACATGTATCACATCTTTAGATTAAAAAGAAACACCACAATAAAATATCTGTATAAATTAATTTAAAAAAATTTGTACACATGCTCACCATATACTATATTGAGCAGCTGTGGATGGAAGGATGTTTGCATATGCAAATCAGCTATGAAAGGATAAAGCCTTGCAAGGAAATTCCAGTACATTATTATTAGGACAGATTGCTGCCTAATTATATAATGTGTGAGAAGTATCTCTCTGGGTCTAGAAGGGGGTTTGCCCCTGATTTCAAACAAGTTGCTAAATACGACAACCAAATGATACTGGAATAAAGCACTGAAAAACCAAGCAGATGTCTTTGGTTTCTGCTGGTACGTCAGTCCATGTCCTAACCACTTAATCTGGTCCAGGTCAGGCACACAGGGGCTCCTGTTACTCAATAGGCTAAGTGGCTAATGGCGTTTGGGGGCCTTTACAGAATTACAAGTATATAATTCAGTTATTACTCTTCAGCAAAGGCTTGGTAAAAAGGGCGCTGATTATTCACAAGAGAGACAGAAAAATAAATCTCATAATCTATCCAGAACCTGGCCCAGGACTACAATCTAAAGTTGTATAGTCAGAACCCTGCCTGGCAGTGCCCCCAAAATCCAACTCAATATACATTTCACATTATTCTTATAAACATTATAAACTGACCCCATTAAATAATGTCATTTATCTGAAAATGTTTTGATGATATATAAATATTCTGATCAGATTGCCTGACCTTTGGTTTTCCTTTACAATCCATTGTGATGTAGCCTCGTTTGATGCTAATGGAGATATTCAGGCTACACTCTGATAAATGACTGCAGTAGATCAAGGCACCTTACAATCAATGCAAAAAGTTCAGCAAGACTGTGGTAGAAATGTTGTTGAATAAGGCTGATTTTGTCTGAAATATGTCTGAGTTTTCGGTGAAGGGATTTAGTGCTTTTCGACGTGAAAAGATTTTTGTCAAAAGTCATTCGCAGCTTCCATGTCAGCGGCCAGGAGAAAAATTGCAAAAATCTGTCTTTCTCATCATGATTCTGGCTTCTAAAGGAAAGAAAAAAATCAATGGATCCTGTCAAAAAAATGTTCAGAAATGTAGATTCCACGGAGCGCTCTGATGAATGTCAGAGGAAGCTTACGCTACATTTTTCATGGCTGTTGGAGACAGTGAAGGAGTAGAATGTGATGTGAGAGGTGCAGACCACAGGAGTGAGAGCGAATGTCAAATGGCATAATAAATGAGGGAGAGACATCAGCAGAATCCTCATGGATGCAACCGCTTACGCTAGCTAAGTGCGAAAGCATCTTCAGCGCTGAGAACTGGATGGGCCGTCAGCGACGGGCGGGTGAGCCCGCATGCGTCAGACTGGTAAGGACGAGCTCTGCTAACGGCACTACCTTTCCCGACAGGAGGATAATTACTGTGTGACATGAAGTCACGCCCCGTGGCCTCTGAGTCCCCGGCAGGATTCCTGGTGATTTATCAGAATGCAATCGAAGATTTTACCTATATTTAGCAGACTCTTTTATCCAATTGCAAAATCAGGATCAGACAGTTCCTGCAGCAGTTGGGGTTAGGGACCCTGCCTAAGGGCCTGAGAATGAAACCACTCTGCTGACCACAGGATTCGGGGCCACCAACGTCCTGATCTCAGTGTCCTAGCCGGCAGCTATGGAGTATGACCGCATTCATCATAACCCCTCTTACATCATAACCGGGGCATTCTTAATGTGGTCACACTGTATAATAAAGGCACAAATGATGTACTTAAGTACCGCTTGATTAATGATGATTTAATGCATGAATTAATACAAGATGTATCATGAATTCCTGTCTCTCACTGTGAACTAATGATGAAGTCACTGTGGCTTTATGTAATTGCTTCACACTTGTTTGATCATCTGTTAAGTAATGTTAATTCACAGAGACTTCATACATTAACCTATATGCCACAAAATTAGCTGGATTCCAAGTCATTTCACTCCACATATGATTTTATATTTAAGTATAGGCAGAGTTACATGTTTGAGGGGCAAAAAACGTGTCCTGTTTACCTTACAGGTTAATGCACATATCTGATTGAACAATCATAGTATATTTTCTATCTACAGGGTACAAGAAAGCCACTTCTGCAAATGTGCAGAGTAATGCTGCATAGTGCAGTGCTGGTCTTGCCAACCCATGGCTGGGCACTACTTAAGCTATCTAATAACCTCAACAATCTCATACAAGCTTATTATTTCAGAATCTTTACAAATTATATTAAAATTCTACTGGAGCATTCATTTAAATGTGTTTTTTGCTTAATTAAATATCAAAAAGGAATAAATGCATAATTTTGCAGCACTACATTCCAGCCTTGGGGATGATATTTTGCTACTGTTTTCAGGAACCATGCATTGGAAATGCTCCTCTTGAGAGCCAGCAAGGCGTCTCTGTGTCCTCACGTCCGGGTGCGATTATTGGTCTCAGCCAAGCAGGCCACAGAGCACCCTGGCTGCACTGAAATAACATACTCTGCCCTAAACCCAATTATAAGCACTAGGCTGAGATGGCATTATTGATGACTCCGTCATAGCCTGTGGTGTGTTCTCCGAAGACTGAATTAACAACACTCTAGTGATTTCAAACTCGCCTCAAATGCTCCCGGGTGTGGATGCTTTTGTGTTCTAAGGATTATCATAAATTCATACCCATGAAAACTGCCCCGGTCAACACAAAAAAAAACCAGATATAATAAACTGGTAAATATGTTAATGAGATCATTCCCCACTCATGTTATCAGGCTGTTTTTTTAAATAGCCTGAGAACCAGAGAAATTCTTTAATTTCTATCAACAGGATAGATGGATAGATAGATGAATTTAAGGGCTGTACAGATGTATTAAGTATTGACACGACATGAGAGGTCAAACAGGCTGTAGGTGTTTCTCCAAAACCATTTCTCTACTCTAGCAACATGATTTGCTTGTCATTGGACAAAGCGAGCAAATAGGACTGTCAGCTGATGTAGCCCCCTTATCTAAATGGTCATATTCCTCCCAAATTTAAATCACATAAACGGACGTAAAATCTCACACATGAGCCCTGGAACAGCCACAAACCTCGTCTGAGTCAGAGAGCAAAGCATGCATTTGTATGCTGCTCAGTGTGCATCCACAGGATTGCTAAATAAATCTCCCCATCTCTGCCTGCATTGTTCGTCATTTTGACGCTAGGATAATAAGAGTCCAGATACAGTTCCACATACAGGCTGAGCGGTAGGTGTGTGTCTGTGTGCATGGACACTTTTTGGTGCAGAACCTTCACTATGAGGTACCATGAGAGATAATAAGAGTCCTCAGGTTCCAAATTCAGGCTGAGCGGTAGGTGTGTGTCTGTGTGCATGGACACTGCTTGGTGCATAACCTTCACCATGAGATACCACTAGAGATAATAATAGTCCTCGGGTTCCACATGCAGGCTGAGCACTAGGTGTGTGTCTGTGTGCATGGACACTGCTTGGTGCAGATACCATGAGATACCATGTGAAGGTAGCACCCTGGTGCACTTGCTGTTCCTCCATCCTCTGTCCGAACCTCATAAATAGGGAAATTGGAGAGGGCTGGGCGGAAGGACCATGTCATGGGTGGCAATCAAGGATCAGTGTCAGCTTGAGGGCGATTAATGTATATCGTATTTGGTATCCTTTGTTCTATGGTTCACAGCTTTTACATGCTAACAACACTCATATAATTAGAGGGTCCTGTTAATACCAGGGGAGCTGCTAGAGGTAAAGCTTTACTGGGACACAGCCCCCCACCCACCTGATCAAAAATGATATGTTCATGAATGAAGGATTTTCTTTACTGGGGCACAGCTGATCAGTACTGGGGCACGTGCCCCAGTAAAAAGGGCCTAGCAGTGCCCATGGTTAATACCTCATGTGAAATAAATATAGGTAGCAGAGTGTGTCTCAGCAGCTTAAGCTCTGTGCCTGTAATCGGAAGGTCATCGGTTTATGGGCCCTTGAGCAAGGCCCTTAACCCCCAGCTTCCTGGGTGTCTCTCAACGGTGCTACCCTTCACGGCCAAGCTTGCTCTCACAGAGAGCAAGGTTGGGGGAGGTGAGAAGACAGTTTCCCCACAGGGATCAATAAAATATATCAAAATGGATTTTTATTTTTATTCACAGTACTCCAGTGCTGAAACACTACTGAAACATTGCTACAAGTGTGATCATTATTCTCATAACCCAAAACATAATGTATTATTTAGAGATGTGAACTACACACACAGTTTTTTTATACTGCAAAGACTCCATAGCTGCACAAACACCATCTGTTTTGCAAGGACGGACAGGCAAAGACCTACTTGTGATCTTACACTTATTAGCCAGGTATTAAACTTCACCATATGCTGAGTTTTAATTGAATCATTTGTGGGTTACAGTGGTGAAAATTTTTCCGCTGGACACACAGCTTTCATCCTGCTGAATAAAGTGATCCAGATATTCCGAGCCGTTACCTGTAATTAAAATCAATGTGACTCATATCTTCAATGTAATGATTTGTTTACATGCATCTTTATGTCTGTCATCTTAGCACCTAAAACACTTACCATACCATTACATTAATAACCATTTTCCTTTTTCCTAATAGTGTGTGTTTATCTATCTATCTATCTATCTATCTATCTATAAAACTGTCAAATTATTTTTCTAATGATTAGAAGCTTTACACAATGTAATTGCTTAAGTCTGTAGCATGTCTTAGCAATAGCTGTAATCATGTAGCAGTGAGTGGCGACGTCGAGGATTTTGTCCCTACCCCCCATAAATAACCTCCCCTGATCCTTAAAATAATTATAGCGAAAGTGACGCTGACAGACAAACTCGATATAAACATTTATTCCATTTCTCACTGTGTGACTGTGGCAAATGACAACAATACGGCAAAGAGGCGACAGGCAAGTAAACAGAGCCGTAAAACGAAGAAGCGCATCGACCACGAGCGTCTCTGCGCCGCCAAAGACGCGAGCCGCGGCTCCCAAAGCACGCGCTTCACACCAGCAGCGCGTGGCTTTGACCCAGAGCTGTCCACGGACACTGCAAACATTATGGCGCATTGACGGGTTTGCTGTTAAGATTTCTGAGCGGCCTGGGCGAAAGAAAATGTTACGTGCTGAAATCCCGTGTGCGGAATGAGACCCGTATGCTGGCTTCTTGGCTGTACTAATCACCTTGATTTGTAACCTCGAAAACAAATATACATTTATCTTAATATATATAATGTATTGTTAAGGAACACTGAGGAGGGATTAGACACGATAGGGCAACACTGCAATTGTATTGATGATGAACTGTTTTTACTGGTCACCGTGTGCTTTGGTTGGGTGGGGGGAGTAATCAGTACAGTGTGAAGATAGTACAGAGATATAAAGGCTTTATTTGGGGAAGGGAGCCCCCTCCTCTCTTACTAACATACATTTAAGTTTACATGATGCAATAAACATATTCATTTGACATTTTTTTATATTTTCAAACCATAAGGCATGGTATGTTAGCAGCATACCTCTGAGATGCCCCATCTCATGACCAGCCACCTCTTTACAGCGATCTGTGACCTTTGCAGGAAGTCAATTGTTAGGCCAAGGACCTAGCACCTCCTATCAGACAAAGTGGAGGAAACGCTGTATATTGATTGCTGGGTGTAAACTGTTTGAGTAGCTGATCGTGAGAGCAGATGCTCAGGTCTGTCTAAGGGAGCTTCCCATTAAAGCAGTCAAAGGAATCTGCAGAGCTCTGGGCGGCTTTAGAACATGACACCACAGATCCCGGGGTCACTGACTGTCTAAACACTCATCCATGCCCTGCACCTTAAAGTGACGGTCACAAACACTCATCCCTGCCCTGCACCTTAAAGTGACGGTCACAAACACTCATCCCTGCCCTGCACCTTAAGGTGCCGGTCACAAACACTCATCCCTGCCCTGCACCTTAAAGTGACGGTCACAGCTGGGTCAGGCCCCTCCGTCGGCCAATGGGACAATGGCAACTCACACTCTCTAGGAGGCTACCACTTAGTTTAATGCCCCCAAAGATAATTTTATAACAATACCATGAACAAGAATAAACTCCCAATAAAGCATTCCCATTTTAAAAACCTCATGAAATGGAAACATTTAACAATCAAGTTTCAACAACAAAACAAATAGAGATTCTCATGCCCTGCATTTTTAGTGACAAAACCTTTATTAACAGCGTATTTAAATTTCCCCCCTTTTTAACCTCACTTCACATGTGTCACGTTCAGCCCTGCCCCGCCTGTCCGATCCCTGTGTTTTCCTCAGGCGTGGCTTCTAATCAGCCAGAACTGAAGCGTGTTCATGTTACCTCTTGTTCTAGCCCCTTTAACTACCCACAGCTGCCTATTGCTTCCTCCCTCGTTAGCCCTGTATATAGTGTTCTTTAGCCGAGTGTTCTGTGTCCATTCATTGTTACGTGTCGTGTCTGTATACCCTGTGTTACTTCCCAATAAACGTTCCCCTCAAGGGGTTCCTTTGCAACGCGCTGCATTTTGGGTCATTCCTCCTCAGCCTGGACGTGACAACATGTCCATGTAACATTTACCGATATGACTCAAGGAGTTTTTTCCTTCAAATGGAAAAACATGGATTCCAGGCAGCCGTATCATCAGTGAGCTCTGGAAAACAGCCCATCCTGTCCCACTGAGAAGCTTGAATGAAAGGAAACAATGTAATTGTTGGCTTTGGCAGCAACACAAATTGCAATTAGTCCTCTGTTTAATAGAATGACCCACTTACGACATGTTTGAAGTAAGCCGAGGCTTTCTTACACGGCTGGATTGCACTTTTGTTTATTGCTGTGATTTCCAGCAATTAAAAAAATATATAGTGAAATATTGTTGTCATGTTATATATTCAACTATATATATTTATATATACAGTATATCTATATAATCAATGGATTTGCATGTCCTCCCCCGGTCTCTTAGTGACATTGGTGCATTCAACATTGGTTAGTGACAGTTCGGTACATTCAAATTAGACAGGTATTATATTCATTTGAGCCATCACTGGGCCCTTTCTTTCAGTAAGAGACATTGTTAAATTAAGAGACAGTCTCGTCCACATGTACCTTTTTAAAAATGCAGCTTTTTTTATGCATTTTAGCCTTCGTCTACACACAAACCACACTTTAGGTCAATGAAAACTGGGCTTTTGTCAAAGTCCGTCCAGAGTGACGATTTTCAGAAATTCCATTTTTTGTGTAGACAAGGAAAACAGAGTAACATCAGAGTGAGTGCCATTACCTACTTTGTTTGACATCAGCGTGTGCGGCATTCACCGTTTACCTTAGCTGTTTTTAGCCTAGCTGAACTGGTAATAAGACTTTCTGATTGGCCAACACTGCTTTACGGTTATATTACCAAGTTATATCGCCGCCTGCTGGTTTGTCATGCACTTGATAGTGCGTTTTAGCATTGGACAGAGATTTTTCTTTTAATTATGGAGGAGGACAAGCACAGTTTTTAAAAATACCAGTTTATGTGTGGACAAGGCCTGAATGTTTGCAGTGCAGCCTAATTCCTTAACAAAGTACACTGCCTGGCACTGATTCCTTAACACTGAGATTTACATTGCGTCTCTCTCTGTCATGTTGTCCCTCCTTCCTTCTCGCAGAAATTAAAGCATTCAGCGTTTGTTCTTTCTGCTCTTGGCGAGTGTCAGCTGGCATGGCCTGACTACCGCCTTGTATTTCTTCGCGTAAACGTGTGTGTGACATCATCACAGCTGCTCATTATTAGCCATATTCCTATTAAGCCTTTCTCATAATCTGTCTTTCACCCTCATGCCCATCACAATAGTAATATGATTTTCCTTTGAGTCTTCACGAATCAACCCCATGAACTGATAATGGTTCATAAGACAATGATTAATTTTCCAAAACAGAGAGACTGCGCATCAGATCCTGCGTCTTACTGGCAAATCAGAATATAATCCCAAACAGATTTCTTTGTAATTATCTTAGGAAGCTGGTTGGCAATAAAGATAAACATCCCTATCTCAAAAGTAGAAAGAAATCAAGCATGAAATGAAGAAATAAGCGACGGGAGGCCTCAGTGTGGCCTCACACCTCTCGGGCTTTGTGCTCCGCCCCTTTAGCTGGGTGTGTGTGGAGTTTGCATGTTCTCCCGGTGTCTCTGCAGGTTTCCTCCTGCAAAAAAACGTGTTTGAGTGAATTCATGTGTCTCTAAATGGCCCACAGTGTGAGTGTGAGTACCCTGTAATGGACTGACAGTTCCTCCAGGGTGTTCCTGTGCCTTGCATTTCCTGGGATAAGCGCCAAGCTTATCATTAGCCTGTACTGCAATACAAGGTACACAGGACTGACCCATATCTCGATAATGGCGTCATTATGGGGGTGGCACCTAGGTCACACCTGTCTCTGTCTGTGCTGCGTACTCATGGCGTTTGTATGTTCATATCATGTCGTGTGGGTTTCATTCCACAGTCCATAGACTTCACCTAGCTTGTACATCCAAATTGCCTATAGCTGTGTGTACTCTGCCTTCTGTCTTTGATCTTACCACCTTGTGCCCTTTGCTTTAATAAACTGCTAACGATGCCTACAACATAACTCCAAATACTTTCTGTAGTTACACTAAAATGTATCTAAGCTTCTGCTATTGGATGGTGTTGATTTGGTTGGTTGAGTGTGACAGCTCCAGCATTTAGTCAGAGTGCTCATTACTTCAACAGGTGTGTCTCGCTCTAGAAAGCTGACTAATTGCCACATACCCTGTTTTGCAGTCTGTTTAGTGTTTTTTTTCCCAACATTTTTTAAACTAAATTTTTATATTTTCTCAGCTTTATTTTCAGCTCAGCGCTGTAGAAGGAGATGTTTGGCAAGCATTCTTTGTGAGCGCAGCATGGGCACAATAGTTGATGTCAATTATTTTTCATGCTTGTCCTCACAACATCGGTAATTTGAAATGTATTACGAAGTCTATGGATAGATACTGCTACTTTTATTTGGCATTTATACAAGCACAGATACATAAAAATTCTTCGGTTTGTGCACATCGTGACCTGCTCTTCTCTGAGATACACACACATAGAGGTGTGAGTAAAGGTTTGGGTCCAAGCTCAGCATCACCCATTTGAAAAGAGCCCCAGCAGCCGAGGTTGGAGTTAAGGGTATGGTGATCAGATTATTCTTCCAGCCTCAGAATTTGAACTGGCTACTTTTGAGACTCACTGATTCCCAGCTTCTTCCTTCCGGACAAAGGTTTATAATCCCAAAGTGCAGAACAAAGCATCATAAAAATAGCTTTGTCCCAGCAGGCCGTTTTCAGATAAACAAGTCAATAAGATACAAGTAATGGTTATTTATTTATCTCTTTGTTTGTTTAAAAACCTTTAGTTTCAGGTAGTTTAGTACAGTCTGGAACCTGCTCCTCTTATGTATGTCACTTGTCTGTGTTGTTTGCTCCTCTTATGTATGTCACTTGTCTGTGTTGTTTGCTCCTCTTATGCATGTCACTTGTCTGTGTTGTTTGCTCCTCTTATGCATGTCAC